>OZ023265.1:74621723-75016723 GCA_964006375.1 Tillus elongatus
ATCGGTGAGGAGATATCTGAATTATTTTTAAAAAATCGTTATTTTACAAAAAAATTTGACACCTTTGTATCGTAGAAACAATGCATTTTAGCACCTTTGTTTATGGGATATTTTTTTCATAAAATCAACCCCTTAAATATTGCCCCATCTTTTTTAAACACCCTGTATATGTTTGTATGTATGTATGTATATATGTATCCAACCGATAACTCAAAAAGTAATTAACCGATTTCGTTGAAACTCAGCGAGTGCCTTTGTTTTATTAATGGCTTGGATGAGTTCGTTAGCCAAGCAAATCGGGCAAGGTTTTCCGGGAAAATTTTGAGTTTTCTTTCGATAAAATTTTTTTCCTCCGAAAATTACAAAGCTATTTTAATGAAATTGGGTCGATAAGTTGCCTTGAGAACGACCTTACTACGTAGCACAAATCAACTCTCTAAGTTTATAGAAAATTGAGTTTAACAAATTTTGAGTTTTCTGTGGAAAAAAATTTTTTCTCCGAAAATTACAAAGTTATTTTAATGACGTTTGGTGGATATGTTGCCCAGGGAAAGACGTTGCTACATACCAAAATTCAACTTTTTAAGTTTATTGAAAATTGAGTTATCCAAGTTTGAGGCATTTAATAAAAATTCACTACCATAACGCACTTGCTGCGTCTCGAACTTTTTTTACTGGTGCTCCTATCGCTATCAGATCTTCACTTTCTTCAAATACTTTTCAACTTAGAACATGTCTCTTAAATCAAAATTCTTGAAAACGTTTCGGGCTCTAGAAACATCTTGAACTCCATTTTTTGGTGAATTTTCTTAGAAAAAAGTTACTGATGGGGAGATCCCGATCAAATGAGCGCGAACTAGGACCTCTAGAACCCATATCCGGAGTCAGTCTAAATTTATATATATATATATATATATATATATATATATATATATATATATATATATATATATATATATATATATATATATATATAAATAACATATACAAATTGAAACTGACCCCGGATATAGGTTCTAGGGGTCCTAGTTCGCGCTCATTTGAAAACATTTTTGCAGTCTCGCCATCACTATCTCTCTACTAGTGAATTTTTTAAAATAAAAAATCACTAAAAACTCACGTCTTGCTATTTAAATAAAAAGATTTACGTGCCATAACAACGAAGTTTTTTACGCTAGGAAAAATTGAATATTGCCAGTTTGTAGCAAAGAATATGTCGCAAAACTTTTTTTACAACGAATATGTCAGGCGATACAAGTGCTTTGCCTTACTTTTTACTAACCATGTATATGTATATAATCTTCGTAAAATATTGTAGAGCATTTCTACGAAAATTCGCTACCATAACAGACTTGCTGCGTCCAGACTTTTATTTATATACCTATATAAACTTTTTTATTTCTTTATCCTGCAGTAGGTGCATCGTAAAGTATATGTCAACATGTTGACCAAACCTTTCATTTTATGTACTTACCTGACAATTTTTATTCCTTTACGTGCAGTAGGTGCATCCTAAACTACATGTCAAAATGTTGACCAAATCCTGAATTTGATGTACTTACCTGACATGTTTTATTCCTTTATCCTGCAGTAGATGCATCGTAAAATATATGTCAGTGTTGACGATAACATAGGTCCTTTCTGATTTCTCACGCTCTATGCGTTCACAAGCTGTGACAACATTTTATGAGGACAAATCTGTTGGTTAATTAGGGTAACATGGACAAAGCTGGGGGTTGATGTTCCTTGTGTAAACAGCGTGTTGTGTTATTACATTTGGTTAATTTTCCTGTTCACGTAACTGGTATTAAACAGGATCCTTTCTGTATTCACACAATGGCTCCAAAACTTTACTGTTAAAACTGTGGGCTCTATTCCCATTTGTACACTTAAGGGACTCACCTGCAAAGACTTGTATATGAGTGTGCAAAGATATGCGAATGGCGCGTTTCTAAGTTGAAGATTTTTCTATTAATTTTTCAGTGTCCGCTAGAAAATATACAGAGTGATTCCGTGTTTCGTATTCACATTCTCTTCCTAGAAAACTGGGCTGCAATAATTGATTAGGCTATTTACTTCACGGGCATTATATTTTTGTTTATGGAACCGTGTGGTTGTTTGTGGTCATTGGCGGTCTGAATGGTGTCATGTTTTTTGGCGCGAAACGCAATATCGGAGTTATTTTTAGTAACGCCCTTACAAGCTGAGCCACGGTCAAACAAACACTGGAATGTTAAATATTATGTAGTTATATGTAGCCAAATATACCTACGTAAAGAAGCTTTTGGAAACATTTTTTTCGCCATAAAACGTTAAAGGAAACATCTAAATGTAAATTCTAATATCGAATTGTTTTGAAATTTTCATTACCTTCTGCCCGTTCTCCGATAATTTTCATCTGAAAAAATCGTTTCCTACCAGCTCTTTTTTTACTTTTTTTAAAATTTTTCCACTTAAATATAATAACTACTAAAAGTTGAAAAAATGATGGTTATATAACATGTCGATTTTTAAAATTACCGTATCCAACAAAATGAGTGCGTAAGAAGAAATCTCATATTGCGTCTAGAGCATTGTGTCTAAGATTTGTCTCCTAGACAGAGAGCTTCCAGTCTTGATTTTTCCCACAAGTGGCTAGAATCTCAGCCTCGTAAGGCGGCCTTCCCAGTGAAACAGTACACTGAGTCCAAGGTTTATTCTTGTCGGAATTTTCACACTCTACCAGTCTGAGCCAAACAAGTCTGCCAGACTCACACCGCTCAGGTACTCCATGAGTCGTCAGTGACCTGTCAATATACCTACTATTATTCTAATCGAATTTCTGCTTCTTTCTAGTAGGTCTTTTTTATTGTCAACGAATGTTCTTTTATAAACTCCTTGGCATGCCTCTGTCGTGGGGAGTTTTTCTACAACTACAGTGTTAGATTGGGGTCAATTCATTAACAGATCTCCTTATGCTCGGTCTGGATAGACTGCAAAAAGGTTTGGGGCATTTCTGCCTGGAATTTTGTTGTGTGTTTCCCTAGGCTTACTGCAATTTTATCTGAAACAACTTGTGTGCATTTATAAAATTATTGTTTTAGAAGCTCCTCAATCTATCAGTTTGATATTAGTTCAAACATTTGCTAAGATTTGAGAATCACTGATGAAGAGCAATGTAACCATAGATTCAGCCAGTTAACAAACAAAAAACTGTTTGAAATTTTACAAATATAAAACCATATCTCTAACCGGTCCGATTTTTCCAGGTAAATGTTGTGTTTTCTTTCAGAAAATGTCTGTACCTCCAGAAATAACAAGTTCAGGTGCGCGGGTTTGTATTATAAAAAATAAACTGTGTAGAAAAATTTAGATTTGCAAGGTAAAAAACAAAACAACACCACTTTTAAATTTTGAAAAAAATCCAAAAAAGGAGCGTAAGCTAGGCACCCTAGAACGGGGTTAGTTTCAGTTTTTATCTGTTTTCGTATATACAGTGTGACACATTTCTACGGCAAAGCTCAATAAATCCCTTATAATACAAGATACGAGAAAAATTTTATACGTCAATTATAGGGTATCTTGAGCTGCATCTTATAAAATTACTTTTACAATCACAGGCTGGGCCATAAGTCATTGGCGATACATTTTTTAAATCTAACACGCCTTATATTATTGCATTTTCCATGGAAATATAATGCATGTTTGTAAGAAAAGGAATTCAGGACGTAGCAAGTGCGTTATGGTAGCGAACTTTCATTAAATGTGCTTGATTTGATACTGAACGGCTTTGGTTCAGAGAAGGTTAATGGTTTTAGACAAAATGTGCCAAAATCTTGGAACATAAATCATCAGAAAGGGCGGCTATATCGCGATAAGAATCCGAATTAAACCTCAGACAAATTACATAGAATAAGAAGCTATTAATATTACGTGTTGGGTTGGCAGAATGGTCCATTGGGTCTTGCTTGTTGGTGCCAGGCTCTCTACTATTGTTTCTTCACTTAATTACCAGGTTAATACATTGTTTCTGAAGTACCTACGAAGTACGTAGCTAGATGTTCTGAAAACTAAGCTTTAACAAAACTATTATTCTATCTTGGAGTGATATACAAACTCCACGGATCTGCAGTAAATATCGGGTGTAGTAAGAAATAATTGAAAGTTAGTAGATTTTGGTAAATTAAAGTTATAAAGTATTTTCAGTGTCAAGATCTCGAGCTGTTTCTATTAGGATTTTTATTGAAGCCAAAATTGGATCAAGTCACAATTTTATCACTTTTTTGTAAGATGCATTGTAAAATGTCTATTCCAATAAACTAATAATAGTAATAATAATAACAATAATGATAATAATAATAATAATAATAATAATCATCATCATAATAATAATAATAATCATAATCATAACTCGGAAAAATCCGCAGACCCATTCGGTAGAGAACTGCATAGAGAAGTCATAGAACATTTCCCAGAACGTAGAAGAAAAACAGTACAAAACATAATAGGCCAGAAAAGATCCATATTTACTAACAGATTGCCAGCTAAAACCATACTCAGAATTAAGCAAGAAGTGGCCATAGAGTTGGAGTAGTCGACATGGGAGGTACCGGATGGGGAAAGTGATGCTCACCCTACTGAAGAACCTAGCCCAGAGTCAGAGAGGTTTGAGGCAGCATATTTACAATATAAAGACATGGATCCACTAAGTAGACCTAGGCTGCCTAGATTGGTTCTTGCAGCTAGTACAAAACGATACATCGGCAACATTGATGAAATAATAGGGTCAAAGATAACGCCAGCCATCAAATTAGAAGAACTTCATGACCTTGTCTATGCAGGTGCTGTAGCAGTGTTGCAACTGAATGGCCAGAAAGTCACGAATAACAAGAGACGCGAAATAAAAATCATTTCCCATTTACCACCATGGGAAAGGCGCGTTAACAACAAAATCGTTTTGACAACAAAATCACCAACGTGAGACGTGAAATAGGAATCGTCACCCCAGCCTAAAACCAAGCATCAGCCAGAAAGTCGCGAGAGAGGCAACAAAGATCATAGATAGGGAGAAATCGGAAGAAAACCCCACAACAACAGAGGTTCTGGATCTGTTAAAACAAAATGTGGCCTCCACGGCGAAAAGTCTCAGGAGAGTAACACTCCGCGAAAGAATAACAGGAAATTTACAAGCACCGGATATTCTATCAAAACCTGAATAATCCCGAGACTCCAGTAACGAGGAAACAAAATCCCTACGCGGGAAAATACAAGATACTTCTGGGAAAGTATCTGGAATACACCGGTATATCACAAACCAACAAAATGGCTGTATGATGAAAGAAAGCGACTTCTAAACTCCATACTATGCTAACATGGGAAATAACGCGTGATGATGTAGAGAAGGCACTGAGCAAAACCTTGAACTTGAGGGCGCTGGGGCCAGATAGGCTGCAGAACAGCTCAAGTCGATCCATAATCTGCTGGATAGATGCTTTATGCCCTTCTTAGAACAACCAGAATTAATGCCAATGTTCATGACTAGCAGCATCACCTACCCTCTTCCAAAGGTTGTTGAATATCCTGATAACCCGGCCAAATATAGACCAGTTACCTGCCTCCCCACAATATATAAATTATTAACATCAGTAATTGCTGTGCAAGTTTACGACCACCTCGAGATAAATAAGCTACTGGATGAGGAACAAAAAGGCTGTGGAAACTGATCGAGGGGTTATAAAGAACAACTAATCATAGACGCCACAGTAATCGACCAAGCAAAGAGAACAAAAGGCTCTTTGCGCACTGCATATATAGACTACCAGACGGCGTTCCACAGTATTCCTCACTCGTGGCTGTCGGAGGTTCTGGTGCTTTACAAGATAGACCATCATATATGTGGATTCCTAAAACATGCAATGGAACAGTGGAAGACACGAGTAGTCATCAACTCACCGGGGAAGCGTTTGGATGCAGGAACCATCAACATCAGAAGAGAGATATTTCAGGGGGACTCGCTTATCCCTCTCTGGTTCTGTTTAGGCCTTCACCCATTAACTAAAATGCTCATTAATCAAATCAAGGGATATACCTTGCCACATAATAACTGCCAGATCAGTCAGCTGTGATACATGGAGGAATTGAAACTCTATTCACAAACCAAAAACCATGTAAAACATTTCCTTGTCTGCGTAGGCCGGTTCAGCAGCGATATTCAGATGAAGTTTGGATTTAAAAAATGCTAAATTAACAGCAGATAAGAACAAGTGGACAAGACATGAGGGAGACGAAAGCTATAGTACAGGCAATAGAGGAGCCCGTTACTCTTGTCCATAATGCACTAAATTACAGTTTTTTTTTTTGATACATAGGTTCAGAATGACGTACTGACTATAAAAACACAAAATCCTTACAAATTAGGAGGCCGGAAGTGCCGCCATTTTGAGAAAAACCGTTTCGGTCTATATCTCCGTAACCGTGCACTTTAGGTCAAAAATGGTAATGACCTTTATTGTAGATAATTGCATTTCTTATCTTTTATGATAATTTTTTTTTGTATCAGTCACCGTTTACAACTTATACGACTATTAGCATTCATTTATTGACTTTTTTATCTATATCCTTGTTAATAATTGTTTAAACAATAAAATGCTTATAACTTAACTTTTCAATCGACAAATTTCCTACAATTTTTACTAAAAACTTTTTTTTTCTAAAATCAATATTTTCAAAGTTATAACGCGTTAAATGTTGCACTTTTCAATCGCCAAATTTTTCTGGAAATATTTTAGTAAAATGAAGGACAATGACGGTTGAAGCTAAGACTTCAGGCTTTGTAAAACATTCTTCTTGAGACATTTTCTTTCCATAGCTTATATTAGTTTCAGGTTCTTTGCGTAAATGTTGCCAATTTTGACGTTTTAATTCGCGACTTTGACGTTTTGAGGAAAACCCCAATTTATTTTTCTTTAAATGACTATAACTTTTTTGCCTTCGAACCTACAGACCTAAATTTTGGTATGTAATTTACCTATAATGACGTAAAACCGTGTACCAAATTTAGTTGCCCTTACTTTGTTATTTCCGGAGATATGATTTTTTTTCAAAAGAAACCACAAAATTTTCCGGGAAAACCTGTGCCGATTTTCTTGGATAACGAACATATCCAAGCCACTTACAAGTGGAAGGTATTTACCAAATTTAATTAAAATTTCAGTTATCGGTGTGATATATATATATATATATATATATATATATATATATATATATATATATATATATATATATATATATATATATATATATATATATATATATATATATATATATATATATATATATATATATATATATATATATATATATATATATATATATATATATATATATATATATATATATATATATATATATATATATATATATATATATATATATATATATATATATATATTGTTTGTCAAACTGACAAACACTCATTTTTGTCTCCTACAAATTTAAACAATTTGGCAAAAATATGGATTGTTTGGAAAAAATAGCAGTCAGAAAGACATTATGGAATAGCAGAGATTTATGGTAAATGAAGGTGATGGTTGAAGTGTTAGAAGGTGAGAAATAGAAGGGCAAAAGAAATTACATTCGGAACGTCAAAATTTGAAGTTTACTGAATTTGGTGTAGGACTGTCAAACTATTTAGGATATAACCTTCCAAATTGTGTTATAATACAGCACAAGTCTAAGACTTATTGTACTTACATAATGTATAATTTTTGCCAATAAACAATAATAATATATATATATATATATATATATATATATATATATATATATATATATATATATATATATATATTAAAACTGACCCCGAGTATGGGTTCTAGGGGGCATAATTTGCGCCTATTTCAATTTTTTTTTTCAAATTTCAAAACTCGGGGTCTCCTCATTAGTAAATTTTTTTAAAGAAAATGCACTAATAATAATTTTAGAAAAAAAAGTTTCAAGTAAAAATTGTAGGAAATTTGTCGATTGAAAAATTAAGTTATAAGCATTTTATTTTTTAAACAATTATTAACAAAGATATAGGAAAAAAAGTCAATAAATGAATGCTAATAGTCGTATAAGTTGTAAACGGTGAGTGATTAAAAAAATATTTAACAAAAAACATGAGAAATGCAATTATCTACAATAAAGGTCATTACCATTTTTGGCCTAAAGTGCACAGTTACGGAGATATAGACCAAAACGGTTTTTCTCAAAATGGCGGCACTTCCGGCCTCCTAATTTGTAAGGATTTTGTGTTTTTATATTCAGTACGTCATTCTGAACTTATGTATAAAAAAAACAACTCCTGTAATTTAATGCAGAAACAAATTCTCTATTGCCTGTACTACTATAGGAATCAAGGAATCATAGAAGGAATGGAGGAGGAAGACAAATATCAGTGGAGGTCAGATAGTGTCCGAGTGATTCCAATAGTCATGTCGTCAACTCGTGTGGTTCCGAAGAATCTTCAAGAGAACATTAAGAGACTGGGCCTTGGAGAGCATCTTTAGAAGGTTATGCAGAAGGCGGTAATACTTGCAACTGCCCACGTTGCCGTGGTGCGGAGATTCCTGGGAAATGATGATGTGTCGCGTTGTTGTTTAGGGCCCGATAACTTGGAAAGGGCTTCATCTGAGCTCAGTCCATTTGGTATATGAGATACCTGGGATGAGTGAATGTTCCTCCTTGATGGAGTATGAAAGCCCTTTAGGCTAAAGTCGAAATAATAATAATAATAACAATAATAATAATAAGCATTACATTTTGTGGTTTCAAACTATTTTTAATGCATGTCCCAAAATACATATTTTTAAGTCGGTATGACTGCTTATTGGCATTATCCTCACACATTAAAATTCAACTATGTCACTTTAATAATGTATCCAAACAGTATTTGTGAATAGTTTCAAGATATATTAGAATTTTATTTTGCCCGTGCGGATACTTTTTAAAGGACCTGTGTGGTATGAAAGACGTATTATAGCATCCTGACAAATCCGCTATTGGAAGAAATACCTAAACTTATTATTAATGACCGACCTTCCAGTCAACGGGATGTTCTTTCACCATGTTATATTCATCTCACGAACCAAGTTGTTTACGATGGCGCATCCAACAGTAAATTGAAAACAAGTCTTTGAGAATTGAGCACATTTCTTGCCCTGTCGTAGTGTAGTCATTAGGGGCTATTTATGGAGGGCAAGTCGAGCACTATTTGCTATAAGCTGGCGCAAGCTGAGTGCAACATGCAGTCAGTTACGGTATCTTTAAAGCTTTGGGTTATACGAGGTTTTGTATAAAAAAATTTACAACTAAAAATAAAATGTGTAGTGTTATTACTAGTACGAAAATGTATTGATATATAGGGTGGCGCATTGAAAACGAAACAGACCGATTTGCGCCCAGAGAAATTTTTTTTAAGAAACGCTGAATAATGTCAATTCTAATATTGAGGGAACATGTTTTGACATAAAACTCAACTTTGTCACATCAACCCCTTAAGGGTGGTGATAACAACCCTTATATTTTAAATGAGGAACATAGGTCGAGTGTTACATAATTTGAAAGCCCTTTCTCTTCTGAATTCAACACACAAATTTTTTTGGAAGTTTTATCAACTCGTTTAAAAATTATTCACAGTTGGAGTTGCAAGAACGTATTCCATTCATTGTGATAAGAAATGCACTAATTAGTCAATTTTTCGTTAAAAAAAAACTAAAAAACAAAACCAAACGTTCAAAAATGTTTAATCAGTTAAGTAAGTGTTCAAATTGTTGACCACCAGCTTCCATACAAAAGTACACATTTTGTTCAAAACGAGCTCTGATATTCTGGAGCATTTGTGGAATTATTAGACGGCATTCTTCAACAATGCGTCGTCGTAGTTCTTCTAGAGACTCCGGTTCTGTTGCGTAAATTCTACTCTTTAAATGGCCCCATAGAAAGAAGTCTAAAGGAGTTAAATCCGGTGATCTAGGGGGGCACTCAATAGCCTCACTCTACGCCCAATCCATTGTCCTGAAAACACTCTGTCAAAAACTCCCTAACACGTTGTGAAAAATTCGGAGGAGCTCCATGTTGTTGAAACACTAATTGATTTTCTTGATAGCGATCAGCATTTTCAACAATGTCAATTAGTAGAGGGTAAACGATATCTTCTAGTAACTCCAAATACGTTTCGCCACTCACATTGCCATCAAGAAAAATTGGTCAAATTACACGGTCTCCAAAAATGCCAGTCCAGACATTCAATTTATGTGGAGTTTGAGTGTGGACTTCGTGAAAGTTTATTGGATTATTATCTGCCCAATAACGACAATTATGACGATTAACTGTAGAGTTTAATAAAAACGTACACTCGTCTGAAAAACAGATATTGAACAGAAAATTCCCGTTATCAGCTATTTGTACAGTCATAACTTCACAAAACTCCAGCCGCCGATCAAAATGATCTTCATTCAGTTGTTTTACAAGATGAATTTTATACGGGTGAAATTTATGATGCTTCAATATTCGCTGAATAGTTCTTCTTTTGATGTTTGAAACAGTGGCCAATTTTCTCACGCTCAAAGTTGGGTCTGCAGCAATTTGTCCTAAAACTAATCTCAGTAGTCTCATTTCATGTTATCACCGCCCTTAAGGGGTTGATGTGACTAAGTTGAGTTTTATGTCACAACATGTCCCCCTCAATATTAAAATTGACATGTTTCAGCGTTTCTTAAAAAGAAAATTCTGTGGACGCAAATCGGTCTGTTTCATTTTCAATGCGCCAACCTGTATAGTTATTTTTTACCGTTTCCATGAATAAAGAGATCATTGCGTTGCCTTAGCAACAAACGATAGGTAATTATACACGTCACTTGAAATTCCGTGTTAAACACATAGTTGCATAGTTGTGCAATATAGTTTTAAAAAAAAGAATTGTCAACCAAAATAGTGAATATCGAAACATTAGATCACCGAGCCATCATCAAGTACTTTCATTGAAAATGGATAAGAGGTAAACAGATGTACGGATACATACTCAGTAATGCCAAACAATATCCTCCGCGATGAACATCGGCGGCAACCGATTTCTGTGTCCGTCCCTGAAAAATCTCTTGCGATACATAACTAATTTCATATCGTCGAACTGTATTAAACTATATATATATATATATATATATATATATATATATATATATATATATATATATATATATATATATATATATATATATATATATATATATATTTGTCTGTGTGTGTGTGTGTGTGTGTGTGAAATATACTTGGTTTTCGGATTGAAAAGCGTCCAGAATTTATTGAAACTCGACGTTTCGGCTTTTTGGAGACAATTTTAAGAGGTTAAGGAAATAAACTCTACTCCTTTTAGAGCGGTGGATAAGGATAGGTTAGGACGTTGTAGTTCAATTCTGGGCTCCCACAGCGGCTTCCACATACAGTATCGCCAGAAGGAAACTGTTGAGATAAAACTAGCGAGCGAAAACAACTACATCCCTGGATAATACCACGACGGGCATTGAATTACATCACTTCAGTCCTGCCGGAACTTGCGGTAATATGTATAGCAGGAGACACAGACCGGTTTAGTCATTCTTAGGGCTCTTCAGTATGTCATACCTGCACTCCAACTAGTCAGCCTTAAGGCAGGCATTGCTATAATATGCAATGGAGAATAGCGTAAAGCGCCATCTCTGGTGCTGTGCCAATTCTAGGCTTCCACAGCAGGTTACACGTACACATAGTACACCAAGAGGAAAGATGTGGGAAGAAACCTAGCGAGCGAAAACAACTACTCACTTGGCTAATACCACGACGGGCATTGAATTACATTCACTCGCTAACCATCATCTCTTGAGTCTGTCCGTAACTTGATATGATATGTATAGCAGGAGACACAGATCGGTTTTCTCATTCTTAGGGCTCTTCAGTATGCATTCCTATGCTCCAATAAGTCGGCCTTAAGGCAGGCGCTGCTATAATATGCAATGGAGAATAGCGCAAAGTACCATCACTGGTGTTGTTGTGGTTCTAGTCTTTCACAGCAGCTTACACGTACACACCGTACAGCAAGTTTCTTCCCACAGCAAGTTTGCTTCCCACAGCTTCCCTTGCTGTACTGAAATGTTGCCAACTTATAGGAGTAAAATTTTTGCTGTAAAGTGATTTATTTATTGTGAGATTGAGATTTTTGTGTTGCCTACCTTTAATTACTAAAAATGACGTGTTCCATTCATATTGTAAAAATAGTATATTATTTCGTTACCCCAAAAGGATGTGAATCCATGTTGTTTGGTAAGCGTGTTTTGTGCTTCTTCTTTTTTTATAGGAAACTTGTACTTAAAAGTAATATATCAGTAAAAATGTTTCAAATTAATCTGGAGCATAGCAGGTAATTTGTTACCTATCTTGAAAATAAATTTCAATTTTAAAGGGGAATTTGTAGCGCAGCTTAGACGTTTCTAAAATAAAACAAATGAAATACGCTTGAGTGTGAAATTTATTAAGGCCGATAGGTGGCACTGTATTATTTCACCTTTAAAAACTTCACATAACTCATTGTTATCGAATAAAGCCTCAGTATTAATATCTGTAGTGTCGTATTAACGTGTTTCCATGTACGGAACTTCCATTTCTCATATTGATTTATATTGTTCCTCAGCCCTGGATTAGCCATAATACCAGGCGGTATAGTCTGGAAACAAGTTTTATCCCATACGATATGAATTCATTTACTTTAGTCCAGTTAATTTAATATCAGCTCAACTCAAAAGCGAAAATTTACTGAACAGGTGTCCACCTTGACCCAGGTGCATGGTAAAGGTAATAAAATTCGAAGTCAATGTAATTAGCGTCTTCTCTCGAACATAAATTAATTGGCAAATGTGAAACCACTAGCTTTATATGCTGTTGACATAAGTGAAGCTATTTTGCCTTAAGTATATTTTCAACGTTAGAATGATATAAATAAACTTCGCAAAAATTGTATATAACGTAAGATATTAGAAACTGTGTGAAATTATTTTACATAACCGGTGTTGACGACAAATGTGTCTATATTGGAGATAATCTCTATCTGCGGTGGTCTGTTTACACAATTGACAAAAATATTGATATTATCAGTAGGTTGCATCGTTTTACTTCTTTCGAATTATTAAAAAAAAAGCATTAGCTATATGATAGAGATTGCACTTTGTAAATTAAAGAAAACTGTAGTCGAAGGGTGGAGGACAGAATATTCTGCGAAAATTTTGTTGTAACTTGTTACTTGTTCACTCCATAAAATAGATTTATCTGATGGCCTTATTTTACTTCACCGTTGACGATGTCATGGACCGGATTAGTATAACGATTTTTCGAAGCAAGAATTTCAAACTTGGTTCAAAACGCACCATGCAATTTTTATGGGCGAACAAAATGGGTACTTTTCAACCACCTGTTACAATCTTTAAATGGCATTTCTTCACTATGAGTTCATCAATACGATAATCTATGGAGATTTTACTATCCTTTGGGACGTAAATATCACCATGAACCAGCTTTTTGATTAAGAAATGGCGTAACTACTACCTTTGCGCTAGCTCATTTATCTGTTGTCGGTTTGACATGCAAGGTCCTGCTGAAGGTCGTTGCTTCGAAAGCGATAAGGTCGTCACGGTTGCGAAATGTCCACTAATGACTTAAGGAAAATATAAGATGATGTTTTTCTGAATGGAAACTGTAGTTTTTCACGATACAGGAGATCACTACCAGGCACATGGATCTAATGAAGGGGTGATAATGTGGTCAATTTAGTAGTCTATGAAGGTTTTTTGTCACTGGGAGTTTTCAAGTTTGTAATAACCTAACTACCGTGAAAGAATGTCATTTGTAGCTTGTCTGCTGTTTTTTTTTTGTAACATCGTTTTCTTATACAATCAAGAAGACAGATCAAAAGTGAATATGGAGTAATGTTTAATGTTTCGTCTATAGTTAGGCTTTCTGTTTGGTTATCGTTTCGCTAATTAATCTATTGGAAAATTTAAATAATTAAGATTGTATTTGAGTGCTAGATTAACACCTACACATATAGTAATGACTATATAAAAATCGTAACAATGTATCTTCTATACAATGACGAAATCTTCCATCGAGGCAAGGTTTCTTGCGTCTGTGAAACATTTTTTAGCTGGACTTTCTTCCATCGGGTCGATGTTCTTTTTATATAGAGAGACAGATATATATATATATATATATATATATATATATATATATATATATATATATATATATATATATATATATATATATATATATATATATATATATATATATATATATATATATATATATATATATATATATATATATATATATATATATATATATATATAGCATGGAGGAGCATTCCTATGCTATGGTGCTTTAACGAAATACGCTCTGGTTGTGGTCCTCATGGATGAAACGTTGTTTTCAAACAACGAAGATGCTATCGCTCTTCCTTTGACTCATAAGTTAGATAACAGTCTGCTGCTACTGGCAACTTAATTTGGCAACAGAATCCTTTGCGCCTTCTACAAGAGGTTGCTCAACCTCATTATTTTCAGCCAGTGCAACAGTTCTTAAACGACATATTTTCCGATAGCTGGATTGGCAGAGGAGAAGCAATGTAATGACCAAAAATATCACCGGGTTTAGCTCCACTAGTTCTTTCTTTGGGGGCATATTAAATCTGGTATTAATAAAACGCAACCTAAATATATTTTGTCAGGACTACCACCATACTGTTCGTAGTTTTATTTTTAAGCGAATTTAAAGACAACTAAGAGGTAGATGAATTAATTGATAAGGTGATGATAAAAATAATAAAATGCTATGCAGCATCCGTGTTCATCAAAAGGTGAGAAGTTAATCTTGACATAATCAAGTTGTATTTTAAACATGCCACTCCTTCATTGCCGCCTTAAATTCCATTGGCGTAACTTTTTCTTGCTGTAGTACATTGACTTTTAAAGGCAATATTTAGGAAACTACTTGCCCAACAATTAAACAAAAACACCATTGTAAAGGTAGTTGAACGGATTTTAGGTACGACCTAGTGGATGAGGTAAGCACCCCCTATAACTGCCCCCATCGATGATAATATCAACCTGTCTCACGGAATTTTAACATTACGATCCAATGCAGAAAAATATTGACGGTGGGAAGATTTAAAATTATTACATTCTGTATAATCTATGTATATATGAGGAATACTTCGTTCTTGGATTGAACCACTTACAGGATTTGTAATACTCGACGTCCCCGTTCCTATTTTGGAACCATTTTAAAGTTTTCAAGATGTTGAGGAAATATGAAACGAACTCTACTGCCTCAATCTGCCTACTGCTTAGAACAGTGCAAGAAGTTAAGTCGGGTTCTTGTAGTTCGATTACGGGGTATCAATCTGTTTACTCCCCAACTCTCACTGGAGATAGTTTCTAAGGTCTCAATGTGTTTAACCCTGAACCGGAAAGAGTTCTGACAACCATGTGTTTGCGGTGGGATTTCCACCTGAATCGTTATCACTGTAATTGGTGGAGTCAGTAAGGTTAAATATGTCAGGTGCCGAAATGGCTGTGTTAACCGGATTAAAATCATTTATTGGATCAGGTAAAAGGGTAGTAAAGCTGTCTAGTGATTGATGTACTTTTAATGATGTTATATATCCTATCCTACTTTTATCTTGTTCCGCTATCAGTAAGTCAACTAAAAGTATTGCGTTATTCAATTTTACCATACGTTTTGTAAGTTTCTAGACTCCTGATATTTTTAGCGTCAAATTTACATTTGCCTACATTTAGGATTTTGTATATTAAAAATTAGAATTTTATGGAATTCTAACTTTCAAAACAAAACCATTTGCTGCAGGTTTTAATATTATGCAGCATTAACGCCACTGTACCACTAGGACAATGTAAACACGTACATAATGATCAGTTATTACAGCAGGATAATGATAATTCTACATTTCTACAAACCAACTAAACGATTACAAACCAGCAAATACACACCAGTGATGTCATAATTAGCCCAATATGTGGTCTTTGTGGATTCTAAGCGTTCTCATTAATTAATTTATACATATGTATGTATATGGAATACCCATCACCAACACATCTGCTCTGTCCGTTATTTAGGGTCCCTAACACATACAGGGCAGAAGTTGGTGAGCGTAGTTAAACAGAGAACTCGTTTAATGCAGTCCAGTGCCTTTTCACAATTACAGTAAAGCGCTGAGCGTAATTGGTTATTATATGAGCCGCTGCAATATCGCCACAGGTCGAAAACACAGTGAGGATACAGATGGGCGCTATTGTTGAAGAATATGTAAATCACATTGTTTACTCTCGTAGCAAACACTAAGAGTTACACTTTGGTAAAAGCCACTTGTCCATAACACTGTTTTTTATACCTGGCGATCGTTTCGCTAACTAAATTTGCTTCATAGGGAATGCAATAGAGTAAAGAATGTAAAATGTAAAATTTGTATTTATATTACCCTACCAACGAAAAACACAGAATGATCTTAATCAGATGTGGTGCTTACGACAGGACTGTCTGCTTGTAAGCAATCACTGCTAATTTATATGTAGCACACTGGAGCAATAATCACCAGAGAAAACATAGACCAGTTTCGTCCTTGTTAGGACCCAATAGTTTGACATACTTACGCTCTAACAAGTCCTAACAAGTCGGCCCTAAAGCAGGCCTTGCCACAGCAAATAGTATGGAACAAAGCGAAGCGCTATCTCTTGATTTTTAACGGTTCTAAGCTTCCACAGCAGCTTCCACGCACACACACACACACACACACATTGCAGCAAGGAGGAAACTGTAGGGAAAAACTAGCGGAACAAACCAACTACTGCCCAGGCTAATAACACCACGTGATTTGAATTGCATTACTCGCCAGCCACCATCACTCCAAACTTGCGGTTTAATATGTAGCACGCTGGAACAATAATCACCAGAGAACACATAGACCGGTTTCGTCATTGTTAGGACTCGTTAGTATATCATACCTACACTCCAACAGGTCGGTCCATATGAAGTGTGGTAGTGTATGGAGTGGAAACCTGGACTTTGACTAAGCAGGGCATGAAAAGACTAGAAGCTTTTGAAATATATGGGCATGAAAAACAGATGACAAAGTTACGGTATACCGTCTAAAGTCCAATAGAAATGTGCAAAGAGGTGGGGGAAGAAATATGCTTGCTAAAAGAGAACAAAGGAAGAAAGGCAAAATTTATTGGTCGATATAATAACTTTCTGGCATTACTTTAAGGTCACACCTGGAAAAAGGTAGTTAGACCAAGCGGAAAGCTTCTGGAAAACCTGGCACAACTGATGAAATGTTGAAATTACAACAAAATGAAGAGAGATGCTAAAAAGAAAGAATCACGGTTGCGACGACAGCGCGTCATCACCTTTATATTGTGTTGATACGTTTAAAACAAAAACAACAATATTTTAAAGGGGATCTTAACTGACCAATTAAGTCGGGCATTTAAAATACGTATAAATATGCTCATCAATTTAAATCTCCTCTTAATAATGTTCTAAGAAGTTGATGTGACAATTAACCTAAATAAAAAGCCTAAACACTGTAAAAACTCAGTCCTAAGTCCTCGATGTCCTAGTTATTTAAGTGCATTGATTAGTTTATCTATTTCAGCAGCACAATAACTAAATATTGTGTTGTCACTGAGGTTCAACAGGCCTTTGTCCTTCCCAATCCAATATGGAATTCGTACCGTTCACCAAACCACAACAAAATAAGAATATACAGTACTTGCATGGAGTATGTTCTGTTGCACGGTTGCAAGACCTGATAGGTAACTGTAACAATATTGCAACATCCAGGTATTTGTTATACCGTTGCTTACCCTGGACACTCTATATCTTATGGTCAGATACCACTCGAAACAGCGACTTGTTGCACATCACTAACCAGCCACCAGCACACAACCAGATTTTTCTGCGAAAATGGACAATGTGTATGGTCAGATACTGCTCTTAACAACAGCTTGTTGTACATCACAAATTAGCCACCTGTGCATAACCATAGTTTTTCTGCGAAAATGGATATGAATTGCACATACCCTGAGAAGACCAACGAACGACATTACCAAAAAAGCCCTAGTGTCAGACCCTCAGGGCAATAGACCCAGTGAAAACCGGCTCATATCTGGAGAAGAGCCATCTTATAAAGAGCAAAACTACAGCATAAGGCTTGAACGAGAGCAAGGGGGTTGACACAGAAATATAGGAGATAGTGCGTATTTGCTGATGTACTAGTATATGAGTGATATACAGAATTTACTGGGCTTCCACACTACACGGTATTTGATCTGCAACAATCGGTGATTCCTAATACCTGTCGTATTGTCCCCGAATTTTTGAATCAACAGTGTTACCATATTGCTCTGTCTGATGATAATTAGAATGATACCCTAGTACAGTAGAGCTAGAAATAAACTAATTGATTATAATAATATAAGTTACTATTTTCAGTTATGACCAATTATTCTAACAACCTATTAGTAGTCTTCACATTATACAATTTGAGATGGCCACAAGCTTTTTACAAAACTAAAATACGAGTATGTTAAAACACAACATTATAGTAAAAATTGTGGCACCTTGTTTTACATTAATTCAATTAAACCGTTTATATAATTTTTTAACAGTATTTGATTAGTACACTATCATGTATTTCCAGGCAGGTTATTATCAGTTATAATTGTAGCAGTTTATTTTTATGTTACCAGTTTCAAATTAAATAATTTATTGTCAGTTATCATAGAGAAGCAATCGGACTGATTTGATTCCAATACCATTTTCATTAAAAGTTCTTTTAGGTATATCTGATATTGAATTTAGCAAAAAAAAAACAAATTGGTAGAGAGTTTCAACATATCAAATTATTCTTTCATTTAATGAAAATATCGGCACGTTAGGAACACTTTAGTTTAACCTTGTGAGTTTAGGATCTAGGAACATCGCTCACACGCGTACGCACATAAGCACACAAAAACACACACACGAACTTAAGTTTGTAAGGTCTGCGTGTGCTTCAACTTGTCCCAACTTTACAGAAGTTGCAAGAGTAACTATGAGAAGGTGAACGGAATAAACACTGGAAAATCGCAAGACGAGGAGCGAAGAGATCTAAAAAATGCCCAGCTAAGATGGAGTTTCTTTAACGCAAAGTTTCCTAATAAAACAAATGCTTTTATTGTTAGATTAATTACCAAAAAAGCTGAAATTCAAGGAAACTTATTTGTTTCCCCTTTTTTGGGAAGTGTTAGAATTATTTATGATCCGTATTATATAATTAACACAAACAATAAGAACTTTTTTTGACAAAATAGCGTAGCTGAATTTGTTTCCTAAAGCGTTTGATGGTTCTTTTCTATTTATTTTGTATTCTATTTAATTTTTGTTATTTTGCTATTTTCTTGCTCAGTGTACCGCTCTAAGGAGTATGCAGATTGATGCCTTAGAGTGTCCTTATATATTTCCTTTACCTCTTGAAAATGGCTCCAAAATAGGAGCCGAAACGTCGAGTTTTCATAAATTCTGGACGCGGTTCAACCCCGAGAACCAAGTATGTCTCATATATATATATATATATATATATATATATATATATATATATATATATATATATATATATATATATATATATATATATATATATATATATATATATTCAAAATATACTAGTAATAAAGATGGCTGAATTCAGCATATCCGCCTCTGTATAGTTTATTGATCGACCACTTTACAAAAGATGCCGACAATAACGTAGCAATAGAGGTAACGGGATCCAGATAGAGGGACTATCCGGTGAACAGGGAGTGAAAGTTTGTTGCACAGAATGTAAACACACTTGTAGTAATCGTCAAACGTTTAGAATTTTTCATCCTCTTAAGACTCTAACTTGGTCTAAGCGTATAAGGCTCAATATCTGCACAGAATATGAACACACTTGTAGTAGTCGTTAAACGTTTAGAATTTTTCATTCTCTAAAGACTCTAACTTGGTCTTTTTAAAATGCGTTGTGGTGATTTGGATTCTCCAAGTGTACTTATCAGTGCTCATCACATGTTCCAATTTTTTACTTCGTGATTATAATGTAAATGGTATACCATAAAAAAGTTCCCAGTTGCAGCAAGTGCGACAAACTGTTGAAATCAAATCAGTCAAGATTTTAGAAATATTTGTCAAGAAGCTGTGTATATCGACATTTAATTTTTTATAAACAAGGAAGTTATACAGGGTGGCGCATTGAAAACGGAACAGACCGATTTGCGTCCCGAGAATTTTTTTAAGAAACGCTGAAACACGTCAATTTTGATATTGAGGGGGACATGTTTTGACATAAAACTCAACTTTGTCACATCAACACCTTAAGTGTGGTGATAGCAACCCTTATGTTTTAAATAGGGAACATGGGTCAAGTGTTACATCATTTGAGAGCTCTTTCTTTTCTGAATTCAGCACAGTAATTTTTTTGGAAGTTTTATCAACTCGTTTAAAAATTATTCAAAGTTGGAGTTGCAAGAACGTATTTCATTCATTGTGATAAGAAATGCACTAATTGGTCAGTTTTTTGTTAGAAAAACTAAAAAACAAAACCAAACGTTCAAAAATGTTTATTCAGTTAAGTAAGTGTTCAAATTGTTGACCACCAGCTTCCACACAAAAGTACAAATTTTGTTCAAAACGAGCTCTGACATTCTGGAGCATTTGTGTACTTATTAGACGGCACTCTTCAACAATACGTCGTCGTAATTCTTCCAGAGACTCCGTTTCTGTTGCGTAAAGTCTACTCTTTAAATGGCCCCATAGAAAGAAGTCTAAATGAGTTAAATCCGGTGATCTAGGGGGCCAATCAATAGCACCTCTACGCCCAATCCATTGCTCTGGAAACTCTCTGTTCAAAAACTCCCTAACACGTTGTGTAAAATGCGGAGGAGTTCCATCTTGTTGAAACACTAATTGATTTTCTTGATAGCGATCATCATTTTCAACAATGTCAATTAGTAGAGGGTAAACGATATCTTCTAGTAACTCCAAATTCATTTCGCCACTCAAATTGCCATCAAGAAAAATTGGTCCAATTAAACCGTTTCCAAAAATGCCAGTCCAGACATTCAATTTCTGTGGAGTTTGAGTGTGGACTTCGTAAAAATTTATTGGATTATTATCTGACCAATAACGACAATTATGACGATTGACTGTAAAGTTTAATAAAACAGCCGCCGATCAAAATCATCTTCATTCAGTTGTTGTACAAGATGAATTTTATACGGGTGAAATTTATGATGCTTCAATATTCGCTGAATAGTTCTTCTTTTGATGTTTGAAACAGTGGTCAATTTTCTCGTGCTCTAAGTTTCGTCTGCAGCAATTTGTTCTAAAACTTCAATCTCAGTAGTCTCATTTCTAACCGGAAATTCACGTTCAGGATCCCGTTTTTTGTTGGCTGCTGAACCATTTTGTCGAAACTTTGCAACTAACTCCAAAATGTATTTTCTGTTAACATGTCTGTTCGGATGTCGTTCACTAAACACATTTGCGGTACGGTTGGCACATTCATCGTTTTTGAAAAAAAAGAGTAATTATTTCAACTATTTCTTCTACAGAAAACACCATTGTGAAATTAATTTTCAGTGGTACTATCAAGTATCAAACCGACCGATAAACTGAAATAATAAAGCGCATTTCTCTCATTCCGATAAAAAATGTTCTGATAGTCAATTTTTTGTTTGCAAACCAACAAAAATTTGACTATCAGCAAATTCCTTATCGGAATGAGTGAAATGCGTTTTTGCATCTTCAACTGTGAATAATTTTTAAACGAGTTGATAAAACTTCAAAAAAAAAAAAATAGTGTGCGGAATTCAGAAAAGAAAGTGCTTTCAAATGATGACCCATGTTCCCTATTTACAATATAAGGGTTGTTATCACCACCATTAAGGGGTTGATGTGACAAAGTTGAGTTTAATGTTAATATTAAAATTGCCGAGTTTCAGCGTTTCTTAAAAAAAATCTCTGAACGCAAATCGGTCTGTTTCGTTTTTAATGCACCACCCTATATAGGTTATTTTAAGCAAGGTTGCTTATTTGATCATTCTGGCGATACATTTTACTAAAATGAAATCATCTAGCAAAGCTGAATCTTGAAAATAACCATTGGAATAGCAAGTATCTTGGTTAATTAGGTTGTTTAATTAAGAACATAGAGAGTCGGAGAAGAAGCTAAATAGCTTTTAAAGAAGCGAGTAGCAGACAGTCTCAACAGTGTCTGATTATTGTCTTTGTAAACAACTTCCCGTGTAGATTTGTAGAGTAAATATTTTCTCCCAGTATTACGACTTATTTGATTAGAGTGGACTTGTGTTAAAAAAGAAGTAGAATTATTAAGCAGATGGTTTCAATTCTTGACTCGCTAAATGTATATACAGTGTGGAACAGCCAAATGGAATAAATTCAGTCTCTCGATTATTGTGGATATTTATAAAAAATCCCGAAACACGTTAATTTTAGTTTAAAAAATGAGATCCAGCGACGTGAAAACTTCATCCCTACATTCAACCCCCTTCGAGTGACAGTTGCAACCCCCTATTGTAACTAAAAGTAGGGGCTTGTGAAACGTCATTTGAAAGATCTCATTCTCTCTTCAAAAATGCTATGGCTTTAAAATGTATTGCAAAAATTAACAAACAAAAACCAATATACAAACAAACAAATCGCGTGCCATTCTTGATAATGAGAAAGCAAGCAAAAAATGTCAGTTTGCTTTTTTGACGGTATCACTTAAAAAGAATACATGAAAAGTTATTAACATGCTTCATAGTTTGCTATGTTAGTTTTGTTTAAAACGCCTTAGCAACTTGCTGTGTGATTATAACCGCATGACAGTAGTTGTCAGTTGATAACTGCAAATCAGAAAGGTAGTTTAACAGAAATGCATAAGGCTAGATGCATTCTCACCACAATTAGAACCTTCCAACACTAAGTGAGATATAAAACACGAAGCACGTGCCGCCACCTCGTTGCGGAACCAAGTAGTATGTTGTCACGGCAGCTCCAAATAACACAAAGTGTTGAATATTAGAGACTGTATACAATCAACTAACAATTTAGTAAATTGTCTGCCCTGGCCCATTTCTACCCTAATATAGGGACAAAGTATGTAAGTCTAGATGCATTCTCACCGCAATTAAAACCGTAGACCGGTTTCGCTCTAATTATAGCTCGTCAGTACGACGTACTAATTGCAGCGAAAATACACCTAAAAAGTGTGTGTTATTTGGAACATACAACTTGGTTCTGCAACGAGGTGGCGGCACGTGATTCGTTTCTTATATCTCACTTAGTGTTGGAAGGCTGGCTTCCATAGCCGTATTACTTTTTTGAGAATGCATCTAGCTTTACATACTTTGTCCCTATATTAGTGTAGAATTGGGCCAGGGCTGACAATTTACTAAATTGTTAGTTGGTTGTGTACAGTCTCTAATATTTAACACTTTGTGTTATTTGGAGCTGCCGTGACAACATACTACTTGGTTCCGCAACGAGGTGGCGGCACGTGCTTTGTGTATTATATCTCGCTTAGTGTTTGAAGGCTGGCTACCATAACCGTATTACTTTTTGGGTTTATTTTTGCTGCAATTAGTATGCCGTACTGACGAGCTCTAATTAGAGCGAAACCGGTCTACGGTTCTAATTGTGGTGAAAATGTATCTAGCCTTACATACTTTGTCCCTATATTAGGGTAGAAATTGGCAACGGCTGACAATTTACTAAATTGTTAGTTGGTTGTATACAGTCTCTAATATTTAACACTTTGTGTTATTTGGAGCTGCCGTGACAACATACTACTTGGTTCCGCAGCGAGGTGGCGGCACGTGCTTCGTGTCTTATATCTCACTTAGTGTTAGAAATGCATAAAATAACAAATTTACAGATGATTGGTTACGGAGATGAAACACATAAAATTTTTGTGAAATGTTGGTAATTAATACTAAATGTTTAATAAGTTATTATGAAAAAAACTCGTCGATTTTTTACAAATATAATTTCGGGTAACATTACTTGAGCCAATTTCTGTAAAAAAAAATCGTTTGCAAATTTTAAATTATTTTTTTTTTCAATTTTGGTCATAAAGTGCAATTTGCAAAAACCAATTCATCACAATACAGTTTTCAGACCTGACGATCGTTTCAAAGTTAGCGTCATCAGAGGGATGAATAAACTTGTTTATTGTACTTACCAGTACTCATCACAGGTTCCAATCTTCACTCATTTGGTCATAAAGCTGTTTGTGAATAATTGTATCTTGCAAGGTGCGTAATAGCCTCAAGACGTTGGTCAGGTAAATCGGACCAGTTTTTTCTGGAACTGTTTTAAGTTTATTTTAGGAAAATGTTTGTACCTTTTGAAACAACAAAGCTATTTTAATGAAATGTGGTTCATTGTTACTACTAGGTATATAGGTTATAGTGCTTACCAAATGTCCTTCTTTGAAAAACAAGACATATTTGCTATTAAAAACATGTTTACGAAAATTCGCTCCCATAAGGCACTTGCTGCGTTAAGACTTTTTTCATCTTAGAGCTTTTTAAAGCGGTTTCATTCTATCTACAATTTTTAGCGGATGGATGGATCTATTTATAGTATATCCTGGTATTGTTTTGTTTTATATTCTGGATAAATGTACTACAAATCAATAAAGGTTTGTTGAGTTTTTCACTCATATTATATATGCGGAATGTCAAAAGTACATTACCGTGGTTTTTCAAACTACAATTACTATAGATTGTATTTACGTGTTGGTTATATGTCCCGAATTACTTTCAAGTAGAGTATATATCATAATAGATTAATACGCGTATGTAAGAAACATGTTTTCGGTTACATTTTTGAAATTTTAATTTATAAATACTAATATCGTTATTTATAAAAAAATGTTTTACTGACGGACGTCACTAAACGTAACGAATGTCAAAACTGTTCAGATTCGTTCACGCATTGTCGAATAGTCTGCATATATATACATTACCGTGGTTTTTCAAACTACAATTACTATAGATTGTATTTACGTGTTGGTTATATGTCCCGAATTACTTTCAAGTAGAGTATATATCATAATAGATTAATACGCGTATGTAAGAAACATGTTTTCGGTTACATTTTTGAAATTTTAATTTATAAATACTAATATCGTTATTTATAAAAAAATGTTTTACTGACGGACGTCACTAAACGTAACGAATGTCAAAACTGTTCAGATTCGTTCACGCATTGTCGAATAGTCTGCATATATCTGCCTACAGTTAAAATATTGTGCTCCTGTCTGGGGTGCTCTTCAAAGACAGCTTTCTCCCGGTTAGATTCTATTTAGAAACGAGCTACTAGTCTTATAGGAGATCCATAATTGTCGATTTTAATTTTCTTGATCGTAGACAAAGTGTTGCAGATCTCTGCCTCTTATATCGATACTATGATCGACATTGCCTCTTATAGATTGTTTCGTTAGATGTTTCACTTGCCACGTCCTTTAATCCACAAACTCGTTTCAACGGAAAAGCGCCGGTACTAAATGTCGATCAGTCTGCTTTAAATCATCGTTCTTTTTCTATGGCTCTATGCCTGTACATACTTTATATTTTGAATATGTGATTAGGACTGTGCAGTATTATTTTGATAAAATTAATTCATAATTCCAAAAGATGTAGACGTCCAATATTATATTTCTATTTATTTCAGTATTTTTGGAGTTGGAAAAATCTTAGATTTTATATTAATTGTTTCAGACGGACTATACCCGCCACATGGAGGAGATGGTAAAACACACAGAGCGTCTTCTTCTCGAAAATGTTCAAGATTTGCTTATTGGCTCAAGTGATGCCTTTGAAGCCGCTGATCTGCTTAGACATTGGGAAGCCTTCAGGGATATTCAAGGTAAGATTCAACCTGATTTTCGCGGTAAATACCATGTATAATTTTAAAGTCTCCGGCGCTCAGACTTCGCATGTGTTTACATACACAAGTTGTAGTTCAAAGGTGTGCATTGTACGAGAGTCTTACTATGTAGATTAGCGGCTGATCTACATCTAGGGATACATGTAATAATACTGAAGCAACAAATGGAATTTCCCTTGATAACGCTTTGAAACTTCCCATAGCTTAGTGAGTAAAGCGATGTCTGTTAAACCACATATCTCTAAATTGATTTCATGTAGTCACTTTGATTAAATTTGTAATTAAGTATTTTCATATATTCTCCCCTAAGCTGCTTTTAGTGAATTTTCTTAGAAAAAACTCAATAATGGGGAGATGCCGACTTATGGATTTTGATAAAATGTCTTCAACATAGCGCGAACTAGGACCCCTAGAACCCATATCCGCGGTCAGTTTCAATTTTTATATGTCTCTCTCTCTCTCTCTCTCTCTCTATATATATATATATATATATATATATATATATATATATATATATATATATATATATATATATATATATATATATATATATATATATATTGTGTGTGTGTGTGTGTGTGTGTGCGTGGGTGTGGGTGTGGGTGTGTATGTGTGTGTATCACACGGATAACTCAAAAAATTATGGTCTGATTTTGATAAAATTTGGCATGTACCTTCCTTTTGTAAGTGGCTTGGATAAGTTCGTTAGCCAGGAAAATCGAACCAGGTTTTCCAGGAAAACGTTGGGTTTTCTTTCGAAAAAAAATTTTATCTTAAAAAATGGAAAAGCTATGATAACCAAATTTGGTACGTTAATTAATTAAATTAATATTAAAAGGAAACTATATACCAAAATTTGTATTTCTATATTACAAGAAAAAAAGTTATAAAAATATTTGTTGCCAGATCATTTCTATGAAAATTCATTACCATAACGCACTTGCTGCGTCCAGACTTTTGTTATGTTGTTTGCTTTTAACTTCTAGGAGCTCTTAAACTGTATACAATAAATGAAAATCAAACCTCTCCAAATTGTGTTATGATAATTAATATACTCTCTCTCTCTCTCTCTCTCTCTCTCTCTCTCTCTCTCTCTCTCTCTCTGCTGTTTCTTTATTACTGTTCCCATCCGCCAAGAAATATCATTGCCACACAGGTTCGTTTTGCATAATCTTTATTACCCGCTTAGTAATTGGTTTTTGTGTCTGTTTTGTAATGTAGTAACTTAGAAAAACATGTAAAAATACAGGTTCGAGAATAGATTTTGGTTATATAAAAGTTCTTACAACTGAGAACAACTATTTGAAGAGATGTTTTTAGATATGTGCTTTATAAATCAGAAAGATAACATTATTAGTAAATACACAGATATTCAAGTCTTTAACATGATTTTTTCTAATTTGCTTTCTATCGATGAAAACGTAGATTCACATAGCAACACTAATTATAATATATATATATATATATATATATATATATATATATATATATATATATATGTCTAACGGGAAGTTCGGCGCCTTTTTGTGTACCGAACGGGTAGTTTGGCGCCACTTATCCCGTTCGACGCCCGGCGTTGAACTGCCATTGAGCACCCACCAGGCAGTTTGTCGCCCAGGGCTTCGAACGGCACGTTAGGTATATTTACACAAACGGAACGGTCACTTTGAAGCCCACATTAGGAAATGTATTTAAAATATCATAATACTCAATGCAGGTGTGTGTGTGTGTGCGTGTGGGTGTGTGTGCGCGCGCGTAGGTGTGGGTGTAAGTTCGTGTGTCAAAAAAATTATAAATTTATAAGCTACTGAACATCACATTTATACTACGTGTGGTGAGCACTGATAAGTACACTTGTAAAACCGAAATCACCACAAATCATATTTTTAAAGACCAGACGATCGTTTCACCAACAAAGTTAGCGTCATCAGATGATGAAAAATTCTTAATTTATTAACTACTATACATCACATTTATACTACGTGTTAGGTAAAAAAAAACGAAACTGAGAGGGAAGATCATAGGCAAATTTTCTGCGTTTCGATTTTAATTGCCGGACGTCCTTTTTAAAATCCCGTTACGTCTTTACCTACGGAGTTCGGAATACTTTTACATCAAATAGCCAGTCCAAAGAGTGGGCTATTAATCAGTAGCGGGGCTTGGTTTAAAGAACTTTTACTTTTTACGGACTTAGTGATATAAATACTTTCGTAGGCATCTAGCATCACCGGTTTTTGATTATTGTCCCAAATATGTTGTGGTACGCATGATTCGTCAATACTACCGTATCTCAGCTGTGCCAAAGCTTCTTTAAATCTGGTTTTTGCTTTAACTGTATGCTTTAAAATTCCTGTGACGTAATATACTGTTTTCTTTGCTTTTACAAAATATTAAAAAATATTAAAAGGAAAGTTAATTGTTGCCGTTAAATAATTGAGGAGAGAAACATTGTGTCAGTGCAGTGATCAAAAACTATATTAAAATCATAAACATACAGGACCAAGAAGAAATACGTTCTAAACATCAAAACCTCTCAATATCATACTTCATAGTTAAATAAAGTTTGTCTTGAAGTATAAGGAAAATGGTGCAACTCAACCTAAGCGTCGCTGTTTACCGAAGGAAACTTTATCGGCAAATATACTCGGTGCTTTGTCATTGTATTCCCAAATGGCCAATTCAAGCGTCCTTGGTTGCTTAACTTTGATGATCGCACCAATTTGTTCAACGCAGTGTTGCCGTGCCTTGTCAGGAAATAAAACCTTTATTTACCTGTGAAATACCTGAAGCAGAGGTGTATGAAGTCATACGTATGTAGTATTGTAATGTATGGGACTGAAAGTTGGGCTTCGAAGAAGCAGGATACGAAGAGAATAAAAGCGGTTAAAAGGTGGACTTGGAAAAAATTACTAAGGCAAAGTACACCACTATGAAGACAAATGAAAAGGTAGAAGGTAGAAGAGGAGAATACATATTTAAATAAAAAGAAAGAAGCAGACTAAAAGTGAAACTTTTGGAAAACCTGGCCCAATTGATAAGAAATAAAAAGTCATGGTTGCGACAACAAGGCGCCATGCTTTTAAGTTGTGATGAGAAACTGCTGTGAAACCAGAACTTAACTTTTTAACTTGAATTTGTATGCCTTCTTGATATATGGATATATGTTATATGGAAAGAAAGCAAACATTTTAAATTACTTTACTAAAAAGTAAAACAAAGGTATTTCCAACTAACTACATAAATATGTCACTAAGTGAAGATTGGAATCTATGATGAGCACTGATAAGTACACGTGGGGAAACCCAAATCACCACAACATCTTTTTAAAAACCTGACGATCATTTCATTAACTAAATTATGTTTGAATTTTTCATCCTCTGATGACGATAACTTTGTTAGTGAAACGATCGTCAGATCTTTAAAAAGATGTGTTGTGTTGATTAAGGTTCTCCAAGTATATATTACATAAATATGTAATGTAATGTTTTAGCAAATGGTTTAACTGTTGTGAAAACTTAAATGGTCAAAACCATATGTCAGTTAAGCAGATTAAATGCCTTAAAATAGTAGGAGTTATTCGTAAAATGTTGTATTTTAAAAGTATCCTCGATCAATATGACTATTAGGTATATTATGAATTTAAAAAAAAAAGTTTTTAATGCTTAATTGTAAAGAAAGTAAGTAATTTAGAATGTAGTTGAAACCATTTAAAATAATTGACTATTGATGTATTAGTGGTAATTGTATGTCAAAAAGTTATTTTTTCCTTAGATTTACATACAAAAATTGAAATTGGGGAATCAATCTCACTTCATTACTTATTATTACAGTAAAATATAGGGTCATTGTAAATAAGTATAAAAATTTATTTTATTTCTAGATTATTACTGGTACCTATTATAAAATTTGGAATTTTATGACCGGAGCTATAAAGCAGTCTCACAAATACCGTTAGCAAATTCTGAGTGAATTATAAAGAGATCCTGTTCTTTTGTAGCAAAGGGTGTGCATTATTGTTGTCACGTAGGGGTCTATCTAGACGACTTTATGTAATTCATACAGATAGGTTGACCTTGGATAAATAAGGAAACGCACCGTTAGACAGAATGATAACTCAAAATATGTACAAAATTTCAAATTTTTTTAGGTACTATAAAATAAAATTAGAAACAACACCATAAGGATTCGTTATTTACAATCAAATATATGTGAATATTTTCCGGCAAGTATGACAAGTTAAAATAACATGAAACGCACAGAATCCACACAAAATTTCCACAAATATTTGAATCTAAACCCTCATATTTGTACAACCCATCAGCAGATCCATATCCCCTAACTCGCCACACCTTTTAAATTCATTTGAAATAAGTAGGAAGGTACTAATGCATGTATAAATCACAATCTACAGATATTTACAGCCACTACTACTACTACTACTACTACCGGTCACGCCCATCCATTAAATAGGTAGGCACACCACAGAGCCTATGCTATTTATTTATAATTACCAGTCTATCTAATACTTGGTTTTTAAACTAGGGTATATCCTGGGTGGAACTGATTGTAAAATTCCTTCCGTTCACAAGACTTGCCTATATGGTCTATAATACTATTGTAACAGAAGTGTTTATCACCTTGTAGAATGTCCAACAAAATCATATTGCAAGGCCATCATATACTTTGATATAGGAAATTTAAAATAATTTAAAAAAAAATGTACACTTATAAACAGTAATAACGTCTATAATACTGTTATGTCAACCCGTAGAAAGTGCATTAAAAAATATAACTGTAAGGTCATATTCCTTAAGACCATCGGCACAGCCAACGTACAATAATAAAAAATTTGTTAACACAATTTGTCTCTCTCTGGAAAATTGTACGCTTATAAACAAACATATGCACTTTATTACCAATAGAACAGAAATGTTTGTCACCTCGCAGAAAGCCCAGAAACAGTTTTTAGCTGTAAGGTAATATCTTCGAGACAGCCAATTTACAACAATAAAAAACAGTTAATAAAAGCTGTCCGTCCCTGCAAATTTATACCCTTATAAACAAACATATTGAATGTAATATCCGTGTGACAGAAATGTTTGTCACCTCGTACAACGTCCAGAAAAATTTTTGACTGTGAGGTAATATTCTTCGAGACCATTAGTGCAGCCAAGTTACAATAATAAAAAACTAGTCAATACAAGTTGTCTGTCCCTAAAAAATTCTACGCTTATAAACAAAGATATGATCTATAATGCTGTTGTAACAGAAATCGTTGTCACCTAGTAGATGTCCCGAAAAACATTTTGACTGTTAAGTCATATTCTATAAAACTATCGGTACAGCTAAATTACAATATTAAAAAAAAATGTAAATACATTTTGTCGGTACGCTTATAAAGAAAGATATGGTATATAATAATGATGTAACAGAAATATTTGTCACTCCGTAGGAAGTCCAAAAAAAAAAAATTAACTATAGGTTAATATTCTCCTAGACCATCGCTACCGCCAATTTACAATAATAAAAGAATGGTTAATAAAAGTTGTTCGCCTCTGGAATTTTGCACATTTATAAACAATGACATGTTCTTTATTAGTATCGAAACAGAAATGTTTGTTACCCCGTAAGAAGTCCAGAAAAAAATGCAACTGCAGCCTTATATCCTTTGAGATCATCGGTACAGCCAATATACAATAATAATAAAAAAAGCTAATAAAAGTTGTCCGTCTGAAAATTTGTGCCCGTATAGACAATGACATGGTCTATATAACTGTTGTAACATAAATGTTTGCCACCCGTTAGGAAGTTTATACACAATATTCCTAAAAATTTGCCGAATCTCCTCCTTTGAGTAAGGAAGCCATAGCTCTTTAAGTTGCCCAACATCCCATGGTACACGGGACCGATGAATAAACGCGCCCTTTGAAGGGTCGGAATGTACAGACATTCAACTTGCTCAAAGAAAATGCCACAACCTCGGTTGATGCTAATTTTCAGTTGGTATATACTGAAAAATAATTTGACGTTTCTACTAGGAATTGAACTGAATTAAACAGAAGCACACGTTCTTACCCCTGGACCACCTAGGCTACAAAATGTTTAAATTTGGATTAGGTAATCTCAAACTTACAGCCACCAGTGAATTTTGGTTAAATATTTCACAATCGTGGCCAGTGATTTTATCTCTAAGGTTTTCTAAACATGATAATATGATAACTTTCAAACGACTTAAGCTAATTCTATTTTTAGTAACTACAATACATGCAAGTGTTAAAAAAACTGCCAAGAATTTGCTCAAAAACACAAGTACCCATAACCTGTTTTATAAATTATTGCCTATGTATTTTACCTTAAAAAGTCAGTAATTTGTAAAAAAAAAACTTGTTATTTAGAACACAATCACAAGATAAGCGTTATGTCAAACAGAACTTCATTATTTGGTTATAGTAATATTACTGGCAAAAACGTCTAAAAATATGTGGCAACGTCAAATGCACCCTGGTTTTTTTATTTCAATTGAAAATATAGGTCAATGTGTAGAAACTAAATAACGCCCCAATGAAAATGTTTTAAATTTTTACATAAACTCAAAAATTTTATACTTCATTTTCCTTTCCTAAACGGGGCTTTGAATCAAAATTATTATATCTGATCATATACCACTTTTCACACAACGTGTTCATCGACTTGCCCAAGATCTGCTTATCTGATTTTAGCTCTGTAGCCGCAGTCTCAGAGAACATGTTTTTAATTGTCATCAGTATAGCACACTGATTAGCTCTAATCTGAGCGAAGCCGGTATGTGTTTCTAATGATTGTTAAAATGAATTTAGCCTTATATATTTTATATAAGCAAAAAACTCGCCACAAAAAATAATTATCATTTTATTATATTATTTTGTTTAACAGTGTCAAAACCTTCGTTTTAATGTAACATTATTTATGACATCTAGCTTATTTGGAAAATGTGACTTGCTATGCCGGACGATATTTTTCACTATTGGGGGTATCATTATTTTAAGTCTGCATCTAGGTATTCATTATCTATGGTTTACATAATATCTGGACAGTTTCGGAGGCGTAATTGGGATACCCATATGCCGACGTTACTTAGTTGGCGTTAAGCAACGTCCGACACGGTGAGTTTCTAATGGGTGACTGGTTTGACACCTCTTCCCAAACAGTCATAAAAGCACCGTAAAAATGTTTGAAAATAAATAGGTTAACCTATTATGGAGTGAACACATGCAATTATTCTGATTTAAATGTTGTATTGATATTGCTGATTATGTATAACATTGTAATCAATTAGAATATTTACATAAATAAATACTAGAGTATGAAAAAAAAACTTTAGCGCAATAAACAAAGTAGGCCAAATAAGCGGGATTCTTCTTTATTTATTTGAATAATTATGAAAAAAACCACAAATAAAATCTTCTGGTTAAAAAATACATATCAGTATACCTGGAGAAAATTAATTCATCCTCTAATGACGCTGACTTTGTTGATGAAACGATTTCAGGTTTTTCGAAAAATGTGTATTATGGTGATTTGGGTTCTCAAAGTTTACTTATCAGTGCTCATCACAGGTTCCAATCTTCACTGAGTTAAAAATACATACAATATAATATTTATGTTTATTTAACATTAAGTAATTTTTTTCCATTTTCAAATCTACTGAGACAGTTTGCTGTTATTTTTGTTTGGCTTCGAAACGTTAGATCCAATAGCCACAGATACTGAGACAGCATATAATACGATATGCTTATCTCTAAATTTATTAACACAGGAGCTAGGTTTACAAAATCCAGACATTTTCACAAAATTTATATTTTGTATGTATAGACACAGACTGTTATATACCTAAATGTTGAAGACAAATATATAAAAAAAAATCTCCCTGAGTAAAGATGGGAACCTGTGATGAGCACCTATTAGTACAATTTGGAGAACCCACTTTACGACCATACATTATTTAGATATGACGATCGTTTCGCTAATAAAGTAAGCGTCATCAGAGATGAATAAACTGTTTATTCATCGCTCTGATGACGCTCACTTTGTTAGTGAAACGATCCTTAGATCTGAAAAATATATTGCACTTATAATAATTCTCTCTGTAAATGATGTGACAGATAGCAATACCCCTTATTGCCGTTTAACTCATAAGTACCTCTATTAACGTTTCTAATTTATTTTTCTATTTCATTTCCTTTTTCAAGGACGATGGAAAAATTTTTAACTAAGCAAATGTATGACACATATTTTATAGGATCTAAAAGGTATCAGAAGCTTTTCTTTATAAATTATATCAAATATTTACAACACTATATGCCTTTTATCTGATTAATTGATGCTGGTGAAATTTTAAATGTGTATGATTTTTTTAAAATATGTTTATGAAAATTCCCTACCATATTGCATTTTTGCCTCCAGAATATTATATTTACCAACTAGCTAAGTTGGTATCCTTAGGAATGTATTTTTAGTGTAGTTGAAAAGATGCTCAGGGTATCCATATTTATTGCGTATAAATACTACCTGCTTCCTTTGTTTGCTTCAGTAACTTTACAGTTGTAATCTGTTGTCACATATAGCAATTTCTAAATATTAGGTAAAATAACTCATAAAAATCATTGACTTGTATTTGTTAGTAATCATAGTTGCTCAGAGGTTTTTTACAAGTGATGTTTGTTATAAAAATGGTACGATTTTGAACAATGCATTTAAACTTCAATTTGTAGGCATATTCTAAACGGAGCTCATATATGGGATGAAGTCTTTCAAATAGGGTGTTATTATAATTACCGGTTCATAATTTAGAAAAACCAAACTTTGCTGTTAAGGCAAACCTCAATTATTTTAGAACTTTTTATTTTATTTGTTTCTACAACATGGTAAATACTTTAAAACAAAAATTAATAGCCTACACACTTCTAGTGAAGTAATGATTGTAATATTTTATAGGCTGTAATTACCATATATGTTATGTTACTTGGGGCCTATAGAACGCATTTCGATCGTCACTTATTACAGTTTTTGTCTGTTTTGTTTTTGTAAGCTGACAAAATCATTCCAAAATATTGTGCAAATATTAAGGCTTATTTATATAGACATAAAATACTCGTATAATTACTTATGAATAGATAAAAATAATGATAACATATTAGATGCATCGGTCCAGTGATAAAGAAAAAATTACTACCCCATTTTGATAAAATCTGGATACACCTTTCTTTCTAAAAACAGTAAAAGTAAGTAGCTCTAACGAACCAGTTTTTCAACGAAATATTTAATTTTTTGAGAAAATTCTTTGTATCTTCGAAAATAGTTAAGGTACTTTAAGAATTTTGGTGTATACGTTTATGATTTATTTATAGAGACCATACTAATGCATCAAATTTCAAGTTGCTAACGTTATGAAACATTGCGTTATGGTCATGATCTTTTTGTTTGCTTCTTCAGGAGGCTACAGTGTTAAGAGATTTTGCTTGATTAACGAAATTAATTAAATTACATAGACCAAAGAACCGTTAATTTAAGTTGAACGACCAAATAATCTGTTAAATTTTTATTGAATTTTCTGAACCAAAAGCCATTATTTTGAGTTAAGGGGCCAAAGACTAGATACCAAAGTATTTAAAACACGTCTTTTACCACAGAAAAAAAGCACAAAAATTATTTATTTAATTATATTTTCATACATAATATAATGAATAGGCTATATCTGTGGTTATGTTGCTTCTCGTATGGGAAAATTATACTATTTTACAATGTCGGAACTAACGTCAAATCGAAGGATTTAACTGTTTAACAAAAACATGGCGTCGTCGTTGACTAAAGAAAATTTAAATGCGTTAATTGTTGTTCCCCTTATAGCTGAAACCATCCCATACTAAATTCAGATGCAGAAACTTCTTTTCTGGCTTGACAAATGTTGGTTTTCTTCCTGGTTACCGGTTTGGCTGCTTGACAGCATAATAATAATAATAATAAAATAGCCTTTATTCACACAGTAGATAATACAATACTCAAGTGCACAATTAAAAAGAACAAAAAAATACAACAATACAACGTTGTTTACAAAAACACAGTTCCATGTACATAATTAAAAGAAAAATAATAAGAAACTGTGTGAATTGGGCGAAGTTCAGACGGATGAATAATCATCCCCTGCTCTCCCACTTACGCCCATATGCAAAACTGGTAGTCAACAGCCAGCCCGGCAACCTGATCAAACACCACGCATAATCAGCAACAGTTTCTTTTTGAAGGAACGCACAGAACAGCTCTTAACACTCTCATCAAGACCATTGTATATAGCGTATATCTGATAGGTAAAAGACCGTTTAAACAGTGTTAGCCTGTACTTAGGTGGTGAAATTAAGCCCTTCGACCGTATGTTAATGCTATGAACATCAGTTCTGTGCGTTACCTTTCTATACAAGTATGTTGGGACTCTAGACACAATAATAGAATGGAACAATGTTGCTGCTCTCAGAGTGAAACGATTACGCATACTAAGCCACTTCGCTTCATTTAGTTTGTGCGAGATATGTTCGAATTTTCGAATACCATACGCGAACCTCAGACAGGAATTTTGCAGTCTCTGTATCCGATTATAATCGCAACCATCCAAGCATGGCGAATATAATTCCGAGCAATAGGCAAACTGCGAGAGGACTAAGGTATTCCCAAGCATTAGCTTAACACCAGTCGGAAGATAAGTCCTTTGCGGGTACAACAGACGCAGGTTGTTGTAGGCCCGCTGAAGGCAGGCACCAACATGCCGCTTATATCTAAACTTGTTATCCATTATCACACCCAAGTTTCGCACCTCATCCAAAAGCTCCAGAGGCGCCCCATTGATCATGACCCTCACATTTACCTTTAAGCGCTCTACAAGAATCTGACTCCCAAACAAAATAGCAGCCGACTTCTTCGCATTTAGACACAGCGATTGGTCTTTGGACACTCTGTACAATGAATCCAGATCGGAATTCACCTTTCCCAGTGCATCCGAAAGCTCCGCGGCATTGAAGGAAATGTATATCTGAATGTCGTCAGCGTACATCTGTACTTTAGAATACTGAATGACCCTAGGGAAATGATTTACGTAAATAGCGAAAAGCAGGGGCCCAAGGACCGAGCCCTGCGGCACACCACACTCCACAAGACGAGCATCCGACTCGCAGCTGCCAACTCTTACAATAAGGTAGCGTTCTCTCAAGTAATTTCTGATCAACGCCAGAGCTTCCGAGCCCATCCCAACCGCTCTCAATATTTTCAGCAATATATTATGATTTATGGTATCGAAGGCCTTGGAAAAATCCAACAGCACCAGTAGTGTCAGCATACCCTGGTCCGTGGCCCGCAAAATGTCGTCTGTAACCCTTAGAAGTGCAGTGGCACAGCTATGATTAGCCCGGAATCCAGACTGAAAGTCAGATAAGATGTTCTTATCACTCAAGTAAGTCCTAAGCTGCGAGTCCAGCACCCTTTCCAGCAACTTTGATAATATGGGCAATATACTGATTATCCGCAGTTGATTCAGCTCCGTAGGATCCGCCACCTTCGGAAACGGCAGCCCGATAGCACATTTCCAGATTTTTGGAAAATAACCTTCCAGAATACACGAGTTGATTATGTGTGTTATGAAGCCAACTATATACCTGCTACAAAGCTTAATCATAGTAATGCTCAATCCATCACATCCTGTTGCATTGGTCTTGATCGCATTTATGTGCCGGAGCACCGTCGGATCATCGACCAAACAAAACTGAAATCCTTCACGCAGATGAAAATTGAATTTGCTTATACGTATTTCTGACAACTATAAATAAAAACTCATTGATACGTATTTCTGACAACTATAAATAAAAACTCATTGCTATGCTATGGCGTGGCCTCCTATATAACGTAAAAGAAAAATTATGTTTCCTAACATATTGACATATACATAACATAGACACATTTGAAAAAATCTGGAATTTATAAATTAGCTTGTACACATTGTAATGCAATCTACATCGGCGGAACTTCCAGAAGCTTCAATACAAGATACACAGAACATATGTCTGCACTTAGAAATAACTACGCTGACAAACCTACATTTGAAAAACATATTATCGAGATTTAACATAGTCCCACAGTAAATAACCGCATAGAGCCACTACATTTTTGTTATGGCAAGCACAAACTTGACTTTTTATAATCTTTGGAAGTAAAAAGGCACATCTGCGACAATAACTACTTTGTTTTAAATGAGCAAACTGATTTCATGGATTCCCTTCTCTTAAAAACTCTTCTTTGTAAATAAATATATAAAACAAAATACGTCCTATTAGTTTGATCTGTGTGGATATTTTCGTTATATAGAACCTGATTTATTACGGTTATTGTCAATTAGTTGTTTTATTATTACAATTGTTGTTATGGTTATTACTGGTATAAGTTGATTATACTTTCATATTAAATATTGACATACATCACATGGACATTTTGAAGACGTTGTCAGGAATACATGTAACTAAATAACAATTTTCTCCAGTCTGGTGATGCTGTCATGCAGCGAAACCGGTTACAAAAAAAACATTTGCAAAGCCTCTTCTCTGGCTCTAGTCTCTACATTTAAATTTAAGTTCAGTCGGTAAAATATGCAGGTTGTCGAACTTCTCCGTACCTTCCGCATTTGTGTTGAGAAGTAGTTTGGTGAACGGTGACTATATTGCAACCATCCTAGCCCAAAAATACTAGACGACGCTACATTGTTCTTTAAGAGTGATTTTATATGTAAGTATCTCTAGACGAAATTAATGATGACGATGACGATATTGTGGAAAGCGAGGGCAGCGAGAATGGAGTCGTTGATGAAAACGAAAGCATAGAAGAAGACGAATTGGATGCAGTTGCTCCAGAATCAGTAAATGTATATTTGGCTGAGCTGTGCCATCTATAAACCGCCCAGTATGTAAAAGAACAGTATATTCCAAAAAATTGACAAAAATGATATCTGCATAAGTTCCACCCCAGAAGCACAAGAACTGTAAAGATATATTTAGTACTTCATTTGCCTAAGCTAAAAGGTGCTGCACGAAATTTAACGGACGTAAAAAAGATAAATTTACCACAAATATTTTGGATATAATTGTAATATAGTTATATACCAATTCTGAAATTAAAAGTAGGAAGATTCGTTACAAAGCTAAGCAATATTATACTGGTGCAACAAATAATGTTGAAACGTGTGTATTATCCGGATTACTATATCTAAGTAATCTTATGAAAAGGCTCATGTTTGGACCGCTCATTTTCATAAAAACTATGTCCAAAAATGGATTTGAGTTTTTGATCAACTGTTTGAGATTTAACAATAAAGACGCCAGAGAAGAGCGAAATAAAAGAACACACATTGGCGGTTATCAGACAAATTTGGGATATTTTTAAGGAATGTTGCAGACAAAATTATACACCTTGAGAATACGTAACCCTACATACAACCTTGCTGAGCTGCTGAGGCAGATGGTTATTTAATATATTTTCACATCCCCCCTCTATGAGAATTAAGTTTATGAACTCTATGGAGCATATTACTTTTATGGTTACAGGCAGGTTGCAGAGTGTGTTTGTAACAGCGAATGCTCCATAATCCATCTAGTCTAGTAATCTAGTCGAATAGTAATGTCGCCTGGCAGCAACTTGGTAGTGTAGAATATCACAGTGAAAGAAAATAGCACCATTAACGCCTGCACTGAAAGTGTTATTACAGTGAAGAAAGCTAAGAGAGAAAAACACGATCCAGACATTCAGTCAGAAGCAACTATAAAAGAACTTATGGGAGAAATACAAGACGAAGCTTGTATGGGCCATGGAGGTGTGAAGCTAACACATAAAAAGTTCAATGAACACATTTGTTATATAGAGCTGTCGGCGAGAAAAATAGGTCATGCAGAGATTTTTGTTTAAGCAGAAACACCAGGTGAAGAGCAATTGGGCGGAAGAACCAGGTACAACGTAACAGCGTCGCTTAAAGAGAGCTCCTATAAGCTAATTCGACTGATTTTAAAGAAGGAGAACGGGTATGGTTTCAAAATCCAGTAAGACGCAGGGAACGGACACCGAAACTACATAAATTAGAGGAAGGTTCGTACACGTTAGTCAAACAGATCAATGCCGTTGTCTATCGCATTCAAAGTAGCCCAAAGTGCCAGATGAATGTTGTCCTTATGCACAGGCCTACGCGATTCAAGAAATATTAGAATTCAACCTGGATGGTCGAATGTAAGAAGGGGGCAGTGTCACATCCGTCTCAATGAGATCTTAGTTTATGAATACTATAGGGCATATTACTTTTACGATTATTAACACTAGCCACAAAACTTCACGGCTTTTGGCCTATCATCAGGCTTGTTTTCATGATTTACGCTTGTATGGACTATTCAGAGGCGACCTGTTTTGGACACAGCAAACAATAGTGAGGCTGAATTTTTTTTCGTAACAGCAGAGGCTTTTTTTTTGTATTTGACATTTCATACTCATATTAATTTACTAATGACCAAAATTATACTGTATGCAGTACCTACACAGATTTATTGTTGTGCTTATATTAACATGCTTCTGTTAAACTCATGTGAATAACTCACCCACAGCTTAAGTTAAACCCTTTTATAAAATAAAGTTATATATTGCGACAAAGATTCATATTTAAAGAGAACGCTCTCTTAATCTATTTTATCATATTTTTAAATTTAAACCTGCACCATTCAATCACAAAATTTTACAAAACAAAGGTGGAGTTATCAATCTTCCCAATTTTTATGTTAAATGAAGTCATTACGCATTATCGAGATTAACGGGCGCAGAAGATCCTGTTATATAAAATATTTTATATAACGGGATCTTCTGCGCCCTCGGGCGTAGAAGATACCGTTGCGTATACGCTTTTGTACGGGCGCCATACATCCCGTTATATATATATATATATATATATATATATATATATATATATATATATATATATATATATATATATATATATATATATATATATATATATATATATATATATATATATATATATATATATATATATATATATATATATATATATATATATATATATAATCAGAAATTAGAGAGGCTTTCGTAAATGTGTAAAATACCAATCCGTTTGCGTCTGTACCTGCATGCGTCTTAATAGCTTGGACTAGTTCGTTAACCAGCCCGATCTGATCAGTTTTTTCGAAAAAAATCGAGTTCTTTGATTTTTGAAATTTGTAACACATGTAGGTGCATAATATAAAACTACTAAACACCAAAACTGCATTTTGTAGGTTAATGAAAAATTGAATTATTGAATTTTATATGTATAAAAATTCACTACTATAACGCAGTTACTCTGTTTGGACACCAGTCTTGTTGTTATTGTTAATGTTTGGACCTTAGCCTCAAGAGCTGTCACGCTCCCTCGAAGGAGAACAATCACTAATTCCAGGTATTTCAGATACCAAAGGGATTGGGCTCAAATGGAGCCCTTTCCAAGTTATCGGGCCATGAACGACAACGCGACACATTCTCATTTTTCAGAAATCCCGCACTGTGTGGGCAGTTGAAAGTATTGCCGCCTTCTGCATAACCTTACAAAGGTGCTCACCAAGGTCCAGTCTCTTCTTCTCTCGAAGACTCTTAGAAACCACGCCAGTTGACCACATGACTAACTGGATGACTCTGACACCGTCTGCCCTCCACTGTCCCTTTATTTGGATCTCAAGGTCTCTGTACTTAATTATCTTCTTGTTGTACCTTATATCTAGATTATTGGTATGTGGAATCGCCACATCAATTAGCGGCACTTGTTTGCAAGACCTATCCAATATTATTATATCTGGCCTGTTGAGGGCAACTCGTTGGTCTGGGGCCACGGTCTGATTCCAGTGCAACCTGTATGTTGAGTTCTCCAGATTAGGCTCGAGAGTGTATTAATAATAGGGCACCTTACTAAGATTAAAGAGTCACATTTTCAGAGCCAGTTCTTAATGAAGTATCTCGAAACTGCGTCGTGCCTCTCTTTGTACTCTGTTGCAGCAAACGCTTGACATCCACCGGCAATGTGCAGAATAGTCTCTGATGACTGACACCCAAATCTGCATTTGTCATCTTGGACTGAGTTATGCAACTCCAACTATATACGTCAAGTAGTTTCTTGTTGGAATGACCTGATCTTGTATGGCCAGCAAAAACCCCTCTGTGTCTGAAAACATATGTCCAGTAGTTAGACACCGTTTTCTCGACATGCACCTGAGAGGTATCATTCATGTGTCGCCCATGGAGAGGCTTCTGCGTCCAAGATTGCAGCTTGTCCTGATCAGTCTGAGGGTGAATTTGTATTTTACTTTCTCTTAATTGTAGCGGTGTTGAATCACTGCCTCGCATATGGCACGGTGTAGCTCAGAAGTAGGCGCCTGCTGATGGAAAGGTGTTGTTGTTGTTGTTGTTGTTATTGTTGTTGTTGTTTTTGTTGTTGTTTTTATTATTATTATTATTATTTATTGTTATTATTATTATTATTGCTGTTAAATGGTTTTCTATGTTAAAAAAAAGCACTGTATTTGGAAGAATAAATGCTGTTTTGAAGACCACCCAAAAAATTGTACGGGATTCAGTGCTACATATAAGCTCTTACCATTTTGGCTTTGTGTTTTATGAAATATACAGTATTCATTTATTATTGGGGCGCTTAGTTGTAGAACCGTTCCATACTAAATACAGACGTAGTTCTAGAATTACACTTTTAACTGTTTTTAAAATCTTAGTTTATAGTGAATTTTCTTAGAAAAAATTCACTAATGGGGAGATCCCGACTTTTGAATTTTGTAAAAAATTCTTCAAATGAGCGCGATCAAGGACCCCTAGAACCCATATTCGGGGCCAGTTGCAATTTATATATATATATATATATATATATATATATATATATATATATATATATATATATATATATATATATATATATATATATATATATATATATATATATATATATATATATATATATATATATTTGTGTGTGTGTGTGTGTGTGTGTGTGTGTGTGTGTGTGTGTTTGTATGTATGTACCACACCGATAACTCAAAAAATAATTGACCGATTTTGATAAAATTTAGCATGTACCTTCCTTTTGTAAGTGGCTTGGATAAGTTCGTTAGCCAGAAAAATCGAACCAGGTTTTCCATGAAAATTTTGGGACTTCTTTAAAAAAAATTATCTCAAAAAATAGAAAAGCAATGGTAACCAAATTTGGTACGTAAGTTTACGATATTAAAAGGAAACTATGTACCAAAATTTATATTTCTATGTTAAAAGAAAAAAGTTATAAAAAATATTTGGTGCCTGATCATTTCTATGAAAATTCGCTACCATACCGCACTTGCTGCGTCCGGACTTTTTTAATTCGCAACCATGACGCGTCAGAACTTCTTATTTTTATATATTGCCTTTTATCTGTGTTTTAATTATTTAATAATAATTAGTTAAGCTGCAAATATAATTTAAATCATTTATCTTCCTCGGTTAGCAAATTTTCATTAAAACATTCGCTAATAGAAAGGTAGAAGTTTTGAAAATTTTCTTCAAATTACTTTTATCAAACTTGATACGTTTTATTTTAAAAATCTCTTTGGCCTGTTCGATATACAGCCCAACCGGGGCAGTGTTTCCAAAAATGAATTAAGTTGTGCCCTAAAAAAAAATTGTATATTCGAAAATAATTTAGCTTTTTTATGGAATTTGGTACCCATATTACGTTTGTGGCGATCTTATTATATTCCAAAATCTACGTTTTTAGGTTAATGGGGAAACAGTTACAAAAGTATGTGTCTGAGGGATAACCTTCGGATGCCATCACTTTGTTTGCACACACACACACAGGTTAATGGGGAATTTATTTGAATATACTTTTTTTGGAAAATCGCTACCATAACGCATTTTCTGCGCCAGACTGTTTTACAAGTCAAATATTGAAAATTTCATAGCTTTCTTAACTATATAACCAAACTATTAATTAATCTCAATATAAATTTACCGTTGAGAATAACAGGCTCTTATTAAAATAATTGTATATCCTAAATATTATTAAGACACTCCAGTAGGATAAGTCCTTATGACAACCATTTGTAATTCTTAAAGAAACAAGCAATTCTTTCCGCCCCAGATCCTGATATCACACAGGAGATTCCTGGGTGAAACTTTAAATTTATGATATTATAAATCAGCTGCCTCCAGGACAGTTTTAATATACGTAGCTCTTTTTTCAATTTTATATGTACCTATATTTATAAATTGCTTTCGTCTGCAGTTTCATGAAATATAAAACGCATTGACAGGTCATAATAATAAATCCATATAAATTTTGATCTGTATGTTGTTTGGTATGAGATATTGGGGATGGAATGTTGTTTGTGAATAAATCTGAGAGAGAAACTTATTTTAACATACTGTAAATTGCAAGGGATATCTACATATATAACTTTTCTATCAGCAATGGATTATTAATTTTATGAATAATAAATTATTTTAATTGTTTATAAAGCCTTCTAATAGTTTATATTCTTATAGATATATGTTTCTTTGTGGTTTTAAATTTTAGCCGAAAAATCGGTGAATGCGCCAAAATGCAACCAACGCTCTTGCGACAATAAGTGTACAGAGCAATGTTGCGAAGATTCATAGCAAAAAATAGAGTACGAAACAAAATTGTGAATCACAGGAATGAAGATATCTTACTTGTTTCTCTAAGTTAATAAAAGCACTTATGAATTTCGTGATTACAAAGTGGATGTTTTGTTGTCACTTGATTTTTTTTACTACTACTATTAAGTCTTATCGCTATGGATACATAGTTGGTTAAAACGTTACAACAATTTTGCTTTCATTTCGCGCTTACTAATATGGTAATTGACAATTAAAAACTATATTGAACTTTCTTTTAAACTGATTTTCCCAAATCTAAAGGCTCGCAAATTTACCTATGGATTCATATTTTATAATTTTCAAATTATTCCATTTGTGTGTATTTAAAAATTTACATTATTGTTACTTGTCGTCTAGCAACAAACTCTACCTCAACAAATTTATTTAACCAGGTATAATTCCCCTTACATCCACCATGATATCATAACTATATATATATATATATATATATATATATATATATATATATATATATATATATATATATATATATATATATATATATATATATATATATATTACGCATATCCATAGCTTTCATTACTTAAAGATGGTGCCTTTTGAATTCCCACTAAAGTGGTATATTGTACAACGCTTACGGTACAAATATTTCACAAGAAACTTGATAAGATCCAGCAACTGCTGCAGGTAATTTCAACCTATTTTTTGCACGTTTCTTTGATTCATCATCTGATTTCCAATGTATCAATTTTTAAACTGTTATCTCCTTCTACGATAACAAATTTGCAAGTAAGGATATAAGAAGTATGCTGATAAAGATAAGGCTAAGAACAAGAGGCAGTTGGAAATACTTCGGTAAACACAAATTTAAGTTTTTTATCTGCTATTCTCTTATAGTATGTTTCTTAATTTTGCTGTAATACTTATAGTCGGTGTTACCTTTTATTCAATTAATAAATAATATTAACATTAACGTCTGAGGATAACTTCATAACCGCCACAATTTTTCTGGGTATATTTTGTGTGTGTTTGTGTTCAACCAAACTTGGTATTTTTGGTTTTCAGGTGATTCCGAACAACTTCTTTCAATAAGATTTTTTGATAAAGATCCCTAATAAGGTTTTTACAGTTTTTTTCGGTAATTTTTAGTCACAGTATGCTAGTTATTTACTTAGACTAAAATGTAGTTTACCCATTCAAAGAAGCTTCACGAGCTTCACACACAGAATTGAAGTTTTTTTAATTCCCTTAGAAATAAGAAAGTAATCGAGGCGTTACCATTTCAAGTGAAACACACCGTATATGAAATTGTAATTCCCATTGACGTAAAAAAGTGTGCCCGTGTACATCCTTTTTTAGCATAATAAGAACATAAGTTAATAATGAAAAAATAAATGATAATAGAATTATGATAAATAAATACGCCTACTTTAACGTTTAAGGTTTTTTAGTTTTACTTGTAGACACGTAGTAAATGTAACTGCAACTAATATTATTATTTTTTAAATCATAATCCTAATATAACCAATCAATCCCTACGGGAAGAAAGTAAAATTGTTATGATTCTGAACCTGCAACATGTCACTTGAGTTGGTTAATTGTATATCCTAAACTTAGAAATTAATAAAGGGGATAATCAATAATCTGGTAAGGTATTATTGCTAAAGAGTCGGTGGGTAAACCAACATGTTGAAAGCCAATATAAAAAAATTACATTGAAGATAAAATAAGGAAACGTGTACAAGGGGCCCATTATAGCCATATTTGCCATATAATAGACTGAAGGAAAATACAGCAGGAAATAAATAATTAGACAACTGTTTCCTTGCATAAGAAACGCAGGTGGCGTAGCGTTTATAGGCGAAATGGAAAAAGAGTTATAAAGGCTGGTAGGTGTTGTGTTTTAAGAAAATCTAATTAAAAATGGATTTAAGGAAAACAGTGGTAGTGAAGGTAAACAAGGATAGGGCTACGGTCAACAACTTGAGCAAGTCGAAATATTCACGTACCTTGGTAGTATTATTATGGATGATCGTAAATGTAGTAGAGAAATAAGATATATGATCAAAACGGCAAAGCAAGTAATTAATAGAGAATATATTTTTCTCACTAATAAATATTTTAACTTTGGCATGAGAAGGGGAGCGTTGTAATGTATGTGAAGGGAAACCTAGACATTAACTTAAATGCATCTGAACGTATACTTATAAAATTCCCATATCTTTAATGGTTTTTCAGTGAAACCACGTTTACAAAAATATTGCACACCCGATCTAGTTGGAAACTCTTGAGACGAGGGTGTGTGTGTATGTGTGTGTGTTCCTTATTGTTACGTCGGTCTATTTCCCCGACTATGGCCAGTCACCGACGCCAGGGAGCAGTATCTTGGAAATTTTACTGAACCCCTGCCTTTCTGTAAAGAGGGTAGGGATATTTAACGTGTCCAACATCGCATGGACACAGGACCGACGGCTTTACGCTCCCTCCGAACGGCGCAACGTGCAGAATTCAACTTGCTCAAATGCAATGTCACAACCTCGGTTGGTGTTAATTGTACATTATGTACTGAAAAAGTGAAAAGAGAACCCTGGGATAGAACCCAATACCCTTGGGTTCAGAGGCACACGTTCTTACCACTGAACCACCGAGGCTCTTAAGAGACGAGGGTATGGAAATTGATATCTAATTAGCCTGAAAACTTTTCAGTAAACAAAATTGATTTTGTTATCGGGCAGAAATTTTTGCTGATATGGTAGAAACCTCAATCGATCAATGTCCTTCGGATGCTACTATTAAAACTGGGTTGCGGGATGTTGAAGGAAATGTGCCACCGTTTTGAAAACCAAACGTGTTGGGCAGCCTTGTCAATATGGACAAGACATGAGTCCATTACTATAATCCAGACTAAAGAGCAATCGAAAAAGTGAAAGCCTTCCAGTTCTCTACGACCTAAAAAAATTCCGTGTTCAGAACTCTATTAGCAACGTGCTTGCTACAGTTTTCTGGGTCAAAAGTGGGATAGTTCTGCTAGATTTTCTGAAATAAGGTAGAACTGTCACCTGAGCATACTATAGTGAGTTGCTAACTAGATTCCGTCAGAAAATTATAGGAAAAAGTCTCGGAAACTGGTATAAGCTGCGTTCTGTTTGCAAGACAAAAAATGACTCTTTTGCTCACAAATCCTTCATTTTACTGTAAACAAATGATAAAATTGTTTTGAAGGTGGTTGGCCAGCCGACCTATTCTCCGGATTTAGCAGCATGAGACTACTATTCATTCATATATATATATATATATATATATATATATATATATATATATATATATATATATATATATATATATATATATATATATATATATATATATATATATATATATATATATACTTTTTAACTGACCTTGGATTTGGGTTCTAGGTGCCCTAATTCGCGCTCATTTGAAGAAATTTTCGAAGTCTCACCATCGATACCTCTCTATTATTTTCTTAATGAAAATTCAGTAATTATACTAGGAATTTTTTTACTTGATCTAGCATGACCTGCCTCCACAAGTGTTCCTGAATTTTTTTTGATAATGCTCCATTACAGATTTCCAAGGTGAAACGATTTAAGATCACTTACTGCATAGAAAAAGCTACCCTTTCTGCCTTAAAGCAGTTTTTCATAAATAATTGAAATTAACACCATTTTCTCATAAAAGTTTGTAACCTTCAAATTAGTTTTATACCTAGCTAATATAACACCTGTCTACATAGGTGGTTATTTTTCTAATGCGCTATATTATATTTTTTCCCTAATTCTTCTATACGGATTCCACTGAATTTTTCATTGCATTGTAATAATTTTTAGTAAAAAAACCATTTTCCAAAATATTTCACTCTATCGACTGTGGTTGGGAGCACGTCCCAAAAAATATCATGTAAAATCTAGTGTAGTTAAGACAAAAAAGAGCTGATTTAACCTTACTTATTTCTACATACAACCTGTACATTTTTATAAGGGTAGGTTGGATTAAATCAACTTGGTGGCTTTTTCCAATCTCACATATGAGGAGGTATTGAGAAGTACTTAGCCTACAATAGAAAACACAATAATTTTTTAAAACAAAATTTTATTATTAAGTCTTACACATTTGGAATATCGTTGATCATGCAATTCTAAACCGTTAATAAGACATTTTTTTGATTTTTGTGAATAAATAGTAGTCTCATGCTGCTAAATCCGGAGAATAGGTCGGCTGGTCAACCAACTTCAAAACAATTTTATCATTTGTTTACAGTAAAATGAAGGATTTGTAAGCAAAAGAGTTGTCTTGCAAACAGAACGCAGCTTAGACCAGTTTCCGAGACTTTTTACTATAATTTTCTCACGTAATCTAGTTAGAAACTCACTATAGTATGCTCGTGTGACAGTTCTACCTTGTTTCAGAAAATCTAGCAGAACTATCCCACCTTTGCCCCAGAAAACTGTAGCAAGAACGTTGCTAATACAGTTCTGAACTCGGAATTTTTTAGGTCGTGGAGAACCGGATGGCTTTTACTCTTTCGATTGCTCTTTAATCTGGATCATAGTAATGGACTCATGTCTTGTCAATTTTGACAAGGCTGCCCAACAAGTTTGGTTTTCAAAACGGTGGTAACCCAGTTTTAATAGTCGCATCCCAAGGACATTGGTCGATTGAGATTTCTACCATATCAGCAAAAATGTCTGGCCGATAACGCCTTCAGAAAACTAAAAAATACTCATGACCAAAACTCTTTCTTACGCAAGCATAGTTTTTTTTCAAACATGCCGTTTTCAAAAATTCACAGTTTTGTCACCATTTATCTTTTATATGATAAACTTTGAGAGCTTATTTATTAAACATCATAGTTGTTACCATAACAAACTAACATCAATTTTGTTTACTGGAAAGTTTTCAGGCTAATCAGATATCAGTTTCATCAAATTCATTATATATATATATATATATATATATATATATATATATATATATATATATATATATGTATATATATATATATATATATATATATACATATATATATATATATATATATATATATATATATATATATATATATATATATATATATATATATATATATATATATATATATATATATATATATATATATATATATATATATATATATATATATATATATATATATATATATATATATATATATATATATATATATATATATATATATATATATATATATATATCCAACTCTCACTCAAATACTTTTGGAAATAAATGCAAAAAACTGATTGAAAACGCAATATCTTTTTAATTACTAGAAATATTAAACTAAACTTGACAAGAACGTACACATTGTAGAAGTCCTACCTACGAAATTTGAACTCAATTGGTAATTTTAATGAAAGTGGTTCAATTCGTTTAAAAGCAATCTAGAACTACGTTTTATTAAGTATTAAGCATCCTATTTTCACGGTATTTAAAAGCCATCTCCATCTCTCTAGTTGAATCTGACAACACCACTATTTGTCATTTGTTAACTGACAGGAGTCGTGAGAGAACGTGTACGTTCTGCGCATAACCTCGAAATCGACTTCGCTAATGCCTTAGAACGTCAGAATATAAAACAGCTGCCTATATTCTAAGGTTAATACAAATAGTAAGTAAATAATAACCCAAGTTTGAATTTTAACATAACTGTAACAAATGCCTTCGGGCATCGACTGTGACTGTTGTATATTATGATTCTAACATCCAATCAAACAAATAAGAAAGGGGTTGTGTACATCAGATTCAGGTTCTTAATCACTGCATGTAGGTGCTGTATTACCAAAGTGAAACAAAGTTATTTTAAGAAGAAATATACCTGCCGCAAACTAATATAAATATAATACCTAGGGTATGGTTTTCTTTACTCTTAGCTTTTACTCTTTATGGAATATTTTAAGTAAATTAAAATACATAATATCATAAAGCAGTTTAAATTACATAAATAATCATATGTACAGTGCAAATTATTAAATTTTAATTTCAAATTTTTTTATTGCTTATATTTATTTCACTGTCAAAAAGTATGGATACAGTAATAGTAAATAAGTGTTGAATAGAGTTTAGATGCAACAAGTGCATTATGGTAGCGAATTTTTGTAAAAATATTTCAAATAGTGATATCTAAATTTCCCATTAAACTATAATCTTCAGTTTTGATACATAGTAAAACCCATATAAAGGCAGCATGGGTACTAGATTTGAAAAATAACTACAAATGTATTTTAAAAAACCTTTTTATTTTATTTTATTTGCAGAAACTGGTTTGATTGAGTTGACTAAAATGAATCATCCAAGCGATTAATAAGGAAAAATACCTGCCACGTTTATAATTTGGCAGGTACATTCCTTTTGGAAATAAAACTTAAATTTTCGGTAAAATTGCAGTTTAGCACACGGGTGACTTTTAGAAAACAATTCAGAAACATGCCTAGAACCCTTTCTGCATGCACATACCACGAGAAAAATTTCTTGCAAACGGCCCTTAAGAAAGTTACAGGACCAGGAGTGAATAGGTGTGCTGGGCGGGGAGAAGATAAAAAGGAAATGTGAGCGGAAAGTTAAAAAACAGCTTAGTTGGACCTCTATAAGCTACCTTTTACCCATTTTGCATCTATACTTTCTTAAAATTCTGCTTAATTCACCGAGAATCCTTATTCACCGCAGGTTCCGCAACTTTCTTGGGGGTTATTCCGAATAAAGTTTTCTTGTTTATATTGTTCTTGTTTATGCATTGAGACTGATTGTATGCATGTAGAAGGGGAATGGGAACCCCCGTAATGAAGCCGCGAACCAAGATTTCCCATTAAGCTATAATCTTCAATCTTGAGCTATAGTAAAACCTGTGCAAAATACCTTTTTGGTTGTGTTGTTTACAAAAACTAGTTCGATTGGGTGGACTAAAACAAAACCATCCAAGCAATTAATAACTACCTGCCATATTGATAATTTGGCTGGTACATTCCATTTGTAAATAATTAATTTTTTCTGGAAAACTTTTGTTACTTTAATGAAATTTGTAACACAGTTTTTTTAAAGCGACTTGCAGTATTTACGTATATGTACCAAATTTTAATTTTCTGGCTCCATTGAAAATAGAAATTTCTTCAAGTAATTGCTAACTGGGACCTCTAAAACCAATCCCCAAGATCTATTTAAATTTAAAGAATTAGTTTTAATAATATACCTTACTAATAGTGTACAATTCTTATGAAAATTCACTAATATAATGCACTTGCTGGGTTTCGAACTTTTTTAATATTGCAGATATCCTTATCTTTTCAGAACGCTCAGTTAGCGAGAGAAATTCTTTTATCCGAATGAAGTGACGTGACGAATTGATAATGAAAGCCAATTTCTGACGTTACTTAATTTTACAATAACATGAAAGTATAAAACGAACCCTCCTTTGAATGCGGGCAGTAACCTGATAAACCCTCTGTGCATTCAATAATTATTTTTTTCAGGCGTCAACTGACTTCAGAAAAAAAGACACGATAGATCGATGTGCTGGGAATTTAATGTATGAATTGAAATTAATTTGAAAGAAAATGTGATACTAATTTCAAATTAGGTCGCGTCGCCCCTTTTTTCATTTTTCAGAAAAATAGATTCGTTAATTTGTCCAAAGAGATAACTTTATGCGGAAACAGTAAAACATGCAAAATTGATTAAACTCCAATTTGTGTAGACAAAAAGGACAGCCATTTCTTTTGAAGGCGTGGAGTTTTCAGCCTGTAAATCCAGACCAATATTAAATCGATTTATCTTACTTTTGTACTGGAAAATAATGAGGTGCGATAGTGACAGGAATGTCTCAACAAATGTTAACCTAATATTTATCATCTCGTAGAAGGTCATTAAAAAATCTCCATACTGCGATGGAAAGCCTAGTTTATAAGAAAGAGGAATCTACAAAACCTGAGTTTTCGAATCAATGAAAAGTAATGTATTCCAGCCTATTAAATAATATGGCTAATATAGCCAGATTATCTTGCATTTCAATAATTCCAACGTACTTTACCTTTAACAAACTTTAAAATATTTAGCTTTTATATAAAAAAAACCTTACAGGTTATGACAGTTGGATTATCGTTTAAACTTTAAATTAACAAATTTACTGTCTTCAATGCTAAAGCGCTACCCCTTGCAGCACTCATTTAACACTAACTCATTAAGATGTTCTTGTAAGTGTTCTGTTGCTTTTTATTTTCGTGTAATGACAGTATCGAAGCGTCATCTGTAAACCTCACTAGAACAGTGTAATCTGACGTCGGTATGTCTGCTGTGATAATCAGATGTAATAATAGTCTCAACAGGCTGCCTTGAGGTATGCCTAAAAGAGGCTAACAAAACATTTTGCTTAAGCTATAGATGAAATCTATGATCTTATATAGATGGAATCTTACTCGATATTATACCGGGAGTACCGAAAGTCTGTAAATGATTGGATATCTCGAAGAATACGTTTTACATCATGAAATTAAAAATACGCGTCTGACATTTTTGAAAAAGCTATCAAATGGTACTAAAATTGATCCACCCACCTCAAAATATTGTTGTTATTGATGACAGGTAGTTATCATCAATATCTGACGCTGCGTAGTTACTGTGTTTAATGGCACAATGTCTTTGTCAAGAAAAGCAAGAATAGATATCCTCATACTGCGAGGATGTGGCGAAAAACAAGATCATACGAAGAAGTCGGTCACATATTCAGTGATAATCATCCAGATCTTCCACCGATCTCAAAATCGACTGTATCCAGAACAGTGATTCGGTCAACAGACTACCTCTGTGAAATATCGAGCGAGGTCTGGAAGGCCAAAAGGTGCCACGAGCGAAGACAAGAGTTTGGAAGTTTGTGCAAGCGTTATTGAAAATGTCCGTACATTTGTTCGAAAGATCGCCCAACAAACTGGCATAGGCAAATCATCTGTGCATAAAATCTTACATCAAAATAAATCCCACCCATACAAGACGAAACTGACGCAAGAGCTTCTGTGGTATGACTTATATCGAAGATTAGAATTTTGTGAGGAAATAATGAGACGGTGTGACGGAAATGGACAATTTACTTTTTGGACGTGTTTCTCTGACGAAGCTACATTCCAATTGAGTGAAGTGGTTAATAGGCACAACATGCGATATTGGTTCGATAATAATCCCCATTGGAATAGAGATTCCCATACGCAATATCAATAAAAACTTAATGATTGGAATATTGTGCATACGAATCATCGGACCGGACCATTTTCATCGATTGTAGTTTGACTGGAGAAAAGTACGTCGATTTATTAAACAATCTGGTAATTCCAGAAATCTATAACATTTTTGAAATAGCGTTTGACAACGTCTGGTTTCAGCAGGATAGGGCTCAATGTCATTTCGTGTTGATTGTAAACAATGTATTAAACAACACTTTTTGGGGCTGGATTGGTAGGAGGGGTGCGATTGAGTGGCCACCAAGATCACCTGATTTAACATATCTAAATTATTTCTACTGTGGCTACTTAAAAGACAAGGTGTACGAAACAGAACCTGCAACCATGAAGAATTGAGGAAAAAAATAATGCAGTTCTCGAATACGTTGCAAAAAGTAGATGATAGCATCTATGCACGATTGGGACACTGTCAAGTAACTGGAAATGAGCAATTTGAACATATATTAATTAGAGGACTCACCGAAATCCAACACCCCGATGATGAGAGGCAAGGGGGCTCACCTGAATCAAGCACCCTGATGGTGAGAGACAAGAGGAGTCACTTAAATTCAGCACCCCGGAGAAACAGAAAACTACGTCGTCGTTGTTTCTGCGGTTAGGCTAAAAGTAGTTTATTTACCAGATTTTTAAATATCTAAAGACAAAAGTTTTATTGTAAATTCAAATTAGCAAATCTAAATATTTTTTTTTACAAAAATGTCAAGTGTTTAGAACAAAAAAAATAAAATTTAGTCTGGAGTGAATCGCCTCTCAATTGCAAAAACCGGGGAAAAAAATTAGTCGGTTGCAGCGCGGACAATGTTTCGAATAAAAAGTAACTTTTAGCGTCGAATGAGAATCTGCAATTAAAAATGTGGGTTCTTATTTACGATTTTAACTTGGCCCCTGCCTTATCCACTGGGGTTGGAGTGAGCGTTTCAATTTTGGTATCATTTGATAGCCTTTTTTAAAATATTAGATGTCTTTTAGTGAATTTTTTTTTAATCCACTGGTGAGAAGATCCCGACTTTTGAATTTTGAAAAAATTTCTTCAAATGAGCACTAATTAGGCCCCCTAGAACACATATTCGGGGCAGTTTCAATTTTTATACGTTTATAGAAAGAAAAGAAAAAAAAAACACACACACACACAAGATTTTCCGTGAAAACATGGGCTGATTTTCTTAGCTAACGAACTTATCCAAGCCACTGGCAAAAGGAAGGTATTCACCTAATGCAATCAAACTAACGGGCCGATTTTGATTGAATTTGGTGAATACCTTCCTTTTGCCAGTGGCTTGGATAATCGTTAGTTAGGAAAATCGGCCCAGGTTTTCACCAAAAATTTGGTGTTTTCTCTGGAAAAAAAATTATATCTCCAGAAATAACAATGTAAGGGCAACCAAATCTGGTACACAGGTTTATGTCGTTATGGGTAAATTACGTACCAAACTTTAGCTCTGTAGGTTAAAAGACAAAAAAGTTATAGGCATTTAAAGAAAAATAAATTGGGGTTTTCCTCAAAACGTCAAAGTCGCGATTTATAATGTCAAAATTGGCAACATTGGGCAAAGAACCTGAAACTAATACAGGCTATGGAAAGAAAATGTCTCAAGAAAAATGTTTTACAAACCCTGAAGTCTTCGATCGTCATTGTCCTTCATTTTACTAAAATGTTTCCAGAAAATTCATTTCAAACAGACCCTTTCTCTGATGCTTGGGCAGTAGTCTTAGCTATATGTAGAGTTTATCGTTTAATGGTAGGTATATAATTTTTGTCGAAATTTCGAAAAAATCAATAAAGCTCAATATATCCGTTATTATACAACATACGAAAAAAAAATTGTTGGTGATATAATTTTTTTTTTAGTCGAACACGCCTTATGTTATTGCATTTTTGCATTTTCCATCGAAATATAATGCGTCTTTGTAAGAGAAGAAATTCGGGACGCAGCAAGTTGGTTATGGTAGCGAATTTTCATTAATTGCTTCAAATTTGAAAAGCTCAGTTTGCTATTAACCTATAAGGTTGACCAAGAAACCAGTTTTTTTGGCAACAGTTTGAGTTTTTACTTTCGGAATTTTTTTTACATTTTCAAATAATAAAGTTATTTTGATGACACATGGCACATTGTTTCTGCTATATAGGTTATACTGGTAACCAAATTTGATGCCTGCTTTCTTAAAACAAACACCTATTTTTATTAAAAACATTTTAATGAAAATTCACTAACATAACACACTTGCAGCGTCCAGACATTTTTCATTTCCCGATCTAAAACGTATTTTTCGAGATATTCAACCGATTCCAGAATTTCTGGACATAAGAATCTACTATGCCTTATTCGTTATCCAAAGCTTGCTTGCTAAGAACATGAAAAAGCTGCTGGACGGGATTCTTTTTGTTCTAGACCTTTTGCCATCAAATTAAATGTGCGATTCTTTTGTTGCAAAGTTGCGTGGTGCTCTTTTATTCGTATTTAATGTCTTGAAAGTATATCAAGGTAATTTATATCTTTAAGGAACTTTTTAGAATTTTTTTAAAAGTTTCACGAGATGTATTGATTACTTGGTTGAAATTTTCTTTGGAGTACAATGTTTTTATTTATAAATTCTTTCTACGCCAATTTAGGCATACGGTATACAGTTCTGAAGCCACATCATAAAGTCAAATGCAAACTTACACAAAGCCTTCAATTAAAACTTCTTTGATCCATAACAAACACCCGTTTATGTATTTCTAATTACCGTAACATAAATACATTGAAAAGGGCATTTTTAGAGAGTAGGTTCTCTTTAAATCATTGCAATATATTTAAAGGGAACCTACTCTCTATAAACGCCTTTTTCAATGTTTACAGCTCTTAACCGTAAATGTGAAATACACTGTTTTCTACACTGTTAATAGATTAATATAAAATAAAATGAAGAAATAAAAAACCTGAAGAAGCAGCGCATGTGTCGGCGAAACGTCGTTAAATCAAAAACACAAATGTTGTTTTAAGTTTTGTCCAAAAATGAAGAAGTTTCCACGAATGTAAACCCAATAATAAATTATATATATATATATATATATATGTATATATATATATATATATATATATATATATATATATATATATATATATATATATATATGTAAACATATAAAAATTGAAAGAAACTAACCCTGGATATGGGTTCTAGGGGTCCTAGTTCGCGCTCATTTGAAAAAAATAATAATTCAAAAGTCAGGATCTCCCCAATAGTGATTTTTTTCTAAGAAAATTCTCTAATAGGGCTTTTTATCATTTTACAATCATATTTAAATTTGTGAGTCGTCAGTCTTATCAATAGTTTTTTTACAGCCATGACACCCTAAGACTTGCACCGACTCAGATACACAGACACACACAGTTATTACTTAAAATTCCTTCGTTACTTCGCTCGCTCGTGACCTTTAGTCCTAAATACGTTTTAGCCAAACAACACAAGCACCCCTTTAATGCCACAACAGTTCGCTACTAATTCTCTTTATGCATCCTGGCGGACCTTTTTTATGATATATTCAGATGTTTTTCCATAAATGTTAACTCTCGTTATATTTGCCGAATATGCTTTATAAATGATATTAGAACTTTGTTATTAGTCAAACAAAAAACAAAAGAAAACCAATAAAATTAATTTAAAAAAATTACGCAATGCAAATGCAAGAGCGCGACGGCATCACCAATGTAATTCTCTGTTCAAACTTAGTTTTAGTCGTGAGCTATCTATCTTTCTAAATATGTAATTCGTCTTTAAATAAATAAGGAACACTTATTTCTCTATTATTGACGTCAACGTGATAAATCGAGTTCAATCGATCAGAGTCCGCTTGCGGTAGTAATTTTTTTATCGTTTTCCAGACGAAAAGAAACGCTATCTCGTAGAGAAAGTAGGATTTCTGGCAGTCCCCGCTACAATTTTAGGCATTTAGATTCACATTGATGTTCATACGTTTGTCGGGCAGTTAGTTTTATTTCGTGGACATAAAAAAAATACGAAACGCTACAAATGTATAGCTTATAACTTGTTTTTATACGATTCGGTTATCTTTTAGCCCATCTGCACTGGTTTTAGACCCTATGACGGTTTATAAAAACGACAGGATAAGTTTGAAAATAAAATCCTGATGAAAAGGGATGAGGATTATCTTTGTGACACGTGAATATTAAGGAATCGTTTATTTCTAAAAAAAAGGACACCTGCGGTTTTTAGAGTGTGAAATTTTAAAATAACAGGGTTTCAAAGCAGGTATTCTCACAGAAATTTTTATTTGCTATATAACAATAACGGAAGCACAGCATAATAAGTTTCTTATGCTGTGACAGAAGGTTACGAGTGACTATCAAGCACTTTTTGTTATAGATGTTGTGTTTTAGAAACAGCTAATTTCTCTACCTTCGTATCAGAGGTAATTGTCCCTTCATTTCGAAAGATGCAAACGTGGGCTTCATACATAAAGTAAAAATTCATTTGTTTAATACAATCGTTTAAGAATTATTGATAATTCCCACATAAATAAATCTACATTTATTTAAAAAATTTCTAGTGTATATTTCTGTTTGCAAACTGTACTCAGTTTGAGCTTTTTCGATTCCTTACACCTGTATCTTGCATACTAATATTGAGGACTTGTAGTTTATAATGGAATCGGACCCACGAATTATAAAACTCATCTAACGAACCAGTTATCGCCTCGGTGGCTTTGCCAAATTCTTTTCCAAGTAAATTGGCCCAAGTTTTCATAGATGTCGGAAATCCGCGCCAAATAGATCCAGTGACTCGAGGGTAGAATTCATACATCCTAACTGCGCGAGCCATATATTTACTACCTACGTATGTAGAAGTTTTGATCCTTTTAGATATCATTAACTTCGTCAAATTGACCAAAAGGTTTATAAGGAAAACTTTCTTTTGCGAAAAGTGTCTATATTACTTTCACATCGTCAATACGTGTGGAAGTATGGCAGCGGGGACAAAACTTCGAAATTTTTTTTCGGTTTTACGTCGTAAAAAGTGTAAACATATGGAAAACATAATTTGGGGACGAAAATGTTTTGTGTCTGTATGTCTGTCTGTTTGTAGCCACAATAACTTTAGAACGAATTGAGATGTCGTCTTCAAATTTGGTATACAGGTAGCACCCGACAAACAAACGGTTCAAATTGCTTTTGGGTGAAATCTCCCTAGAGGGTAGTGGAGGGTGATTTGGTGAAAATTGATTTTTTTTCGTTAAAACTCGAGTAACATAACGTTTTAGGGTTTGTTTATTACAAAACTTCCAATTTCATCAAACATTTAAAATTCTGTTCTGAAATTAAATTAGAGGTTGAATGTGTGGAGGTGGAAATATTGGTGACAGAAATCTCGTTGTTTTTTTCTGCTAAAACGGCGTAAAGTCTTAAAACATATATAAAACCTGATTCTGGAACGAACATTTTTTTGTCTGTCGGTCGGTCTCTCTGTTAGTAAGCACAGTAACTTTCGGAAGAATTGAGATATCATCTTCAAATTTGGTATTCAGTTAGCACTCGTCCAAGGAACGCGTCAAATTGTTTTTGGGTAAGATCGCTTCAGGAGGTAGGGGGTGATTTGGTGAAAATTTAGATTTTTTCGTTAAAACTCGAGTAATTCAGTAGTTTATGGGTACAGAAATACGAATATTTTCTTTATAGTCAAGTCATGGACCCTAAATTCATTTCGCGAGAATGTCTTTCTGAGGAGAGTAGATTATCACAGCTATGTGGAAGTTATGATTCAATTTGCAGCACTATTTATCCTAGAAATTAATAATCAGTTTCAACTGCAGTATGGCTTCCTGGTTGTTGTCCTGGTCATTTGGTAATCTTCTAGTCTGAGATCATCAATTACGTTATTCTTATTAGAAGGGTAGATAATTATGTTCGTCCGCTGACGTTTTTATAAGTACTGTATAGTTCTAATAGTTCGACATTTCAGTGCTAAGTATGCAATGACATTTTTAAGTCTGACTAATCACTCTGCACTAGCTTAAGTGTAGTGACTACACGCTATCAATTGGACATTGATGGCGTTGGACAAAGAAGTCGATTAAATATTTAACGGACGGTTAGTTAATCAAGGCTCTTCGACCAATCACCGACTATGATTCGGGTTTTTGCCATAACAACTAAATATTTTGAAGTTGTGATTAGTTGTATTAAGCCTTGATTAACTAACCGGCCGTTGAATATTTAATGGAACTTTGTGGAACTGGGCATATGAGTCCAGCTCCAATTTACCAAAATTTGGTGGAACTATCAGGGGAACTGTCATTACTTATTAGACAGCCAAACGTTGGTATGAAGAATTCTGATGTGGTAGGACTTCTTGCAAAGGTAAATATTCTCGTGGCTCTCCCATAACAGTCACTACTCAAGAAAATGTCAAAAAAGTCAATAATCTTGTGCTGCATCACCTACGCACTAGGCAGATAGCAAAAGAAACAGGCTTGTCTTACCATACAGTATACGACATCTTACCAAAACAACTTGATATGGAAAATTTTCTGTAAGACTGGTTCTACGCATGTTAACCGCCAAAAAAGGAACTGTAGTTTGGTTATCGGTGGTTATTGAGCAGGTACAGAGCAGGCGAAAGTAACTTATTGGCTGTTTTGTAACTGCTAATAAATCTTGAGCTCATCACTATGATTTTGAGATAAAATGCTAATGATGAAATGGAAAAGTCTGGACGCAGAAACAATGTATCATATTTTTAACCGACTTCAAAAAAAAGGAGAAGGTTCTCAATTCGACTGTATTTTTTATGTGTGTTACCTCAGAACTTTTTTCTAAGTGAACCGATTTTGATTATTCTTTTTTTATTTGAAATCTGGTGCTTCTCATGTGGTCCCATATAAATTTGATCAAGGTCTGACCAGTAGTTTTTGAGTTATACTTAATTTACCTCAGATAACAGGTTAACAAATGGTGGCAGCGGTGATATGCATTTTTTGAGTTATCCCTAATGAAGTCGGTTTTCTATTTTTTAAATTTTTACTTGTATCAAAACAACTTATTGTTTGAAAATGTACAAGAATTTTCCGAAGATGAACTTAAACTATTTCCGAGAAAACTGGTTTCCTAACCAACAAACCGCAGGTTAGTAGCAAATCGAGTTATTGAAATTTGAAGCATTTAATAAAAATTCGCTACCAAAACCCACTTCCTGCGCTTAGATTTTTTCTTACACACATGCATCATATTTCGTTAAAAAAATGCAAAAATGCAATAATATAAAAGGGTATTCGAAAAAAATGTAGGTATCAACAACGACTTATGGGCCACCTGTGATTGCTAAAATAATTTTATAAGATTTGGCTCAAGACACCCTATAATTAACGTATACAACTTTTTCTCGTATCTTACATAATAACAATTATATTGAGCTTTACCCTAGAAATGCGTCACCCTGTATATATGTAAACAAATAAAAACTGAAACCAAACCCGGGTACGGATTCTTCATGGCCTAGTTTACGCTCACTTGAAGAAGTCTTTTTAAAATTCAAGAGTCGTGGTCCCCTCATAACGAATTTTTACTACGAAAATTAGCTAAAAATTATAGACCGTTAAACCGTAAACATAACTAAAACTACCGCCAAAGCATCAGAGAAAGGGTCTATTTGAAATGAAATTTCTGGAAATATTTTAGTAAAATGAAGGACAATGACGGTTGAAGCTGAAACTTAAGGGTTTGCGGAACACTCTTCTTGCGACATTTTCTTTTCATAATCCGTATTTGTTTCAGGTTATGTGCTTAAATGTTGCCAATTTTGACGTTTCAATCGCGACTTTGACGTTTTGAGGAAAACCCCAAACTTTTTTCTTTAAATGCCCATAACTTTTTTGTCTTTAAACATACAGAGGTGGGGGGATTTTCCTTCCCCCTCGTGTGCATACAACCACCCTCGTTGCATAAACCACAAGAAAATGTCTTGTTCATACCCGCCAAGGAAGTTACGGCACCTTTGGGAATAGGGGTGCTGTGCGGGGTAAGCAGGGTTTAAGGGGGATAAGGCTTCAAGATGTGAAAAAGGCAGCTTTCAAGCCCGTTTTCATAAACATAAAAATTGAAACTGACCCTGAATATGTTTTCCATGGGGCCTAGTTCGCACTCATTTAAAGAAATGTTTTCAAAATTCAAAAGTCGGGATCTCCTCATTAGTGATTTTTTTTTTTAAAGAAAATTTGCTAAAAATGATGAGTCACTGCCCTCTCGAAAAGCTTAGGAATCAGTCATCTGCAATAAAAGTGATGCGCACTTTTTTCTGCAATTCTCAGGGTGCCATTTTGGTTGATTCTCTGAGAAAAGTCTCACAGTAAATGGTCAGTACCTACTATGCCAGTTTAATTATTAAGTTGCGTGTATGCTATAGAAGAAAAACTTCGCGGAAAGTTGAAAAAACAAGGCAATTACCACAATGCCTGTCATCAACAGCCCTGGGTTCATAGTATTAAAACTCAAGAATACTTGATGTGAAAGAGATTTTAAACAGATAATAAAGTGAAAATGGCTGTCAATGAGTGGTTTGCCGAACTCTAGGAAACATTTTATTAAAAGCCAAAAAATGTTACAACATCATTGGGAAAAGTGTGTTAAGAGTCGAGTTCGATTATGTTAAAATTTAAAATAATTAATTGTTCTCAGTCTTCCGTTGTATATGTCAGAGACTTAGATTAAGAATCCGCCCTCGTAAAAGAAAAACATGCACATTAAATGCAGCTATTTTAGGTTTCATGTTTAACGCAGTAACTGGCTGCTCTTTTCTTTTCTCGTTAGTCACCCAATCTCGTATTTAAGCACAATGATACTAAAAAAGTACTGTTACGGTTAAAATTTTGGTTGCTTCAAATTAATAGCTATTTATTTTAGCATAGTCTGTAGACTGACCATTAACAATGCGTATTTAAGACACTTAAAAAATAATCAGTAGTTTACGTCGTTTCATAAAGAAGTAAAGAAGACGACTTTGATACCGAATGCTTGTATGGTAGTTAAAAGTTTGTTCCTTGTTTCTAATTTTGTTTTTTGTTTTTGTAGACAGTGAAAGTAGGCAGACAATGGAGGAAGAGTCAGCACTGTTCCTAAGGAAGTTATCAAAGCTAGATATTATCTATGATAAATTATCTGTTTTAAAGAGACCTAAAGACACGGAGATTATAGAAAAGTTACGTAATAAGAGCAAAGAAATGAGTACATCTGTGACAAATGAAGGGTCTTTAAATGCTGGTGGAAAATTTGAATGGGTGGATTCAGTATTAATAAAGGTAAGTAAAAAAATATATAGTAAAATAATGATCGAAATTTCAAGTTTGAAACTTTTTTTACAATTTTGAAACTATCTTATTTTGCTTAAGAAAGGTATTTAAGATATTGGTAAACGTTCCCAAAACATCTAGGCTGGCTTAAGAAGTAAAGAGTGATTCAAATTTCGTTTCCCGTATCACTTTCATTTCTCTGTCATCTTGCTGATGTGTTGAAACACCATCGACTGCTGAATGCATATATGCGTTATACTTCTCACTCATAGTCTTGTTCTGGATCTCATCACGTTTAGCTTTATTTTACTTACTATTGCGTACTCTAATCTATAAACCCTAGACTTGCTCCACACATTGACACGGGTTTAAAGATGGCTTTTTATATCATCGCCTTAGTTTTCCTTGAATATTTCTGATTCTGATATTTTCTTCTTAAATTTTCGGTCTATCAGAGATGATAGGTACTTTATCAGGTGAATTACTCTAAAAAAAATTCATTTATAATGTATATTTTTATTTTGTCTGATTCACATCCAGTACATATCACTCTAGTTAGTTATATTAATATTAAGTTCATACTGTGCCATACTCTCATTCCAACTTTCAGCCTCCTTCTGCAATTCTTCTTAGCTATTGGTGACCACAATCGAATAATCCACGTACGGTGGATTACCCATACTAAGGTTAGATACCATGTAGGTTTTTGAAGATTTTTTTGTGTTAATAATTGAACGCATTAAAGCCAAATAGAGCGAGATTGCAAAAATACTTTTATATCTTACATCTTTTGTTTTCTAAAATTTTCTCTTGTAAATTTGTTTACATTAAGCGCATTTTTCACCTTCTGCTCCAGTGGCAACCTATATATTTGTCGCCGTACAGGATGATTTTTTATTTTTAGTGTCTTCAAGAAGGATCATGGCTTCTAGTAGATAATGTAAATTTATGCAGTGCAGCCGTACTGGATAGGCTCAATGCATTATTGGAACCTAATGGTATTTTAACTGTAAGTGAAAGAGGTGTTGATAAAAATGGAAAGATGGTTGAAATTAGGCCTCATAAAGATTTCCGGCTATTCTTGACTATGGATTCTAAAAATGGTGAAATATCCAGGTATTATAATTACCTTTTAAAAGTCACTCCTTTACTTATTCCCCGTTGTTTATATTTTGCAGGGCAATGAGGAATAGAGGATTGGAAATTTATATGTTAGAAGAGAAAGAGGTTGACTCATGCAATCAATATGACATAAAAAGTATGATTAATCTCCAAGGAATATCAGAAAATTTTCAAATCAATTCTTTATTGAAAATTCACAACTTCATTAGTGACCTAGTCTTAGGTGATAAACCAAACATAAATGAACTCATTCAAGCTTCATCTTTGATTTGCCAACAACTTAAATATGGAACTCCAACATTAGAAGCTTTTTTGTTTACTATCTCTGAAGTTTATTACAAAACCAGATCTGACGTTGAATTTAGCTGCAACACTCCCTTAGAGATAATTAAGAATGAGGTGGAAAATATTTTAAAAGATGTAACTTCATTGAATAACGAAATATCTGAGGGCATTCTAGACCTATATTATGAAAAAGTAACACTTAATGCTGAGAGCGTTCATACTTGTTCAGATATAGCAAGACTAAAACAACAGAGCTCATTAATAGAGTATTGCTCTATTCAACAGAACAAAAATATTAACGCCGATCTCATCAAACAATTTCTTATTAATTATTATAGTATCAGTAGTTTAAATGATAACAACATTCGGCACATATATTTAAATTGTTTGTTTGGGGCTTTAAAGAAGCGTGGTATTACTAATTTTGTTGATGACGGATTTTTACAAACATGTATAGAAGTTTATGACAAGAATATTTGTCGAGATTTACCACAGGACTGTAGGTGGTTACCAGATACTTTATATCAAGAAAAATTTATATCTGAGGCAAACAGAATTATTCTGTTATTAAACTTTATGTCCCAGAAACATTCTGAAAATTCAAAAGAAAATTTGAAACCAAAGGAAGGCAAATTGCAGAAATTGTCATTGCTACAATATATGAGGCTTAGACAACAGCAAAAAATAAGGGATATATTTGAGGATGACATGTTAATTTCTGAATACATAAATATTTTCAACGTGTTTGATCAAGTTTTATGTGATACTCTCAAGAGAAATATTTCCCTCACGGATAAGCAAACCATTTTTATGTTGTATTGCTTAACATGGAGACATCAGTTTAGAAAATATGGAAATATCAATGTAAAAAATATTAGTACAGCTGAAAAATACCTAATTAAGACAAACTTGCAGGTGCATTATAAATGGTTTGTAAAATATGCAGTTAATGAAGTGTTTGGTGTTTTAAAATCTCAAGGATCGGATGAATTGAATAAAATTTTACATCAGCTGGACATTAATTTAGAAAAACAGTTTTCACTGATGCATAAACTCAGTCACAAGTATCATAAACATAACAATAGTCCTCCACCGTTAATCAACCAACATCAAATTGAAGTTATGCCAGAATTTTATAATATTATGAATTGTTATAACATTTGTGATAAACGAAACAATTTTCGTCAAGTATTAAGCATTCTCGTTCATAACAAAGCAATACACAGCACTTTAATATCACTACGAAGTCAAATAGCATATGATTCTGATGATTTATCAAAGGAATTATCAACCCTCAAACAATTGCATCTGAAATATCAAGATTCTGTGAAGACTTGCAACAAATTTGAGATTGAGTTGCTTCCATTGATTGATTTGTTTACTCAACTTAATATCAGACAGTATGTTGATAAAATTATTACCGAGGAAGATATTTTAACTTTTAGAAATAGCATCACTGTTCCAACTGACCTTATTGGTGGGCTAATTAGATTTGTTGATAGCAAAGACTGCAGACAGTTTCACGGAATTCAAAACTTATTTTACTCGTATCTTCTTAAATCTGCCAGCAGTGTACCTAGTAAATACTTATGTTATGGTGAAAATGTTGAAGAAGAAATATTTCTGCCAAGTCATACACCGAAACTTTCATACTTTTTAAGTAGATTACTTGTAAATGTTGATAATGTAACTTTAACCAAATTTGGTAACTTCAGAGAATTGGTAGAGCAGCATAAACAATTAAGTTTGATATTATGGAGAAATTTACAGCAACTGAATAGGGATCAATATGATTATCTGTAAGTAATAGTTAAATATACAGGGTGCGGGAAGTTGACCATTGACATCATTGGGAACTCCGAAACTGTAAGAGATACAAACTTGGTTAAATGAGACAAAAGTTGAACAATTACACGGGAGAATTGAAGGTACCTACATATTTCAAAAAAAAAAGTTCCATAGCTTCCTAGATATAAGTAAAATACCGAAAACTGTAATTTTTTCTTTCTCTTGAATTTCTGGTTAAAATGATGTAGCACTAGATGCTATTTGCCGCATTTTGGTCAAAAAACATCCGTTTTTTTTTTTTTTTTTTTTTTCAACAAGACATCCACCAGCTCATAATACACGAATTGTGCTCAACTTTCTTAATAGTGTTTTTGACAACAACTAAATTGGTACTAGTGGACCTGTGCAGTGGCCTTGTAGGTGTTACTTATCTCCATTTGCATCGGAAAAGTAGATAATATAAATTTTATTTAGCTAGTGCAAAAAGACACTCTCTGCCGGTTTTACAAACGTGGATCTAAGTTAATCCAGGCTTAACTTTGATCGCGGATCAACAACCATGGTAACTAAAGAAATGAGAAGGCATCGAGTTCAATCCGGCGTCACGGCAACTATGCATGAAATAATTAAATGGCATAATATCTGACAAGATATATGATGCCCTTGATTACCTGGGCTTTGAGATTATAATAAACAAAAATATTTTGCACCATTTCCACAGCATATAGATATTAGATTACCTCTGCCGCATCCGACAGTCAAAGTTTAATCAAACAGTATTGCCAAAGTGAATGTATGATCAGAGGATTTAGGGCTAGACTAGCTGTTCAGTTGTTTGTTAACATGGTAGTTGATCCAGGATGAAACTTAAGCAGGGCTTAAATTGTTTGGGAAACCGGCGGTTAGTGTTAGTAACACACAAAAATTTGTATTATTACGAGCACAGTAGCCTTATCACATGAGCAATCAATAATATTACGCTCTTTAGACGAAAAAACCTCAAAGCCCGGGCAAACAAGGGCATCATCTGTCTTGTCAGATATTATGTCGTTCAGTTATTCCATGCATAGTTGCTATGTTGCCAGATTGAAAACTCGATGCTTTCGCATTTTTTTGGTTACCACGTTTGTAAAACTGACAGAGAGTGTCTTTTTGCCCTGGCTAATTAAAAGTTCTATTACCTACTTTAGAGACGTAAATGGATAAGGGACACCTGAGAGGCCACTGCACAAGTACACTAGTATCAAACCAATTGTTGTCAAAAACACAATTAAGAAAGTTAATCACGATCTGTGTATTATGAGCTGGTGCACCGTCTTGTTGGAAAAAAAGTTAAATGGATAATTTTTGACGAAAATGCGGCAAAACACCATCTAGTGATACATCACTGTAACCACAAAAGAAAACAAATAGTTCGATAGAAAAATTCAATATGGCGCCATTAAAGAAATAAAAACGTGACAATCGCGATTCAGAACGTAATTAATTTAAACAAATTTTAAGACAACCATAGCAACCACAATGGCGAATTATCTGCTTGTACAAAAATTCAAGTTATAGACAACATAGTTTTGGAGATATTGAAGAAGGAAGAAAATGACAGTTTTTGGTGTTTCACTTATATCTAGGAAGCTATAAGACTTTTTTGATAACTGTAAATACCTTCGAGTTGCCTTTATAATTGGGCAACTTTTGTTTCCTTTAACTAACTTTTTAATGATGTCGGGGGTCAAAATCCTGCACCATACATACATATATATATATATATATATATATATATATATATATATATATATATATATATATATATATATATATAATTTGTCATATTTTGTGTGTTAATATGTTAATTTTGAGTGGAGGTATCCATAGTCCAGCAGTAGACATGTTCATCTGCTTGATGGTGACCATTCATTTAATGTTATCATTTTATGTTATACACTAGTTTTTTTTTTTATTATTATTAATGTTGCATTTTAGTATTTTTTGTTTTAAATAAAAATAACAAAGAAATTTATAAATTAATGACAATTGCTGTTATAGGTACTTGGAAACAAAACAAGTCACGATAATGGTAACCACATTTTTAAATGATCTGTCAGCCTCATTTGGAGTTTCTAAAGAAGATACGATGGAAGAGTCAATCAGTAAATGTACTGCTTCATTAGAAACTGTACTTTTAGAAACCACTAAATCTAGCAGTGAGCTATATTTTGTAATAAACACACTTAGCAACCTCAAAGATGCTTTCAGAAGTCTTGATAACCAAAATAATCTATGTAAAAAATTGAACATTATATCTAGTATTTATATGGAAATTGGTTACTTAAAAGCCCTCTTAAACTCAAGGTTACCACCAATAGATCCATTAGCAAAAAAATCACTTAAGAAGAAATACTGTTTGGAAGCTATAGAAAAATTTGAGACAATGAAAAATTGCTATGAGAAGCAAAATGAAGTTTACAGTGGCACAATGTTGACTGTACATGATTTATATTGGCCAATCAAAAGCAAAATAACAGAACTTCAAGAGAAGAACCATGAGTTGGGAAAATATGTAGCAGTCAGGCCCAAAGATGTCTTGTATGAGGGCATAGTAAAGGTAAATTTCCCAGATTTCTGTGTTTTGTGATAACTGGTTATAGATTAAAATTTTGTATTACTTAATTACAACTACTAAGGCAACCTCAAGGCGTAATTCAGTACTTCCTTACTGCTATAGTAGTAGCAGTAGCAATGGTGTGGAGCCTAGAGCCAGGCAAGTAGGCCACATCGGGCCCTTTTTCCAACCCCAACATTCAGCAACCATGCCCTACTCCTCCTCGGTTTCGTCACCTAACCTCCTCGACCTCAAAATAAAGGTTATGACGGTCATCCATTGGATGAAACTAACTTGGCTCCTTTGGGGAGTTCTCGAACCAAATAATTCTGTTCGAACACTCCCAAAATCCTCACATTCACACAGGTACTGGTAAGACTTTTCTTCAGTCTCGCCGCCATCCTGGCAAATGAGATCCCTCTCGACAACTACCAATGTACGAAGTCTTCTGAGAGTACAGTGGCCTGTTAATACCCCAATGATGTGGCGAAGCACAGTCCAACTCCTATCAAGAAGCCAGGCAGTCTTGTTTGATTCCAGCCTCTCCACGAATTCCCTTGCTTGTCAACATCCATTGACCGATTTCCAGTGCTTGTCCATGGCCTCTTCGGATCAGCTATCTAGGGGGTCGGAGACCACCTTCCTGCTAATTTCTATAGCAGGCTTCTGGTCACAGAGCGCGGCTGCCGGGAACCAAGCTTTGCGATCTCATTCCCCACTTCACTCCCCGCCACGCCACAGTGTCCCGGAACCCACATAAATTGTACCTTCTTTGTCCTGGACAGCCCTGACAAAGCGTTAGCGCATTCCTGAACCAGCATTGATCTAATTCTGAGCGTGCAGACTCATTGGAAAGCTGCCTGACTATCCGAGCAAATGTATACACATTCCTCGGAACTCATCTTCACATCCTGTTAAGTAGTTACAGACAGGATAGCATATACCTTCATTTCCAATGCCGTGGTATATGCGCCCAGAGTATAACCTCATGGACCGCCAGGCCATTGATGTATATTCCCGTCCCAGAGGAGTACTGCCGATACATCGGTAGAACAGACCAGGCTAGTAGCCTGGAAAGTAGAGGTGTGCGAAGCTTCGAAATTTCGAACCGAACCCGAACTCGAACCGAACCTTCGGTTCGAAAATATGTTCGCACTAGCGATGTTGAAATAGTTCGAAGTTCAAAATATGTAATTCTTCAAAATAGTTCGAAGTTCGTTGCTCAAAAATACTTCGAAATTTAAATTTACAGACATTGAATGTTGCCAAAGGTAGCGAAGTTGCGGCACTTTTAACTCGGTAGCGACGCTTTAAACTCGTCTGTCTCATTGAGTCGATAGCGTAATTTCAGGAGATTTCACTCGTGCATATTTTTGATAGTAGATGGGACACATTGAGACACAACGGAGCCATTTAGCAATCACAGAAATATTTTTCTTATATATCCTAGCCTCCAAACACCTCTTTCAGTAACAACATTATGATGGCAGTGTTCGAAGGCGATCGGTAACGTAAATTTTCAGAATTTGAGGATAATTGCAGATTGCCTTTGGAAAACACTGGTTTCAACATGCTTTATTTCACAGTGAGCCAAAACAGTTACATATTCACAATCAGCAGACAGTTTAAACTTGTAACTGACTTCAAAAAAGGAGGAGGTTCTCAATTCGACTGCATTTTTTAAAATCTGTGTTACCTCAGAACTTTTTTCTAGGTAAACCGATTGTGATGATTCTTTTTTTATTTGAAAGTTGGTGCTTCTCATGTGGTGCCATATAAATTTGATGAAGAACTGACCAGTAGTTTTTGGGTTATTCTTAATGAAGTCGGTTTCCTATTTTTTAAAATTTTAATTGTTATATACCTACAATGCTCATTTTGAACCCTCCCAATCTGTTTGCTAAAACTGCCTAGCCAATACCAAACAACAACATATTTACAACTGAGCTTATCTATAGATCTAGAAATCTAAAAAAAGTTTCAAATATTTTGTGTTTTTGATTTAACGTTGACCCACTCCACAACGATCAGAACCGGAAGGCATTTTCACCACCCAATCAACCTGCAAATTTGTCGAATCCTTCCTTTTTGTAAAAAGAGTCGGAATCTTTTACATATCAAATATTGTATGTTACAATATTCCAAAATTTTGTATTTAATTAATGATATATGAACACTGAAGAATTTTGGGTAGTTCGATGTTCGATTTTGAATTTCTAAGAAGTTCGAAGTTCGACTGTGAACCTTAGACATACTATTTCAGAGGTTCGAAGTTCGAGGCAACATATTTGCTTGGGTTCGTTCATAGTTCGGTTCGAACAAAACATGGGTTCGCACACCTCTACTGGAAAGCAACCTCTTTATCACTCCATTCCTTGCTGGGGATTCTCAGGGTATATGTCCTAGTTAGCCTAATATAATCCTCTGAATTTCGTACCTAGATGGTGGAAATTGTAATTTCCTTTCCGACCTCCTTGGCAACTTTTTCTGCCTGACTATCCGAGCAAATGTACACGCATTCTTCGGGGCTCGTCCTCACATCCTGTTGAGTAACTACAGACAGGATAGCATATAGCTCCGTTTCCAATGCCGTGGTATATGCGCCCAGAGCATAGCTATCGCGGACCCCCAGGCCATCAATGTATATTCCCGCCCCGGAGGACTACTGCTGATACGTCAGTAAAACAGACCAGGTTAGCAGGCTGGAAAGCAACCTCTTTATCACTCCATTCCTTGCTGGGGGTTCTGAGGGTATATGTTCTAGTCAGCCTAGTATAATCCTCTGCATTTCCTACCTTGATGGTGGAAATTGGAATTTCCTTTTCCATCTCCTTGGCAACTTTTGCATGTCCTATGATCGCTCCCTGACCACACCATTTTCCAGGGTCTGGCATTCTGTGATGCGACGCCATAGCCTTCCTTCTGATACAGGTGAAAAGCAGTGGCAGCATCAGCAAGACCTCTAGAGCAGCTGAGGGTGTCGTCTTCATAGCGACGATGATACCCAGACTTGCCACTATTGGCCAGCTTCCGGGTATCAGTTTGGTTCACACCACACCACCAGACCGCTCGCCCATAAAGGACCCTTGGCCTGAAAATCACAGTGTAAAAAATCCAATGAAAGATCCGAGGATTAAGTCCCCAGATCCTCCCTATCACACGGTGCAACTCAGAGTGTCACTACTCGCTTCCACACAATTCATTCTATTGGCGACCCCCATGATAATATGCTCCTTACTGCTATAAATATAAACATCTGCTGTAAAATTTGGAAAAAACACATTTTTCATGACATAATTTCTTATAGTGTAGATTTAGTGAACATTACTATTTTTGAAATTTGTATTTTAAACTTCAAGTGATATGCATTATAAGGTTTTTACAATTTATAATTGTGTAAATAAAAATTACTTTAACAACCCATCCATGATTATAAGTATTTATGTTGCTTATTTGTCCCGAACTTGCAGTCTTTTATCAATACCATATTTATTCATACAGTTGTGATAAAAGCTTAAATAAAAGTAATTTTTAGGTACTAAAAAAATTTTTATTATAAGCTTTGATATTTTCATTCTCAGATAACAGCAGTGGTAACTGATCACCACATATAAGTATAAGTTATGTCTAAGCTATTTAGATAATTGTTAAGTATACTTTCAGTCTGATGTCCTGAGCATTTCTTTAAAAAATGCTGGAAAAATTTCCCTGTAAAATAGTTACTTCTTTTACTTTCTGTCTATATGTAACTAAAATCTGTTGCTATATAATGAAACAAACTAAATAGATTCATGTTAACACTTGTCAGAAATACTTAATTTCATACAAAAACCTAATAGGTGGTGAATATTATAGAGCAACTAAACATAGAGTAAATACTAAGTGAGTGGTGGACGTGCCGCCACCTAGTTGCAGAACCAAGTAGTATGTTGTCGTTCCAAATAACACAAAGTGTCAAAAAAAAATAGAGACTGCATACAACTAACCAACAATTTAGAAAATTGTCAGCCCTGGCCCATTTCTACCCCAATATAGGGACAAAGTATGTAAGACTAGATGCATTCTCGCAACAATTAGAACCGTAGACCGCTGCTCTTATTAGAGCGAAACCGGTAGACGGTTCTAATGGTTGCGAGAATGCATATAGTCTTTCATAGAGTAAATATTAACTAATTAAAAGTATGATGTCACAGACATATAAGTTTAAATAAAAGTAAAATTTAGCTATTATAATCTTACATATTTTCATTCTCAGATAACAGCAATGGTAACTGATCACCACATATAAGTTATGTCTAACTTATTTAGATAATTGCTAATAGAGGTGTGCGAAGCTTCGAAATTTCGAACCAAACTCGAACCGAATCTTCGGTCCGAAAATATGTTCGCACTAGCGATGTTGAAGTAGTTCGAAGTTCGAAATATGCAATTTTTCAAAATAGTTCGAACTTCGTTGGTCAAAAATACTTCGAAATTTAACTTTACAGACATTGAATGTTGCCAAAGGTAGCGAAATTTCGGCCCCTCTAACTCGGTAGCGACGCTTTAAACTCGTTATGCATATATGCACTTGTGCATATCTTTGATAGTAGGTGGGACACATTGAGACACAACGGAGCCATTTAGCAATCACAGAAATATTGTTCTTATATATCCTAGCCTCCAAACACCATTTTCAGTAACAACATTATGATCGCAGTGTTCAAAGGCGATCGGTAACGTAAATTTTCAGAATTTGAGGATAATTGCAGATTGCCTTTGGAGAACATTGGTTTCAACATGCTTTATTTCACAGTGAGCCAAAACAGTTACATATTCACAATCAGCAGACAGTTCAAACTTGTAAGTAGTTTTTTTTAACTGACTTCAAAAGGGGAGGAGGTTCTCAATTCGACTGCATTTTTTTTTAATCTGTGTTACCTCAGAACTTTTTTCAAGGTAAACCGATTGTGATGATTCTTTTTTTATTTGAAAGCTGGTGCTTCTCATGTGGTGCCATATAAATTTGATAAAGAACTGACCAGTAGTTTTTGAGTTATTCTTCATGAAGTCGGTTTCCTATTTTTTTTAATTTTTATTGCTATATACCTATCATGCTCACTTTGAACCCTCTCAATCTGTTTGCTAAAACTGCCTAGTCAATACCAAACAACAACATATTTATAAGTGAGCTTATCTATAGATCTAGAAATCTAAAAAAGTTTAAAATATTTTTTGTTTAGTGGTTTTGATTTAACATTGACCCATCTCCACAACGATCAGCACCAGAATGCATTTTCACCCAATCAACCTGCAAATTTGTCGAACCCTTCCTTTTTGTAAAACGAGTGGGAATCTTTTACATCAAATATTGTATGGTACAATATTCCTAAATTTTGTATTTAAGGAAATGATATATGAACACTGAAGAATTTTGGGTAGTTCGATGTTCGATTTTGAATTTCTAATAAGTTCGAAGTTCGACTGTGAACCTTAGACATACTATTTCAGAGGTTCGAAGTTCGAGGCAACATATTTGCTTGGGTTCGTTCATAGTTCGGTTCGAACAAAACATGGGTTCACACACCTCTAATTGCTAAGTATATTTTCACTCTGATGCCCTTAGCATTTCATCTCATAAATGCTGGAAATTTTTCCTTGTAAAATAGTTACTTCTTTTAGTTTCTGTCTATGTGTAATTAAAATATGTTGTTATATAATGAAATAAACTAAAGAAGTTCTTGTTAACACTTGTGAGAAATACTTAAGTTTATACAAATGTAATAGGTGGTGAATATTAGGGACAAGTAAACATACAGTAAATATTAACTAATTAAAGCTATGATCTCACATACATATAAGTTTAAATAAAAGTACTTTTTAGCCACTAAAAGAAAATTTTATTATAATCTTACATATTTTCATTATCAGATAACAGCAATGGTAAGTGATCACCACATATAAGTATAAGTTATGTCTAAGCTATTTAGATAATTGCTAACTATATTTTCACTCTGATGTCGTAAGCATTTCCTTAAAAAATGCTGGAAACTTTTCAACATAAAATAGTTACTTTTTTAGTTTCTGTCTATATGTAATTAAAGTATGTTGTTATATAATGAAACAAAGTAAAGAGATTCTTGATAACACTTGTCAGAAATACTTCAGTTTATATAAAAACGTAATAGGTGGTGAATATTAGAAGCAACTACACATAAAGGAGATATTAACTAATTAAAGGTATGATCTCACAAAAATGTAATAAAACAACAGCTCTATGGATGTAAACAAACTATGAAGCCACCAAATATTACATTTAGAGATAGAGGAAGGCTGGATGAAGCTCACCAGCAGATAAGGAGACAATATATTCAAAGAACAAAAAGTAAATTCCTCAGTGGTTCAATGGTAAAAACGTGTGCCTTTGAACTCAAGGGTACTAATTTCGATTCCCACTAGGTGACCCTTTCACTTCTTCAGTACATACTATAAAATTAACATCAACCGAACTTGTGGCATTGTGTTTGAGCAAGTTGAATGCCCGCACCTTCCGCCTCTTTATCCCGTGTGCCATATACTATGTTGGGCCCGTTAAAGATCCCTACCCTTATTACAGAAAGACAGGGGCCCTTAAGCATCTCCAGGATAGTGAGGTTAAACAGCTTCCTAGTGTCGGTGAATTCCCATACCCGCATAAATACGACATTAAAAAAGAAAGTAAAATCATAAAAGACAATGATGGAAATTGATTATTAGAATGGAAATACATTGATATACACTGGAAATTCTGTTTAGAAGACTTGCATCATGGAGAGGAAGTTCATTGTGAAGAAGAGTATATCGATGGGATAGAAAGATAAACCTGGATGATCTGGGCCCGCTCATTTCAAAAAAAGAAAAATAGTCGCTAACGAACTTAGACAAAGAAACATTCTTTTTGTAGATGAACTAACAGTTTACAATTTCAAGGCCTTAGCATCAGCTTTCCTCTCCAAAGACTTTACACTGTGTGTCTCTCCCCCCATTACCAGGTCGAAACTACTCTCAAAGAAAACCCCACATTCTAAAAATAAGGGAAAAGAAAGACCTTCTTTTTCTTTCTACAACCGTCCACACATTCATACAAACGTTTGCTCCAGTCTCACCTCTCGAGAGACCTACTCTTGTCTCCCTATTCGGCGCCCTCTGTTTTCTCGTGTTTTACCTCGATTGCAATCCGATGTTCTTCTTCTAGCTCGATTCCCGCGGCAAAATTTATTGAACATATTCTGAGACATAACAAGTTTTTAACAACACTATTTGAAGAGTGCATACTTGGAAATATGAAGAGGCAGACCAACAGGACAATCTCTGTAAAATCTAGCTCATGATGAAGTGTGGAAGCTACATTGAAATGGAAAGAACTGCAACAGACAGAAATTCATAATTGTGATGACAAGGCAGTATTGCCTTTAGGCTGTGATGTTGCTGACTAATATTTATTGTACTATATGTGATCAATGTTAGTATTAAAAGCTTCTTGTTTGTAGTCAAATATATGTTTGTAGAAATATTTTTTATATGTTTTATTATATAAATAAATAGTTGTACTCAATATAATTATATATTGTATATGTATAATTATCCCACTTTTCAGATAATAAATCATGGTTTCATTACAATTTTATCTAAGAACAAGGTTGAAACATTAATAAAGACCCTTAGTCAATATATCAGTGACTTAATACATTCCATCGAAAAGAAGAGTAAACAGATTCAGTTGCCACAGTATGAGAAATATTTGAAACAATGTGAATCAATTAGCATTAGTATTGAAAACTTGCTGCAGGAATGGTCGACTTACAAGGCATCATATCCAGACATTATTGAACCACTTTTAGCCAGCATTACTGAATTTCAATATGGATTTACCCTGAAACATTCCTTACTTAGAAAACTACTTATTCAATATGAAAACCAATTGCTTGAGATAGACGTTCATCAGGAATTGGTCAGTCTAGTAAAGTTACCATCAATTGATAAAGACCAGCAGGATTATAGTAAACAGATTGCAAACTATACCAGCACCAAGCTAAATAATTTTATTAATACTGCTTTTGGGACTGATGATATAGCAAGAGTGGGCCAGCAGGAGAATTTCAGGTAAATAAGTAATTATATGATTTGGTGTTTTAATTCTTATCTCATTCAGATTGGTACAGGGTGATTCTACCACCTTAACTTTTTTTACATTTTGGATTAGAAAGAAAAAATTAAAAAGTTGTACTAAAATCTACAAAGTACCTATAATCCACATGTCACGAAGAAAAAAAAGACAATTCAGTTTCGCGTTTGTATAAGAAAAACTTATCATCTCAGTTTTTGTAATCTGCTTTTTTATCATTCTCTTAATATATTTATAACATCCCTGTACTCCTCAGAGCCTAGGGTATCCACAAAGCTCCTCCATTCTATTTTATCTGTGGCCAGCTTGCTTGCTCCAAGTTTTCCTAATCTTCTTCCATTCTTTATTTGTTTTTCTTTTTCATGCCCTGATTGGCCTTCCTTGATGCCTCTGTCTTCTAGCTGTCAATCCAATGGCCTTCTTAGTGATGTCTTCATCTCTTTTTATTAGTGTGTATTCCATCCAGTATCATTTTCTGCTCTATATTTTATTCTAGATCAATACCACCAGTTTGTTTCTCCTTTCGTTTACCATGGCTTCTTGTGTGTATATCTGTTCAATTAGTGTAGTCAAGATTTGTACTGTGCTTTTTTTGTCTATCGCCCCCATTTCGAATGGGATGTCCTCTATTCCTTGGATTTTCTCATTTCTCTTATTCTTTACTGCCTCCTCTATTTCTTGTTGGTTTGTCAATGTTGATTTTCAATCTATGTGGATTCTCATCAGACTCTTTCACTCTATATCCTTCCGCAATTATCTGGAGTATTCTTGCTACTTGTTGATCCATTGTAGTTATTAACTCTTCTTATCCTTACTAAGTGATAAGCACTGATATGTACACTTGGAGAACCCAAATCACCACAACACATTTTAAAAAAGCTGACGATCACTAACTTGGTTAGTAAAACAATCGTCATGCTTTTAAAATGTCTTGTGGTGATTTGGGTTCTTCAAGTGTACTTATCTCCTTTATAGTTTTTCTTGCCACTTTTGGCGTTTCTTTATAGTTCACTTATATTGTGTGTTTGCACTGCGTCTTCTGCTCCCTCTGCCATCTTCTTTTTCCATGATCTTTTATTGTGCCTTACACTCCTTTGAAATTCCTTACTCAGTCTTTCTTATTCGGCAGCTAATTATTTAACATCTTCTTAGCATTTATTTTCACCTTTCATTTCCTTTCTCAGTCTAATTAGGTTGATACCAATATTGCCTGTCATCCATTCCTTTTTCTAATGTTTCCAACATTTCATTTCATGAATACATTCCACATATGGTCAACTCTATTTTCGGTTATATATGTGTTGTGCACTCGATTTTCTTACTTTTTTTGTAAGCAGTATTTTCTTCTGTGTTTAACTTCTGCCTTTATTTTATTGTTTTTTAATTAAATGATGGTTGCTTCCCACATTTGCCAATCACTAGTCCCTTATGAGGCAGCTTGTGCAGTTTTTGTTTATTATTAGATGGTTTTATTCCTTTTATTTGATCATTTCCTCTCTTGCAGTGTTTCTAATTATTTTTTGTATTTATGTTTCTTTGTGTGTTAGTTCTGTGTGTATATAAATGTTTTTCTGCTTAAGTTTCCGCTTTTTTTCCTAAATGTTTATTTGTTCCCTGTTTTACTGTGAATATAAATTTTAAATTAAATTTGATATATTTGCATCAGTCATTCTCAAGTTATATAACATTGAATTTGAAAATTTTATCTTAATCAAGCAACCACTGTCAGACCACAAAAGATTATTTTTTATTTGAAATGGAGTGTGTTTTGAAAAGACTGTCATCAGAGGCTTGTCTATTGACTAATTATGGGCCAAAATGCTACATATTATATAATTGCCTGCAATATATAAAGCCTGTTTAAGATTTTCTAACTTTCGGAAGTGAAAAAACGTCAAGATTACATAGTAGATATTTTATGTCCATTATGTTAAATACAAAATAGGTCTATACAGTTTACGCATGTGTATAAAAGTCAGGTTAACATGTCACTGTGTTACCAAGTAGTTATAACAATTACTTGGAACTTATGAAAACCACACCTGTGCATTAAACAAATGCCATAAAACTGTTTGGATGAACAATGTGAAGAATTAATAACACTATGTAGCAGAGAAGAAGGTGGCCTCAAGATAACAATCTAGTGATACTTTGCATGTTTAGATTGATAAGGGTGTTACAGAACATTTACTGTAACTGCCACATCCTAAATTATTTGTAGTTTGTAAGACCAAGAGAATAAATATTTCTCAGTTACAAAACTGCCTGCATTATTTCTCAAAAGGCCACTTCAAATTAGGAATTATCCAGAAACGCGATAGAGAAGTTTAGTATACCAAGAAAACAATTAACAAAGCTATGGTAGTATTTTTTGTAAAGCACATGACATATGTTACCAAAAAATAATCTTTCATTGTCTTCAGTGGACTGACAAACAATGAGTGGTTGCTTATGATTAAATCTAATTCCAAAATTCAGTATGTATATAGGTACTAGCACAATCAGAAAAATTAGTGCTGCAAATTTAATCATAACTTCCACATAGCTGTGATAATTTATTCTCTTCAGAAAGACATTCTCTTGGAATGAATTTAGGGCCTATGACTTGACCACCAAGAAAATATTTGTATTCCTGTACCCATAAACTTTTGAAACGTTATATTACTCGAGTTTTATTGAAAAAATGTTAATTTTCAGCAAATCACCCCTTATTTATCTCCTACCCCCTGAAGTGATCTTACCCAAAAACAATTCGAATCTTTTGTCTTTTGCTAACTGGATACCAAATTTGAAGATGATATCTCAATTCGTTCTAAAGTTATTGCGCCTATTAACAAACAGACGTACATGCCAACAGACCAACCATCTGACAGATCCACGGACCGACAGACAAAAACATTTTCGTTCCAGAATCAAGTTTTCTATATGTTTTGTTACTTTTTACTACGTTTAAGCAAAAAAAGTGCTTTGAAATTTGTGTCGTGATGCAATACTTCCACACGTTGTGACGATGTGGAAGTGATAACAGCTTACAAAAGCAAATAATATTATACAGTTGTTCAATTTAAAAAAACATGTTAGGCTTGTATCTCTAAAACAAGATGCTCATTTGTTTTTCTGAGATGTGGATTACTAATATATATATATATATATATATATATATATATATATATATATATATATATATATATATATATATATATATATATATATATATATATCTGTGTGTGTGTGGGGGGGGGGTGCATGTGTTTGTGTGTGTTATTTTTAGATTTTTATTTGATGTATAATTTGTTTATTCTCCGCCTCCATTTTTTTTGCTAGTAATATGTTTCAAATAAATAAACGCTTATTTTAGTAGATCTTTATTGTTAATCGTTTATTAATTAAAGAGAAATATAATTAGCGTGTACAGAGAGATGTCACTGCTTGTGGTTCATCTAATATGTAATTCATTAATTGTTTTTATAACTAGGACTAACTCTGTAAAAACTTTTTTTGTGCAGGTTATTAAGATGTGGCTTACAAGAAATGTATAATCACTGTTTAATTGATGCAAGGTATTCTAAATCATTGGATAAAAACATATTTTCTGAATTCGAGACGCTTATTAAATTTTTTGTAAACTCTTGGAATAAGCAAATAGAGGAAAAAGAAACTAAAGAAAAAGAAACCGAAAGTTTATATAAAATAAGGTAAGCATATATGTTCATTTATTTAATTTAAACTGTTTAAACTCTTTAGATGGTAATTGATTATTATGTTTTAGGAAAAAATGCGATGATAAAAATGAAGAAGAGCAAATAGAAGAAGAACTGAAAGAACTTTTCCTCAACTATCACGTAATCGATTTTGAAGATATTCAGAAAAATGCAGAGCTAACTGATGATCCTGATGATGAAATGTCTTTGGGATCTTCAGAATTTACTGGTCTTTTGACTGAAAAACACTTACAATTTGTTGTCAAGTTGCATACAACTTTGGTCCAGAACTTCACCAAATCAGAATGGTTGAATCCTGAAGGAAATAAGAACATTTGTATAAATTTAATCGAACCACTTATGGAAAAGTATAAATTATTTAAGCAACTCCTACAAAAGTCAGTTTGCTCTTTAAGTTATAGATTGGATACGGAACTGTTGGGCAGTTTCAGCGTGTTGATTGGTGTCGTCCAAAGATATGGAGACCGAACTGATTTAGGTAACTATTCAAAACTATTTTTTAATATCAATCTTTTTCTAATATAACATTTTAATATTTTAGATGATCAGTTAGCATCTCCATCAAAAAGTATCCACAAGAAGAAATATGATTTTTATAAAGATGCAAATGTTGACGAAATCAAGTCATCATATCATATATTAGAAGAATTGAGACTAAAGATACAGCAGCTTATAGAGGAATGGCCTGATCACCCTACCTTAAAAATGGTAGAGCTTTTTTTTCCTAAATAGTTTACTTTTTGTCTCATTTTTACAGGAAAAAAAAAGCTTATCCCTAGATCATTACATTAAGATCCAAAAATTGTTTTTAAATAACAAACTAGAACCTTTTAAACCCAGACTCATTGACACTTTAAATTTGTAATTGATTCATCTTAAATAGCGCCTTTTTCTCTTATTTCACAGTAGCTTATTTTCTTCTCTGTTATCGGTTTTGCCAAGTAAGGACAGAAACAATTAATGGTTGATTTTAATAAACTGTGTAGCTTTTTATTAGTGGATCATCATCAATCTAATGTCGTCTCAATCATGACTCTGTCTCCAGTAGCTATTTTCATTTCATTGAACCTTTATCAATTGGCGCAGATTTTTCATAAGTTTTTCTCTTGGTCTGCCTCTTCTCTTGTTTCAAAGTAATGTCCTTCAGCTAGTATTGTTAGAGAGGTGTTATGTCTCAGAATATGTTTAACAAAGTTTGCCATCCTCTTAATTTCTTTCATCAAGTATATTTCTTCTCTTACCTCTTCTGGCACCTTGCCTGTGTCAGTTTTCTCTATGTACACATTTTAAGAGCTTCGATTGTCTGCATGTCCTGCTTAATCGAAGACGAGCTTTCGGCTCATACATTATAGCAGTTCATACATATGACTTGATGAACCTCGTCCTCTAGTCCATGTTGAAATATTTACTAGTGAAAAGCATTAGTGGTAGTTTTTCTGCGAAAAATTGTTATCCCTTTAGGAAAATTTTCTTTTGTGTGTTACTTAAATAAATAATCATCTTTTATTAACAAAATAGTTTACATAAAACATTGAACAAATTAATTGGTTACTACCACACTACCTGGTGAGATTTAGCCTCGGGCTACTTTTACATCTTACCAGGTATGATTCAAAAATATGATAAAACCACAAACAGGGGCAATATAACAAAAACCCCTTATAACTGAAAATATTTCATTTTAGCATTCATTAATTAAACTAGAAGCTCACAACCATCCCTGCAAAGAAATGCAGTAAAAATAGACAATTCCAGAATAGAGACACACAACAGAGCAATATCATTAATTGTCATATACAAACAAAAAGAAGATTATTTGAATAAACTTGCTGCAAGTGTTGCCTTTATAAAGATTTTAATAAATCCGCAAATTTAAATTTACCAGATTTGCAGAAAATTTTCTTCATCGATATTTATTTTAAAATGATAGGTCTCCCAGAAATCCAGATAAAAGTGCTGATTAAAATAGTTTTTTATTTGCGTTCTGGAACAGATGATGCCTCATTGATTATTTCAAAGCTATTTTAGGCATTTTCTGTTTTAAATGAATGTAGAAAACCTTTTCAGTTTAACTTTTAAGCAAAAAGTTATCTCTTTATTTTTAGATTGTGACAGTAATTGACAGAATCTACAGTTTTGAAATTACTAGCCCCATTGCCAGGTTTTTGACAGGCTTCGAAATTCTTCTTAATAAATGCCAAGAATGGGAGGAAGTAGCACACTCTGGTGTTAGTTTAAGTGAATATTCCCAGAACATTACTCAACAAATCATTACCTGGAGAAAAATAGAATTGGCTATGTGGAAAGACTTGATGAACTGTACATTTGACCGGTAAGTTGAGACAATAATATATTTTCATATGGAAAGAAATTATCTAATAAAATGTATTTTTGTCATGTTAATTCTATTTTTAGATGCAACTCTTCCATTCTTGTATATTATACAAAATTGTCAAATTATTCAATGGTTAATAATTGCTCATTATTGGAAGTTTTATATTACAAGTTGTTCAAAGAGCTCTATAACAGTGCTGCTAACTCTTATGTTTGCCAAACAAGCAAAGTTAGATATGAGGTTGATGCATAAATTTGTAGCAGTATTATTGAACCAAGGATTATTTAGTAGTAATATTACCAAATTTCAGTGTAATCTTACGAGCGGTTCCAGAGATATCTAGGTGTTTTAATAATTGTAGACCTTACTATATACTTTCGAAAGTGTCCTGGGTGTCTAACAGGTTCGATTAACTTTAGGGTCTCTTTATCTACGGGGTGGTTATTATCCCAATTAAGTCACGTCATGCGTAATTTTTCTATAGTGCTGTATCTTAGTCGTGCTAAATGTTCTTTAAATCTAATTTTAATATATCTTTTAGTTTGCCCGATGTATTTAAGATAACGATCTTTACAACTTATTTCATAGATCCCCGACATTTTAGCGGTACCTCTCCTTGTCTTTTGGGGTACCTAGCAAATCTTTTAAAGTATTTTTTTTTCAAAAATGTTAGTTGCAAATTGGCTTTCCTAAAAATGCTATCTAGATGTCACTCGCAGTTCAAATGGTAGGCCAGTGAAATTTTTGTTAATTTTGTCTTTTCTAAAGGTTATTGATTCTGCTAGCATTTTCTGTGTTTTCTGTTAACTAATTTCAACACTAGGCAAGCAGTGTATCTGTTATATAACTACGTTCTTAATAAATAAATATTTTAATAAAATATATTCCTTGCGATATATATTTTCACCTAAAAGAAAATAACTTATGTTTATACGTATATATATATATATATATATATATATATATATATATATATATATATATATATATATATATATATATATATATATATATATATATATATATATGTATATATATATATATATACTTAATATCTTATTTTCTTTATGCATCATTTGCAAATTTGATATAGCGGCATGTTGATACACATTTGCCATATTTCATGTTTCCTGCTGCAAACAAGGAGTACGGAAGTAAAGCTGAGTTAGGACATTGTTAATGAAAGCTTACTATTTTATTTGTTTTAAAAAAGACAATATTTAGGCTAAAACTGCAAGTTTTTTGGACTAAATTGTTATTTTTAACAAAATTTTACGGCTGCAAAATCCATTAGGTAATATTTTACAAACCTGTCATTAAGCAAATCAAAACTGCAAATAAGTAAAACGTATAAATTAATAGAAGATAACCAGGTAGTGGCATGTTTAGAGTTGAGAAGCATTTAAAATCACGGAACTCAAAAATATGTCTTTTTAATTATTTTTTTTTTTTGGGCACTCTAAATTAATGTTTCACAACTAAAAATGGCGAGTCTAAAGGCTTGAACATTTAGACAGAATTGTTTCTGTATTGTATCCTTTCTCTGATAGTTGAGAAACACCTGTGTTTACTATATTATTTTCAAAATCGTATTTCCCTTTATTTATAAAGGGAAATAAGATTGTTATCTTATATGTAAAAGTGCAACCAGTGGCAATCCCTACTTATTAGTAATTTCCCTGTATGATTAACTCAAAGAAAAACCCACCACTTTTTGTTAACCTAAAAATTTGGAATTTGATGTCTTAGTATTGTAAATTTAAAATGAGGTCTTTGCAAGTGCTTTCCTAATGTTTAATGTTAAATTTGATGTTCAAAGATGTTAAAGTAAAATTATTATAATTAGAGAGGACTAATAATAAATTGTACTCACTTTATTTGGGGAGCAATCTTGTATATAAGTTCATATTTTTAAGACTTCTAGTGCAAAATTTGGTGGTGCTGCTGGAGATATTCGTTAATTTTTGTATCTAGATAAAGATATAAGAACAATATTTTTAAGTGAGAGAGGAAAAAGGTCGGTAATGCTGTTTTCAATGAATATCAATAATAAAACTTAACAATCATCTTTATTAAGCACATAGAAATTGAACAGTAATAAAAAAGAGGTTTTTCAAGTAAAAATAAATATATCAGGTAGCGATAACTTTCAAATAATAGCTTATATGGATGCGAAAAATTCTCAAAAATAGTCTTAAAAATAAAAGTTCTCAATCTGGCCACATAATTTTCAGTTTGTTTATAAAAGCATGCCCAATTATAACAGATAAAATATGGGGCTGAAAGCCCTTTGATCAATTTTTAATTATTTCACTAGACTTAGTAGGTAAAAATAAATAAAACATTCGGATTTTCCTAAGATAAAGATAAAGAAAAGATAAAATTATTTACAGACAAAGATAATTATTTCTAAGGAAGAAATGAATTTTATATTCAAATGGGGAGCTTTGCTATTAAATTAATGACTCTAAATAACTAAGAAAATAATTACATATGCTTCTTTAATGAACTTTAAAACAAAGGTAAACATTTTTAACGTCAAAATCATTTCCTTAATACTAAACAATTTAAGCAAAGTCACATAATATGTCGAGTTAAAAGAAAGACAGAAAAGCAAATGTAATGGAGTAAAACTGATCCAAAATAATGTGAAAATTAATTTTGTGACACTCTCCATTGGCTTGTCGTGGTTCAGAATAATGTCTATATGGGACAGGAGTCATAGATGTTCAAATAGAAAGAACTGACTTGTATTAGCAGACTTTAATCACCATCTAAATTGCAGCGGAAATCGAGTTGATTAACTGTCTACATGGCAATCATCTACCAGAGAATTGACTTGGCTGATTGTGAAATAACCATAAATCTACCCAGAGAAACTATATTTGTCAGCGACCATTGTGTCGCCCTGTATCCAGGAAATCAGAACATAGCATGTGTCGGAGCCTTCCTGTACTCAGGAAGCTCATTCATCACTCATTATGTGTTGGTCGGTACCCAGAAAGATTATTCAAGCCAGCTAATGCCCCGCAACCTGAATTATATTTTTTTTTTGTTGCGAAATTAGGCCTTGCACACACAAACAACTAACAAGAGAACATCACTAATTGCAATTTGACGACATTAGCGATGATTTACTTCAAAAGGTTGAGAGTTTTTTTTTGTTGAAACTATTATGAATAGAGAAGTAGCAACATTTTCGGCTCTGCAGACAAAATCCCGTGCTGACTGTTGTCTCCTCTATTTATAAACTTTTCTACCCTGCTGCTTTAGCGGGAGAAAAGCGGCGCGTTCATAATGCTAACGTCACTAAAAACTTGTAATATTTCAACCTAACATGTGTATCTCAGTGGAAGATTATCGATGTCGTTACATCTCAATGGACTCATCTAACTTCAAAGACCAAGAACTAAAGATCACCTTCAACAGTTGGAATATAGATTTTCCTTCTGCGTACATATAAAAAAATACAAAGTCGTTATTGAACGAAGTGCTTCTCATATTTTAAAATGATGTTACATTGTACCCATTCAGGTCAAGAGGATTTTATTTTATGTTGTTAAGTATTTATATTTCCAATAATGAAAAGATCCATACATTAAACAGTCACTCTTTATATTTACTATATCAGCAGCATATTTCGATGCTTGATAGATAACTATTCCTCTAAAAGAATTTTCCACATGGTCAGTAGTGTACTACGGGAGTAAAATATAGCGAATTTTCATTCAATAGTTTTATTTCGATAGTTTATTCGCTATTCAATATTTAAAAAAGTGACCATTAAAATTTATCTCAGACATGGTAAGGCGGCTTAAAAGTCGACAGTAACAAAAGTTGGCAACAAATTAATAGTGTAGTTATTGAGACAAAAAGCAGTATCACCCGAAAAAATTATCAAACTAACTTTAGCAACAGCTACTGATAAAGATAACTTTGTTGTCGAAATACATATCTAACGTATAACTCCCTGTTATTATTTTTGTAGTTTTGCGGTGATTTTGCTTTTTGTTTCGGTGTCAAGCCATAGTGTCCAGCCACAGTCTTCTAGTGTAAACTGAAATGAGTCTAAATAATTACAATATATTTTCTATATAAATATGTGCTAGTTTTATGTTAATAATATATTATTTCTCTGTAGGTTGAATGAACCCATGTCAAAATGGTGGTTATATTTGTACAACATAATGGAACAATTTATTTTTGAAAAGGCCACTTCATCTGAAGAACTAATAACTTCACTGCAAACATTTGTCATAAAATCTAGTATAGCAGAATTCCAGAGCAGACTAGATCTAGTGTACACATTCCACTGCCATGCAATATATTATCCTGTTTCTAAAGAAAGAGACGTTTTTATTAGTGTTCTCTGGAACGTGTTCACATATTTCCAGCAGTTTAGCAGGGCTGTTGCAAATAAAATAAAAGATTTGAGAACACCAATTGAAAAAAAGTTAAAGGATTATGTTAAAATTGTAAAATGGAAAGATATAAACTATTGGGCAATAAAAGATACTGTAGATAAAAGTCATAGGACTCTCCATAAATTTATGAGAGAATTTAAGGTAAGAAAAATCATATTTTTGTAATTTTTGAATTATTTGTTGTCACCTTAAAGACTTTTAACAGATGAAAAATTTGTGTTTTAGGATGTTTTAATGCAACCTGTTTCACCATATATAACCAATATTGTTATTGATGAATCTGCAGAACATATTGGAATTTGGGATCGACCACAAAGACAAAATGTGAAGGCATACCATTATTCACTTGATGCTGAAGCATATTTAGTCAAAGCAGCACTGTCTAAGGTAAGATTCAAGAATCTAATATAAATAGGTTAATGAACTTTATAGTAATGCTTGTCTTACTTACGAGAATTGATTGAAAATTGTGTGACATAATACTAAAGGCGGTTATTTATCAACTTCCGTTTGTTATTGTGTTTGTTTAAAAATGATTTTCTCTCGAGTCTCTATAAACTTTGTGCATGTAATGCTCTGATCCTAGCTTGATAAAATGCTGGTCTTCATGATATACAATTATGGCTGTTACGTCTTCTTTGGCACATGAAATTTAAATTGTTTTCCTTCAAAGTGTTCTTAAAATTACAAAAATGGATAAAAGACTAATGCTGCCAAATTCCGTAAATAAAGAACATGATGAAGCAATTTTAAGCTACACAAATCAATTTTATCCATTGAATTCGGTGATTGAAATAGGTATATAATTAGTATTATTATCATTATTAGCAAGCCTTTCATTGGCATTCCTGGACACATATTATTATTTAATTATTATATATTAATTTCTTTAAGAAGCTTATCTATTGAGCTGGTACAGTTAATGCAGACATAGAGTGACTATTTTGCTGGCTTCACAAAGGTTTGTTTTCTTCTCTGTAACTGGTTTCTCTATTTCACTGATACGAAATTGTAGGTATTAATCATAAATGTATACATGAGAATGAGGGCAGTGAGGAAAATAACATATTTATGGAATGAATAACTAGTGAAGAAACTTTTATTATTTTGGTCTGACAAAATCCTAGTTTGAAATGTAACTTTGGAATTTTTGATGATATATATATTTTGCTGGAAGCTGAAGCCAACAAAATATCTTTGGAATCAATCTGTCAAAATTGCATTGAATAGACAAGCACAAGTTTGTAACTTATTTGTCACATAATCTGATCTATAATTTATATTAAGAGATATTAAAATGCTCCGCAAAACTCATAAAGAAATGTGGTAACTTAAAATTTTACAAAGATAATGCTATGACAGTTCACATAACCTCACAGCAAATGATTATAGGTCTAGTGCTGCCCTTTCCAGGCCAGGCTGCAACAAATTCAATATATCCTAAGTGCGACCACAGGTAACTCTTGTACCTAACAAGCTGTAACAATTAACTACAAGAGTACAACTTTAAACCATGGATTAACCAAGAAAAAATCTGCTTTTACATCCAGTTTAAAACTTATTTTCATTTAAGCGATGATAGTGTAGTGCAGGGCCACTAGTAGTGGCCCTGCTCTTTTTAATAAAACTTTTCTTTGTGGTATCAAGTCAAGAGTGTTGATTATCATAGTGGAAATATAAAATACCAATTATTCTTAGTTCTATGGTGTGAAATGTTTTTTTTTTTCTCGCTTTATTGTAATCTACAATCTTGTGTAAATATGTAAATGCACATAGGTTCTAGTAGGCAAAATAAAAATAAACCAAAAAAAAAAAGAAAAATTAATTAAAAATAATTTAAAAATATATACATATATAAATAATAATCATCGTAAAGCGTGTGAGGAGAAACCCACCAGTGTCAACACTCCCTCCCAGATAACATTGATTTGTTAACTCAGTAGGTCTCTTGGCCAGGTTCTTCTTAAGCGTCTCTCATGGAAAGGGATGGAGGGGATTCTCGTGGCCAGGCAACTTTGCGTAATAATTTTGGGCGTATCTTCGAGCTTCTTCTTGAACTAATGGAATTTTGAGATCTTGATAAGGTAAGGTTCAAAACGTACCATGGAGCATTTACTATTGAGCGAAGTATTTTGGATTGCTGCCTTTGTATAATTCGGATATTTGTTGGTTTAGTGCCTCCCCAAAACTGGATTCCACTGGTCCAGATTGGTTTTAAAAAATGCCTTGTAGATCTTGTTGCTGCTGGTGAGCTTTGATTTTCTTCCTAAGAGCCAGTGCATATGACGAAACTTAAATTATATTTGTGCTTTCTTTGACTGTATACGCCTTTTCCACGTTAAACGTTGATCAAGATGTACCAATAAAATATCATTACTTTTTAAGCTCACAGTTTAACTTTTATTAATTCCTTTTATAGAAAACATCAACTGAAGAACATCAATATACAAAGGGTATTCTATCAAAATCAGAAATATATTTTACAAAATCACGAAAACTCTGTAAAGACACAATTTCATCAACAAAGTATCCCAGCCTAGTGCAGTCACTAGACAGTTTTGTAGGTCAAGTAATTGAGAACAGTAATCATCTCCAGAAGCTAGAGGTAATTTTTCAGATTATACCTAATATGTTTTGTATTAGAACTCTTTCCCTTTTGTACTTAGCCAAAATTTAACTAAATGTAACTCACATAAACATTAAACCATTTTATTCTGATTAATTTAAATGTAGTTTTGTGAAGAAGTATGTAGCATTTGTATTAAAATATGTATTTTTTTAGGTTGATACAACTTTACCAAAAAATAAACAAAAGTCACAGGCTAAAAGTATTCTTCAGCAAAAACGCAGAGCTTTAGCAGACCTTTTCAAAACATTAAGCAAGATAGGGCTGTCATTTAGGGCTGGTATAACAGAAGGAAGACTAAAAGACAATTCTTCAGTCTTTTTGCTTAAACCACTAGATCTTGAAGCAAACCTATGTCATCTTAGTTGCAGGTGAGTAAAACTTTTTTTAAAACATCCTTACTGGAATCCACAATGTAATAACCTAATTATTTTTATTTGTAGCTCCAAAGATGACAAGATGCTGACTATATGGGACAGTTGTGAAATGTATTATAATCGTTCTTTGCTCAGATCAGACCTATTAGAAACAGCAATGAACAGTCCTGCTAAAGATTTGGGTATCCAAAATTTGGAACGTTGTCGAGGTTTTACAGCAAACCTTATGGTAAGCTAGTAATTGTTTTAGTTGTTTCCATTGCTTTATTACTTTTTTTCTTCTAGACTTTACTTCAACAGCAAAAAAGACAGTTAACCGAATCCACTAGAAATTTTTATTACTTGAGGTATTATTTATCTCATTTAAATAAAGTATGTGAAGGAAAATATTTCTTACCAACATGTGTGATGAATGATTTGAAAAAGGTCCTTGAAAGTACAGTTATTGTTATGAGCCAGTACAAAATTATAATGAACACCTGTCCATTACAGGATTCTTTAAATTTTGATTTACCAGAAATACCAATGTTGAAACCTCTTCCACAAGATTTTATAAGTTTCAAAAATGATCCTTGTTGGACAAAAGTCGTCGATTATATTAAAGAAGCTGTAAATGTCAGTAACAAACTTCTTCACATTTTGGAGAAAATATGTGGAGTTATACCAAGTACTCAGTTTGACATAACAGTTCCTCAGTATGTTGTTATACCTGATATTGAACATTTAGAGTCTGATTTAAATTCGTTAATAGAAATATTAACAGAATTAAAATTAAAATTAGGAAACACATCGTTATCAAATAGTTTAGAATGGTTGTTAACTCAAATGGGTAAATCTAAGAGCAATCTTAGATTACCTAAGACGTCACAAGAAGAGACTGAAGATAGGAATAACATCTACACATTCCAAAAGAAAGTTGAAAAACTGGTGGAAAAGATTTTAGTAGTGTTCCAAAACATATACAGGAAGTATGCTATATCTTCTGAAGTTACACAGGACCCGCAAAGCGGAAGCCTTGAAGAGGTTGAAGATCCAGATATTGTGCTGCAAGAGGATCACCTAAAAAAACTTCTAATAGACTCACTATCAAAAGATATGGCAATACTTGAAACAAAAAGACTACTAAAAGCTGTGCATAAAGTTACTGATGTTCTAAACAATGTAGCACCATCTAATTCTAAGGAATATATAAGACTTGTGCAGCACACACTGCCTTTATTGGACCAGCTAATTCTTCTTTATCAATATTTCATCACTCAACAAGTATCTACTTACAGAGTAACTTGCAAGATGGAATCAGTTCTTTTGAATATATTCATTGACTTAACTACAAAGGTAAGTGAAGAAAAATATATAAATAAGAGCTTTACCATGTAGTATAAAAGTAAAACGTGGTACCTACCTTAATTTAACCAAATCATCTCAACACATTGCTCTCATATTTACTTTTAATAGACTTTTCTACTCTATATTAATTATTAGTTTTGTCTCTTCTTTGTTTTCCGAGTACGTATGCTCGAATAGTAAATTTCAAGAGCATTATGTTTTCTTATGTGCTTTGCCTGGCACACCTAGCTTTTACCCACACTGTATTTGAGTCCATAATGCTTTCAACTACAGTAAGTTTAGTCTCTTATTAAATATACTTTCACTTCTAGCTACAGTGGCCATAACTTTTTGTACATTTCCTACTGACATGTATTCTAATTTGTATCCCATCACCTACTTTTCTATCTTTAACAAACAAATCTTCCTCCTTGTGTATAAACATCATAACTTTTGGCTTCACTGCATCCACAAATTGATTTATTTTTCCTTACTTTTATCAGCATTTTTAACACTCACTGCATTTCTCTTTCAGATTCACTGAATAGTACTACATCATTGCATAGCATAACACTTATCACATATCTTAAAAGCATTCATTTTCATTAGTGATGGGTCGTTATTTAACTGTCGATTATTTTTAAACGGTTGCCGAGCCGCAACGGTAACCACCAGTTGTGGATTTATAAAAATAACAGCTTAGAAAATAACGCTTTTTACACTAAACTAGAATTCGGACTCTTATCTGTTTCAGTTCCACTGCAATTAGGTTCGATGAATAAACATCGGTTTTAATCGGCAACTGTTAAATTTAACTATTTAACGGGATGAATGGACATGCGACTGGGAATGAAATAAATATGTATGGGTATGCTATGCAGTATAGAGTAGACTTTACTTCATAACATATTACTTAACAGGAAACACGTTATTTATACTCTAGTGTGCTCACTCTCGCTCACAGTTTTGGGAATGTAGGATACTATCGATCGACTATCCAGTTCAAAATAACAGCGAAATAACTGAAGCCGTGATTTTCAACGGTTATTATAAAATAGTGTAAACGGCATTAACTGTTAACAGAAAAGAACGGTTTTTCCCATCACTAATTTTCATGCCTTCTGCCTAAAAGCACACTTCTTTTATACATCATATGTGAAAGAATCGTGGAGTCATTACAGATCCTGGTTTGACACTCTCTTCAATAATAGTATAATATAATTTGCTTGAATCAACTAATCATCTACACCATAATGTTTGAAAATACTTTGTTTTTGTTTGTCTATGGTTCTTTTTTATGCTTTTCCTAAATCAGTAAATAGTCTTTCTTTTAACATTCAAACATTTTCAGCGCATGAAAATTTCAGTGCAGCAGCCTCTTTATGCTATGAACTAAACATCCCAAATCTTCCATCAGTCAGTTGTGTCGCTTGCTCTGTCAACATGCTACTAAATAACTTACTTACTTCAGCATTTTTCCATAAATGTAATCAAAATTAGGTACAGTCTGCTTTCCCATTTTAGTGAATTTTCGTAGAAAAAATTCACTGATAGGGAGATCCCGACTTTTGAATAAATTTTTGCAAATGAGCGCGAAATAGGACCCATAGAACCCATATCCGGGGTCAGTTTCAATTTTTATATGTTTATATATATATATATATATATATATATATATATATATATATATATATATATATATATATATATATATATATATATATATATATATATATATATATATTCTTTTTGTAAATGGCTTGGATACGTTCGTTAGTCAGGCAAATCTGACGAGGTTTTCCAGGAAAATTTTGAGTTTTCATTCGAAAAAAAATTTTATCTCAAAATATAAAAAAGCTATGATAACCAAATTTGGTAGGTAGGTTTCGAATTAAAAAGTAAACTATACACCAAAATTTATATTTCTATGTTACAAAAAAAAAATAGTTATAATAAAATATTTTGTGTCAGATCATTTCTATGAAAATTCACTACCATAACGCACTTGCCGCCTCCAGGCTTTTTAAATTCCTTAAGCGCTATTTAAACCTAATGCACTTCACCAGTATCACAATTAAGCAAAGGGGCATGATGAACCAATTTACTTCCATAAATATTCTTAAAATGTTATTTCCAACATTTTGTCACACTTTTCTCATCCCAACCATGCCACTTACGGTTTCACTCCAGTCATATTCTTTGCTCTGACTTATCTTGTTTTTTAATCTTCTAAGAAAATATTTTAATACTCTTCAAAGTCTTTCTGTACGTTATCTGTCTCTTTCTGGATCCTACCATACTATCATTAGTAAATGCTTCTGTTTCTCTCTCACATCTTCAATGTGGACGGTTCCCTTTCTAGGCTTCATCTACATAATTATTTACTTTGGAACATTCTTCTTCAATTTTTGCTTTCCACACATTGTTTTTGCATGTCCAATTATTGACTCTTTCAGAATCTTCCATTCATGTTCCACATTACAATCTTTTGACGGAGTCCTTTTACATTGCTATTAAATTAACCCATTTTCTACAGGCACTGACAGTACCTCAACTTTCATTCTCACTTGTTTTTTATTTCCCCACTTTCTTCGTCCATCATTGTCCCAATTTCAACTGAGACATCACAAACACCCAAGATTACATTTGTTTGTTATTATGATTTAAAAAAAAAACTGTCATAGAACTGCTTTCTAATAGAATTTGTCACTATTTTATATCCCAATTTGTGTGTGGTGTTTTTTTTTTTTTTTTTAGATGTTGTATATGACCCACATTTCTAGTATCTTTCATCGATCCACCATACTTTCATTACACAATTATGAATATAAATTATACTTTCTTCAGCACCCCTTTGCTATGTATATTTGTAGATGTTTACATGTTAAAAATACTTCTTTGATTAGTATGCCCGGATTCAATGATTTTCATCAACATTTCATGTCACAATTTTTTTCTTTTAACAATATTCACGGCTATGGCATCTTTGGCCACTAGCAGAATTTTCCTATTTTTGTTAACCTTTTCAATTTGCCAGATAATGTCAACTTCTAGTTGACCCGCCCGGGAATTGAACCGTGGACCTATGGCTTTACATGTTGACACCTAGCAACCTGTGCTATGAGGGCGTCACAATGAATGTTGACAATTTCGACAAAAAAATAATTTTAAAGTACTTAATGGTTATAAATTTTTGTATGGTGCAATAAAAAAAATCTAATTTATTTGTCAGTAGTAGGAAAGATCTACGGTTTTTTAGTTTTTAGGGGATATGACAATTTAAGTGTTATTATTATTAAGAAAACGTTATTTAGACCTTCTTTCTAGTACAATTTCTCATGACATTTTATCCTAAATTTGTGTTGATTTTGTATAGGATTATTTTAGAGAAGTATGAAAGATGTCTTCTTTCAGGCGTCCAAGATTCTCACACTGCAAATTCACGTTGTTTTATTATCTATAACTGCTTTTTACCAATACATTTCAAAATTTCTTCTACCACACGCCTTAGTATTGGTTTTCCACTACTAAACCCTGTCTACCAACCCAATATTCTATATGGACAACGCTTTTTTCCAGACAAACCTTAATCATACTTCACCATTCTCATCTTCCTTCTCTGTAAACTCCCACTAGTTTATTGTTTCGTTTCTCCTCACACCTAACCACCTCTTTGTTTCTCCTCATACCTAACCACCTCTTATGTCTAGTTATAATTATCATTTTACGTGGTGCACATAAGTCTGGTGCAGCATTTATATTTTTCCAAAGTATTTGTCTGCCTTGCCCACCGTATTGTGTATAGGTGAATGTCATATCTTATACACAACCAGCAACAGTATGTGTATATTCGTTTTGATCCATACCCATCTTGGAGAAACATCACATACCCATCTCTTGTATTCAGCTTTACACACGCTCTTAATTGCCACAAGCATTTTCTATAACACCTGACTGTATTCTAGAAATATGGATCCACTAGCGCCTCATCACGTCCCTTTATTTTGTCTCTCATATTCAAAATACCTTAAATTTCGATTTCTTGCATGATCTCCTTTTATTTACCCCCTCACACCTGATAAATCCCAAGTCGACATTTTTCTAACTGTTACAGACTCGTCATTTTGTGATGGGTCTAGTCAATAGACTAGACCCATCACAGAATGACAAATCTGAATAAAGCCTCCATGACCTATTTTGACTTCGACTATTTGAAGCTTTGCTTGTGGTTTCCTTTGTGAAAATTTAGGTTTTGTAATGACAATAAACAAGATTTAGAATGTAAAAAATAATTTTCAGGGATTCTGCGTACCTCCGGAATTATCAGATGAAACTGATTCAGAAGGTGTAAGCAAACCTTCAGATGGCATGGGCTTAGGTGAAGGTGAAGGAGAACGTGATGTATCAGATAAAATAGAATCAGAAGACCAGTTAGATGAAGCCCACCCCGCTGGACAAGAGAAAGAGAAACAAGAAGATCCTGATTGTAAAGAAGATGATAAAGGTATCGAAATGAGTGACGATTTTGATAGCAAGCTTCAGGTATAAGATTTTTTTTTGTGTTTAATAAAGATCAACATGGTTGTAATTTCTTTTAGGACGTTGAGAAGAAAGATGAAAGTGAAAGTGAATCAAATTCTGATGCTGAAAAACAAATGGGCGAAACAGAAAAAGGCGCAGACAAACTTGATCAGCGAATTTGGGGTTCTGATGAGGAAGATGAAGACGAAGCTGATGATAATGAGGGTGGTAAGTATTCAGGAAAAAAATAAAAACAAAAAATAACCCCATAAACACACTTTTTCAGAATCTGGAGAAAATGAAGAAAAGGGTGATAAAGGTGAAGACGAAGGGGATCATCAGTTGGGAGCCAAAGACGATAAAACTAAAAAAAGAGACCAACAGAAAGAACCACATGAGCAAGATGAGAGTGAAACGGGAGAGAAAGAAAAGTCAAAAGAAGATATAAACAAAATGGATGAACCAGAGTATGATGATGAGCAGACTGACCCGTATCATGGTAACCAACCTGAACCTCCAGAACCCGAGCCTATGGATCTCCCAGATGATTTACAGTTAGACGATGGCCAAGAAAATGACAATGAAAATGCTGATGAAGAGAATCCTTTTGACATAGATACTATGAAAGGTATGTATAAATTTTGTATCTTTCTGATGAACACATGTAAAGTTAGTGAATTATTTACTCTGCTAAATATGGTCTAATATAGAATAGTCAAGTGTGCTAACATGCGGGAGAAGAAAGATACATGCTGAAGAATAAATAAAAGGACGAAGGTATAATTTTTATTATACATGTTGTGAGACATAATAACTTTCTGGCAACATTATTTGAAGGACACATGCTTGAAAAATGGCAAGAGGTAAACCAAAAAGAAAACTTCTGGGAAACCTGGCACACTTGATGCAGTGTGGAAGCTACAATGAAATGAAACTTTTTAAATTTTTTCATCAGAATTTTTAAAAGTGACACTGCTAATGTAAAGGTAATAGTGCAGCGAACAGTCGTATTAATGTGTGTGCCTTGCCTTCCACGATCATTTTGGATTATGGGGGTTGTACTGGTTACCTTGGGGATGGTTGTTTCGATCTGGTAGTGGGGGAAAACCGGGTATAATGTTTTTGGGCAAGAGAGAGGGGGCTACCGCCTCAATATCATAAGTGTGTTAAATACATCTGCAACAGGCGTGGTTGCTTGTCTATTTTTTAAGACCTTTGTCAAATTCTTCCAATAAAATGTGCTGCTTAGATTGTCTGGGTTAACATTCTCTATCTCTCAATATGCTCTTCCTTTGCGATTAATTTTCCCTTAATGTACAACTCTTCTAGTTAGACTTACGACTGTTAAGAAATGTCTATAATTTGTAGTAATAACTTTGTAATATATTGTCCTTTATGACTTCAGTTCTTGTTACTGGTTTATGTTGTAGTCTTCACACTTGTAGGTATGTTTTATCTGACCCTCGCTTTTTTTAACTAAGCATAGACACTACCATGTTGGTTAAGATTATTGTCATTTTTGGACAAGTACATCCAGATTCACTCTGGATGAGCTCATTTCACTATAATCCAGTTTCAATTTGAATAAAAGTTTGCTCTAGCAAATGGGTTAACCAAAAAATAATGGCTTAATTGATCCTCTGATGAAGTCCACTTTCTTGTTGTAGTGAATATTATGATTATAATTCTATTGTAGTAAATTAAGTAAATTTATTGTATACTTATTAGTGCTTACCACAAGTTCCGATATATTTTTCAGAACAACTACCAGAAGAACAACCTGAAGAAGATAAAGCTAAAGAAGATAATCCAGACAAGAGAGGAGATGAAATAGAAGAATTTAGCAGTGATGATGAAGACACCACTAGAGAGCCTGAAAAAGATGACCCTGCGATGCCTGAAGAAGGTGGTGAACAAAAGAAAGAAGAAGAGGAAACGCTTGAAAAAGAACAGAGGGAAGGTGCAACTGAAGGTGAAGAAGATGATATGAATAAAGACCAGGAAATGCAAGATGATTCTGAGATGGATCAAACTCAAAGCAAAGAACAGGATGTTGAAGCTATGGAAACAGATGAAGCAAATGCAGCAGACAGGGTGAGTTTTGCTGAGGTTTCAATAATATTTTAGTCTACTGTTTGACCTGGAGGATTTGATTATATTAATAGAATGTCTTATTTTTAGACTGAATCTGCACAGGCTGAAAAGCAGGAGGGTAGTCAACAGATAGAAGAATTATGTCAAGAAGAGCAACCAGATCAAGAAGGTGTGGGTCAGTCTCAAATGGAAGAGAGCAGCACAGGTCATTCAGTGCAAGCTAAAAGCCAACAGAACCCACAAACTTCCAAAAGGAACTTAGAGGAAGTACCTGAGAGACCTCACAAGCCTGGAGAATCTGATTCACAGAGAAGCTTAGGTAATATAATACAGGATTTGGTCTGTAACGGACATGTTATACTTTTTTTATATTTTTCCTTGCTTAAGTTGTACTTAATGCACCTTAGAGATGCCGGAACACATTAAAGCAGGTGTTAAGTAAGGTGGGGTTAACTGGCGGAGAAGGGGTGGGGGTGGGGGAGCTTCCTGGGGCCCCTGATGTGGTCTATAAGTAAATAAAATATGCATGTAAAAATCACAAATACTTAGTAATCGCAAACCTTACGAATATATTTTATTATGTTCAAACAATATTTTAAGTGTTTTTAGTTTTACATACACAAAATGCTTCATTAAAAACAAAGTGCGAGTTCACGTTTTTTCATTAAATAAAACATATATGCTGTAACTTACACAAATTTACCTACATGCAGCTAGAATGGCGGAGCTGACTATTTAATTTTCTCCTAGCTCTGAAAAAATTAATGTCATGATAAGAAACTGAAAGTCAAATTTTGAGAAAATAAAACAAAATAGTGGAACTATAAAAGGTTTTAAGTCGAGCCTCTCGAAGGCAGTTGAAGTTGCATAATGTATAAATGGAAAAAAAACAGGTAACCCACAAAAAGACACTTTCCAAGGAAATAAATTTTGTTTCAAAGTTAGAAGTATATTAATCAAATGGTAAGTGCTATAGCAACTTTTATCTGCATAGAAATAACAACTGACATTATATGTTATGTTTTCGATGAAAATTTTGGAAATTCAGAACAACTTCAACAATAAAGCCGCCTCTGTAGTGCAGTGTAAATACATGCCAACGTTACTTAATTCTAGTTAAGCAAGGGGGAATGATCAGTTCCTGTATATGTGATCCTGTCCATGTATAATGAAATTCTTAGTATAAAAAAAAATAATGTAAATCTTTCTAATAACCATAGTGGTTAATGAGGAGGGTTAGAAAAAGTCGAAAAGAGCTAATTCTTAAATTATGTTGTTACAAATGATTGAACTTTTATGTTCAAAAAGCTTCTTATTCGTTTCTTTCAAATTTTTCCCTTGAATAGTACGCTCTGTATGTCATAGTAAAAATATTTCCTGTTTGATAGGGTTTCTGGTTACACCACAAGTTATTTCAAAATGTTTAATTTTAAGCCATATTTTTTGTTTATATAAACATTTTATGACATCTCAGTTAATTTTAATTACACGTACAGATAATTTAAAATTATATTATAAATAAACAGTATATTGAACTTTTTAGGAGATGTAAATGAACCTGTGAAAAAAAAACTAAAAACTATTGATCAGCACAAAGACACTGAAGACAGCAGTGAAAAAATGGAGGAAGACGACAATGCGGAAATGTATCAACACATCAAAGAAGCAAACGAAAGTGCTACACAGGTAAAAAATAATAATTTATACCTATTTGCAAAATATCAATAATTGTTATATCCTTGGTGAACTCTGATTTGGGAATGACCTTTCGGTTTAATAATAATATTTTACCTAATATTTTCTCTAAGGGTGTGCAAAGCTTCGAAATTCCGAATTCAACCTGAACTTGAACTGAACTTTTGGTGTGAAAAATTGTACGTGCTAATAGGCGATGCTCAAAGTAGTTCGAAGTTCGAACCTTTTTTGATTACAATATTATAATGGCAGTGTTCGAAAGCAATCAATAATGTGATTTTTGAGAAATTATGCAGATAATTACAGATTGCTTTCCAGAAACACTAGGTGAAACATGCTTTATCCCAGACAGTAGACACATTCTGAGGATATACCAGGAATATTTCGAAAGAATATTGAAACATGCCCAGAACATTCTCACAAGCTACAATATATATTCATAGAATATTCTATGAACATGACAATGGGACAGATTCTGTCATAGTAATAAGGTTCTCAGAATGTTATTTATAATATTCTTAGGAGCTCCCAGTATGTTCTGAAAATGTCCCACGCACATTCAATAAATCTTCTCAAAATGTTCATACATATAATCATGGGAACATTGCTTTTTTTAAATATACAGGGTGTTTTGCATAAGAACCGACACAAAGCAGGGGCGTGTAGGGGAACCTAAAATATGGTAATTTAATGCAACTTACCCCTATACTAAGGTGCATCCCTGAGAAGTTGTAGTCCTTCAATGTGGGGTTTTAAATTTCGAAAAAATCAATATCATTTCAACTTGGAAAAACCAAATTTGATACACGTTTTGGGGTGTACTAAGAGCATTAATCGTTGGTGAGTAGAGTTCAATTGAAGCATTTTAAAGTGTTGAATAGAAGTGATGCATCCATAAAATGTGACAGAATTTTTTAACCTATTGGAGGAGTTAAAAAAATATTATTTCATTTTATGCGGAAGTAAATTCTAAAACTTCTTTACTTTGTTATTTTACAAAATACTTTTGTTGTTTTCAAGAAAAACCCGAATAACTAAAGACACATATTTCATCTATGTTACTTAAAACTTAAAATCATCAAAAATCAATAGGCGCCTATGAAATTATCATGTTGAAGAATTTCTATAACTTATCGGTGGCAATTTTTTTTTTTTTATTTGTTGTTCGTTTTCTAATAAATTATACTAATTCACACTTTTTTCCTGATTGTCAAATTTGACGTATACATAATTTTATCGGCAAATATTTAATTTTTCATGATTTTTAGCAATATTGATACATATGTTTTTTGACTTATTCGTGTGTTTCTTGAAAACAAAGTTTTTTGAAATAAACAGAAGTAACAAAAGTTTAAGTTAAATTCCTCAGAAAATGAAATAATAATTTATTAAATCCGCCAAGATCTTAAAAAATTGTGACATTTTAGTGGTGCATCACCTCTAATCAACCCTTTCAAATGCCTCAATTGAACTCTATACTTACCATTGATTAATACTCTTGGTGCACTCAGAACAGGTACTAAATTTCGTTTTTCTAAGTTAAAGTATTATGGAGATATTAATTTTTTTCGAAATTTGAAACCCCACTTATAACTTCTCAGGGGTGCAACAAAAGTTGCGTTAAATCACCGTATTTTAGGTTTACCTACATGCCCCTGCTCTGTTTTGGTTCTTATGCGAAACACCCTATATTTTTTTTGAATAATACAGAAATTAAGGAAATGCAAAGCAATGAAATATTTGATTTATCTTCAAAATTTACTGATTTTCCTCTATCTAACTGGCCTTGTATATATATTTTCATAAAGGCCCAACACACGTCATATATGTTAGAATTTGAACTTTAATCACTCACCCTTGTGTAGGTTACCATCATTATTCCAGTGGCTACACACCCCTGTAAACTCACTCTCAGGTACTTAATAAGTCAACAAGTCAACAGTTCAAGTATGTCACATTTATTAAGGTTAGGTATGTACACATTGTGAGAATGTTCTGCGGATATCTTGTGCTATATGGAATTTCACAATGGGCCAAAACAGTTAAATATTTACAATCAGGGACAGTTAAAATTTAAAGTGATTATTATATATACAGATCATTCTCGACTGATTCAATTTGGCTTACCATTTGTTATTATTATTAAACTAGGGTCAAATATTATAGGGAATAAAAATTGCACTCTTGACACCGTAAACTTTTTTTTTCTTAGTTTTATGCTTAGTGTTAGAGTTAAGCCAAACGACATATGTACAGGTGGGCAACTTAAAATGGTCGTTGGCCAGGAATGGTTTACTGTACAGCTTCAGGAAAGAAACTATCATCAGGAAAGTTGCCATGGTAAATCGCTGGAAATTATTTTCAAGCTTCTAAAATCACCGCTGGATAGCGTAAGAACCACTGCTGGCCAGAAAATTGAGTTTTTCATCACAGTTTCACCAATTAAGTAGTACTTTTGACACTCACAGTGTAATGGCTATGCAACAGATGTTATTTGTTGTCTCAAGGACTTTTTGATATTTTCAAAAATAAAGTGGTGGTGTTTATTTTTTTTGGTGCTAATTTCTACAGTTTAGTGCGACGGACCTTGATGAGTTTGGACTCATTGAAAATAACTTTTCATGGTCTACCATTTGAACTCATTTCAGGTTTCTTCGGTATCTTACATACACCGTGAGAGGGCATTATTTGAATAATGATGTTATGTTGCTGTATTTCTTAAGAAAATCAAATGGAATGGTATATCGATAATAACACAGTAGAATAGGCTACAAAAGAGTGAAGGCACCAGTGAAAATCGCAGTTCAAGATCATTGCTCTAGCAGTAGATATTAGCGATCAAATTTGGAACAACGAATTACCACCTCTTGATAACAAAGTAGCAACAATAAAATAACAGATCAAGTTCAACAAACAACATTTATTTTACTAAAATAATGAGATAAAAACGTTCACATAAATAAAAATCTAGAAAACATCAAATCAGGCGACCTAGCTAGCCAAGGATACAGACTTCTTCCTATCCATCTGCCAGGAAACACCTGATCTAAAAAAAACGTCTCACAATTGAACCGTAATGAACTGGACAGTCATTTTGTTAGAAAATTATATTGCGACGAGTCGTTAGATGTACATTTTCCGACAACAGTGACAATTCATTCCTCAGAAAATCGAGATATTGTTGCCCGTTCAATGGTGCATTGAAAATTAGGGTCGAATTATCTGTCCACTGACAATACCACACCAAACGTTAATATATGAACGGCGCTGATGTTGCACTTTATTAATCCAATGCGGATTCGTCTATGATTAATAGTGCATATTGTGCCTATTTATCCTACCGTCACTGTTAAATGTGCCCTCTTCTGACCACAAAATCCTTGAAATATGCCGACATCTTATTGCAGCATGTCCAATAACCAGTGACCAAAGTCCAATAACCAGTTACCAAATAAACCTAAAAATAAATTATTATTATTATTATTATCGACTTTAGTTTGAAAGGCTCTCACACTCCCTCAAAGGGGAACATTCACTAATCCCAGGCATCTCAGATACCAAAGCGACTATGATCTGATGGAGGCCTTTCCGAGTATTAGGCCCTGAATGACAACGTCACACATACACTTATTATTATTATTATTCTTATTATCATTATTTGGATTACCTTCATTATTATTACACACTCACTGAATTCTCGTTCCCTGTTGACTTTGTGTCAAGTAATTAATGTCTATTGCTTTAAGCGATAACTTACCTGTGGTCTTTCAGAATAATTTGAACAGTGGTTTGAGTTCAAGTTACTCCTAAGTCCCTGGATGGGTACCTAGATGTGGGTTGGATTCGACATAGGCCAAGACAGTAATGACATTCTCATCGCTGCGCCTGTGCAGGTTCTCTGACTAACAGGAGGATGGCCCAGTCAGAGAAAAACTCCTTTGGAAAACCGACTACTTCTCGGGTACTTCACCGCATACACCCTAGCAGCAACATTTCACATGCATTAAAGTATACAGCTAGTATGTCAGTGCTTCTTCATTCGTGGCAATCATCTCATGGTAGTAATTAGCCACACCAATAACAATTTGTATGACTATATGGTACTTTTGACAGTTTACTTCTATTACACTGGACCAGTTTTTTGTTAAACATATAGGAATGAATTACTCAGGGGATATATATTGTTATTTTCATGCCTGTAAGTTGTAAAGGTTCTCTACTTAACTCACTTTAATATTTTCAGGATAATTTAAATCTAGAAATGTTGAAAAGTCTGTTGTTGCTACCTTGTTATCAAGATGTGGTAATTCGTAGTTCCAATTTTGATCGCTAATATCTACCACTAGATCAGTGATATCGAACTGCAATTTCGATGGGAGCTTCAGTCTTTTGTAGCCTATTCTACTGTGTTATTATTCATATACCGTTCCATTTGATTTTCTTCAAGAAAACAGCTACCTAACCTAACTATTCAAACAACGCCCCCTCTCTGTGTGTAAGATACAGAAGAAACCTGGAATAAGTGCAAATTGTAGCCTAAGAGAAGTTCTTTTCAACAAGTCCAAACTCATCAAGTTTCGTCGAGCTAAACCTTACTAATTAGCAACTGAAAAAATAAACACTGATAATATCAAAAAGTATGCCACGTATGAAATAACATCCGTTGCTCGGCCATTCCTCTCCGTGTATTAAAAGTGCCACTTAATTAGCAAAAATGTGATAAAAATAGCAATTCTCCGACCATCAGTGATTCTTACGCCCTCTAGCGGTGATATTAGAGACTTGAATATAATTTCCAACGATTTATTACGACCACTTTCCTCATGATAGTTTTTTCCTGAAGCTGTACACCGTTCCTGCGATATGGCCAACAACAATCCTAAGTTGCCCACCCTGTACAGGTAAATTCAAATACACCGCAGAATTTTTTAAACCATGTATATTTTGAATAAAGAAGATAAACCAATAATATTCACAACAAATGGCTAAGCTTCTTACTACCTTACAAAACTGTTCCCTTCTCTCTTCTTACTTCCTTAAAACTAGACTAACCTTCCGCCAGAGGCACTATACCAACACATGAACTTACTACCAAGGTAATAAACTTATACCAAGGTAATAAACTCTAAATTATACATAGTTCAAAAATGTGTGAATGGTCTGACGACCGCAGCCATGAAACAAGACAACACACACACAGATACATAGTTCAAAATAGTGTGTTAAACAGAATCCAGTCCCTACACTATAATAGGTATTACATGTAATATACAATAAATAAATAAATACATAAATAAATATGAGTACCATGCAAATTACAAGATTTTGTGGTAATAATAATAAAACTCATTAATTGTTGTTGCCCTTATTTGGTGAAACCCTTCTATACTAAGTACAGATGTAGAGACTTTCTCGCTGGCTTTGTGGTTTTCTTCTCTGTAACTGATTTCGCTGATTGACAGCATCACCAGGCAGTAGAAAATTTAATTTTCTTCTGTCTGAGGAATCGAGCAAAACTGGTTACACAGGAGAAAACCAAGACTTGTGAATCCAGGGAAGAAGTCTGTACATCTGTATTTAGTAAGGAATAAAAACTAAGATTAAGAATAAAATAACAATAAGTATTAATTTTTAAGAGTGCACAATGACCAATTTAAGTGGTACTCATCGTCGTGACTCATATGATAATTTCTTGTTTTTTGATTTTTGATGAAATGAATAATACAGATCATATTTACAGGTAATGGATGTTGCAACTAAGGAACAAGCTGAAGCACAGAAAAAAGATGTTCCCCAAGAAGAGGAAGATGATCAAGTTGAAAAGGAAGAACCCACAGAGTCTTCAACTGAGTTACCTCCTGGGAAAGATGAAGATATTGAAGTTATTGAAGAAACGAAGCAAATAAAGCCTGAGAAAATGGAATCAAGCAAAGAGAAAGACAAATCTAAGATCCAACAACATCCTGAAGGTAAATGTTACACAATGGTTTGAAAATTTTCGGTTTATATTTCCAGTTTATTTTGTTTATTCTTATGTTGACCAAACATTTCTTATTTCTAGGTGAAATTCTGAATGAATTGCAAGATATTGAAATAGATGGTGAGACAGTTCAAACCATGACAGTGGAAAGAGGTGGTGATTCTACATATCACACACAATTTACAGACATAAAGGCAGACAAAGCAGTTGCTTTAACAATGGAAGAAATAAATCAGCTTAGGTTTGAAGTTGAGCAGCAGCTGTCTGCATGGTGTGAGGTAAGTCTCGAACAAATAATTTTTGCAGGTATGGGGTTTTGTTCAGATGAAACATTAATAATTAAGACTCAAATTTATTATACATACATAAACTAGAAGTTTTTTTTGAGCTATTTTAAGACCTTAAATGAAATGCAAATATGTTTGATGCTTTCAAATTAAGACTCAGATTAAATTGACAAATGGAACATTCAAAGAGGTTGTCTTTGCTAATTTCTATAGAGCTCCCATGTGATTTTTTTACAGTACAGAGTCAAATTTGGAGACATTAGTACCAAACATTGGCATAAGATTGATCAAAAAGTTTACAAGACTTTATTCTACATATAAAAGTCAAATGTCATGCATAAATTTAAAAAATGCTCATTTGAATAAAATACATCAGAAAAAGCTGGAAACCCAAATTTCAAAAGTTCTTATTTAAAATGTGCTAAATATTATCTTTTTCTTTTGTAGCCCCCATCTGATCCAGAGGCGGAAACAACCTGGCAAAAGATTTCCTCAGTGACATCTACTTTAGCACAAGACTTATGTGAACAACTTCGTTTGGTTTTGGAACCAACTCAAGCTAGCAGACTGAAAGGAGATTTCCGAACAGGTAGAAGAATAAACATGAGAAAAGTTATTCCATACATTGCCTCGCAGTTCAGAAAAGACAAAATTTGGCTGAGACGTACTAAACCATCTAAAAGAGAGTATCAAATAGTTCTAGCCATCGATGACAGTTCTAGCATGGCTGATAATCATTCCAAAGAACTTGCCTTTGAGAGTGTTTCATTAATTTCGAAGGCGCTGACACTTTTAGAAAGTGGACAGTTATCTGTAATAAGTTTTGGAGCTACTACTGAGATCTTACATAAACTTAATGAGCCCTTCACCGAGAGAAGTGGTGTGAAGCTCCTTCAAAAGTTTAGATTTGATCAAGATAAGACTTTTGTCGCTAAATTATTAGATTTTGCTACTGAAATGTTTAACCAGTCACAAACACAATCTTTAGCATTAAATGCTAAGCTCTTAGTTATAGTAGGAGATGGAAGAGGAATATTTTCTGAAGGAGAAACATGTGTTAAGCAGGCAGTTAGAAGAGCTAAGTTATCCAATATTTTTATGATCTTCGTGATTATAGATAATCCAGAGAGCAAAAGCTCAATTTTAGATATTAGGAGACCTGTTTTCAAAGATGGTAAATTGCTAGCAATAGAGAATTATATGGATGTATTTCCATTTTCTTTTTACATAATATTAAGGGACATTAACAGTTTACCAAATGTGTTGAGCGATGCTCTTAGACAATGGTTTGAAATTGTTTCAAATATTGATAAGCAGTAAAATGTTTTTATGTAAGCCATTGCTTTTATATCTAGACATGAGTTTCTTTTAATAAAATGTTTTTCATTTAATCAAGTGCTTTTTTTATGTAGATGTAATTAAGTTAGTGCCTTTCAAGTGCTACAATTTCTAGTTTGCATTCTTTATAAGTAAGACAGTAGTTGATGGTAATTGCCTACTTATGAACGTTTTCTTTAACATAAGCTTTTATTCTTGAACTATAAATATACTTTCAGGCATTTATTATTTTGGCTTATGTTGCCAAGATACTAATATGAGTCTCTAAACCTACTGGTTGGATCTGGTTGCACAGATAAACAATTAGTAAGGTATGTCGACGGCTGTTTGACATATGATCACTGAATGTCACCAGTTATGATGATACGAAATTTGATATGTGAAGGGCATCTGCTTGTCATTTCACACAAGGTGTTAAACCTTGGAATTTGTTTTTAGGGATTTTAAGTAAACACACTATCTTTAACATTGCTTTAGCCACTATTGGAATTACGTGCAAAACAGTATATTCGTGTCACTGTCAACAATTCTAAACTAAATTATAAAAAGGATCCTTGAGGCAATCCACATGAGGTTCACGTATCAACAACATAGTCACGCTGTGCTAGTTGCTTGTCATACCAAGCTGATTGCCTGTCTATTGCACTAAGTTAACCTGTCGCTTGTCCCTATATGAGCATTATGTTCCAGTTTTTTTGATCAATTTGGAGCATACAAGACATAAAACAATGCATTACATTACATCACTAATAAGAATAAAAACAATTCTCTATAAGAGAGACAGAACAGCAGAATATATCCATGCTGTCCTGCATATTGGAGTAATTTCTACACATATAATAGAATGGAGACGAGCACAACAGCTCTGTACGTGCCGTCTGTAGATAAAACGTGTTGGGACACCGCGATTATATATGTGGAACATTAAATGTTATTGCCTCAAGTAAAGAGGAACAATCAAGTGCTGAACTGAAAATTTTAAAAAGAAACACAATGCAGCTGCACAGCTTACTGTCGTCCAGCGTAGCCAGGTTAAAGTGTTTTAATAAATCACTCTGTGGATAGCCAATGTGTGGGTATTGACCATGAATTGAAAAACTATGGAATTTCAGAAACTTTCACTGAATATTTTCAAGGCTATCAATATGCAGCAAGTATGTCAATGACCAAACTACTGAAGCATATTCAAGACGGGGCGTCACCAGTGCCTTGAAGAGTAGGATCAATGTTACATGAGATGTAAGATCCCTCCTACTCCTAATTATAAATCCCATGGTCTTATACATAGTGTTTATAATTAAATCATAATGCTGTTAAAATGAGAGCATAGGGTCAAGAATCACTCCAAGGTCACGAACTGTGTCAGGATGTGTCAAGCTATGTCCTTGCAATTGCTAGTGATTTTAAAATGACTGTTTGTTTTGACTAAAGGACATTGTACAGCACTTAGTAACATTTAAAGTAATGGCATTATGTCACAGCATCACCCAGAAAACTTCAAAAGATTGCTCTGTAGGTGTATGCAATGTCAACACCCCTAACTTCTGAATACATTTTGATGTCATCAGCGTAAATTAGATAAGACACATCTAATATCTGTGACAATTGGTCAATAAAAATATTACAGAAAAGAGGACCCAAAATGGACCGCTGGGTGACTCCAGATGGTGTGTCATAACGTTCAGATTTAAAGCCTCGAATCTAAACAAATTGTTTCGGACCCCTCAAATAAGACCCTAATGTTTTTATCAATTGGTTACTGAAACTTAAGTATATTTATAAGAATAGTGTGATTCACTCTGTCAAAGGCCTTTGACATATCCATGTATATAACATCTTCCTGCGAAGAGCTCTCAAGTCAATCAGCAACAAACTGGGTAAAGGTGGCCAAATTTGTGACAACATTGCAACGTCTGTTTGGTCAATTTCCATCCACTCTACCTGAGTATAACTTGTCTTAACGTACATACCTAACATTTTATAACGAAGCGCTCCTTCCGAAATAAAATTTCTTCAGCAGCATTGTGAGCGTGGGCATTGAGTCATCGAGCGACAAGCCAGGTGATTATAAATTTTGTATAGTGTATACAGTGTGCACAAAACGAATGGACTACCCTTAATATTTTCATCATTTTTTATTGTTTCAAAAATGCTCGAAGATGTCGAATCATTTTTTTTTTTGGTACTCTATTTTTGCAGATATTTGCTAATTTTTCCAAATGTCATATGTCAAAGATGTGATGTCATCTTTTTTTTTTAGTGGCAACATATGGCTTGTGATACATTTTTTGGAAGCGCCGTTCCTACTGAGTAATCTTCTCGGATTGTCACGGTGTTTCAAAATGGCGGCCGTTCAAAATTATATACTAAAATGGCGGCACCGAAGTTGTTTTCTGAAAGCTTAATTATGAGATGAACGAGTTGGTTGTGGAAATCGTCACAGATACATCAACGAAGTACGCGAACTTTATATTCAGACTCATCCCGACCAAACACCGATTTCGCAATCTACTATTTCCGAAATTATAAGAAAATAGGAAGAACACGACCATGTTAAAAATTTGCCTAAAAGCCGAAGACCAAGGATTGATGAAAATACTGAACTTGATGGCCTATTAGCTGTTCAAGAAAGCAATTACATGTGATATGGAAGTAAGTCCCAACACTGTACTGAAGATCTTGCATAAAGAAAAATAGCACCCATACAAAGTATGTTTAGTGCATGAACTAAATGAGGATGATTTAGACTGAAGACTTCAATTTTGTGAAATCATCCAACCAATTTGTCAACAAAACGAAAATTTTGCTCAAAACATTTTGTTTTCTGATATGGCCTCTTTTTATTTAAACAGTATAGTTAGCAAGCAGAATACTAAGTATTGGTCTAAAGAAAACCAGCATGGGATTTATGAGGCCCACAGTCAATCAGTCATAAATCATTGTGTGGGATGGCATATTGAAATATGGGATGATTGGGCCGTTTTTCTTCACAGGCAATCTAACAGGTGCAACATATTTAGATTTCTTGGAAAATGAGCTTTTGCCAGCCTTAATAACCCTTTATCCCAATCATAATAACATCCACGAGCTTACTCCAGAAAGATAACTACAGCAAGGCGATTTACTGATGAGACTGCAGAAATGTTAGTCTACAGAAAGTCCGTCAAAATTACACCCGCGATAGTGACCGTCTAGTGGTACAACTCCTCAGGAAATAGAGGCAGGTGTAAACAATAGCCTGAATATTCAAACACTGTGGTCAGATGATGGCGCCACTGCTGAGTGTTTTTGTGCTGTAATATCAAGCTATAGACTTCATGCCCTGGGAGTGCGCTGAATTTAAAGAAAGGTGACGAACAACTTGACACCAATTAGAAAAATTATCAACGAATTTCTAACCTGATGTTTTAACAATTACTAGGTAATCGAAAACACATTTGATGAAATGTGGCAATTGCAAATGAATTGTCAACATGCATGCTATGTATTGAAATATATCAAGAGCTCAAGCGCCGCACTTCACAACGCAGAACCCCCAGATATACTCCAATGCGATATTAAAATTAATGCCCTAGTGAATTCTAGTATCTTTTATATGTCAAACGGGAAAATGTACAAAGATATACAGCCTGAAAATCCATAGCATTTTGACAACAAAGCAGACAGTGTTGTGAAGAAATTATTTATTTACAACTTAATTCTTAAGTTAACAAATCTTATAGTAAAATGGTATAGTACATAATTACATATTGAGTCTTATTAATGAATCTTAACAATACTTATCGCTAGTCTGATCCATTGCACTAATAAGGATTCCAAATAAGCAGCAAAGGTTGATACTGGAATCTTTCTGTTTCTGTACATATTTAGTTTTAAGTTTTAGGTCTTTGTTGGAATACTAACATCGTAATAATGAATGTATAATATCTAAACAATATATACAGTGGTTATGTTTATCTGGCTCGGTATTGGAATCTCCCAAGAGATGTAGAGAGTTGATTAAATTACAAAACACATGTGTCGTTGCATCCTTGCTCATAACCTGAAGACAAATTCTGGAGGGATTCCATCATTGCTAAAATATCCGGAAAGACTGAAAACTTGCATAGTCTTATTTATTTAATATCGTTTTATCAAACCGAATGTTCCTAAAATTGGGTTTGGATAACTGGCTATACGAGCAGTCAAATAGGTAGCTCAGAATTTGTCTAGGCCAACAAGATTTTAATTTTCCATCGCCAACATTTGTTTCTACTAGAGACGCATTTATTGGATTTCGATACCATTTAACACATAACTGATATGACTTAGTTACTACATTTTACGCCACAAAACAAAATTTAGAAAAATCATGAATATCTTACTGTCTAGACAAGATTACTTTGAGCTATTATTATAGTTCCAAGCCAGTGGCAGAAAATGTTGATTGTAATATTTTGCTCATTAAAATGTCAAGATAATTATTTGAAGAAAAGTTATATATGTACAATATTTATATCCGGAATTATATAAATTATATGGCTGCATGATGAAGTTGTGCCAGCTTGTATCTGGAAAGACATTTCAACATTTTAAAATGCGAGACAAATAAAACTACAAATGCAATTAATATTCTGGCTCAAATAAACATCAATCGAGAAACATCTTAGAGGAGAATTGCACCTGAAACAGTTATCAAAAAGTTGTATAAAAGATTTTGAGAAAGCATAAGTAGCAGGATCTCAAATTCAGACCAGTGCAGAAATTACGTCCAGGAGACAATGAAATAAGTAGGTATGATATCCTGTGATTGGTTTCGTAGGAAATCAAGGCAAGACATCAACTTCCCTAATAAAACATTATGGACGGATGAGACCCTCTTCCATAACATAGAGGTTTTTTAACAGAAGAAAGCAACATGATTTTGTAGAGAACCCTGACATAAGAAAGGAGTCAGGCCACAAATCCGTTTTGCACTAAATGTATGGTGTGGCTTTTTAAATAGTAAACTATTATATTTATAATTCATTCCGGAACGTTTCACTTCACAGTATTATGTGCATTTTCTTAAGAGTTATTTCTAAGACATGTAAAACAGTCTTCCTCTCTCCACACTAAGTAACCAAAATTGTTCTTGCAAGATGGAGTACCTCCTCACAATGTCAGAATTGCCAGGTATTCATGTTGACAATTTCCAAATTCTTGGATTGGGATCAATGGTTCCATACATTGGCAACAACGGTACCCATGCTTAAATGCTTTGGATTATTCCATCTGAAGAATTGCAAAAAATTCGGGACACAGCAAGTGTTGGTAGTGATTTTTTATTAAATGCTTCAAATTTGAATAACTCAATTTTCTATAAACCTAGAAAGTTGAATTTTGGTATGTGGTAAGGCCTTCCACAAGGCAACATATCCATCAAAATTCATCAAAATAGCTTTGTAATTTTCGGAGATAAAAATTGTTTTCGAAATAAAACTCAAAATTTTCCCGGAAAACCTTGTCCGATTTTCCTGGATAACGAACTCGTCCAAACTATTAATAAAAGAAAGGTACTTACTGAGTTTCATCCAAATCGGTTAATTACTTTTTGAGTGATCGATTGGATACATATATATATATATATATATATATATATATATATATATATATATATATATATATATATATATATACATACATACATACATACATATAAAAACTGAAACTGACCCCGGATATGGATTCTAGGGGTCTAATTCGCGCTCGGTTGAAAAAAAATTTGTAAAGTCTCACCATCGATACTCTCTACTTTAAAATAAAAATTCACTAAAAACCAACTGTTTTATAGACCAAGAGTTGTTATACTAGCCCGATTGTAGTGAAAAACCCCATGTTATTACTTATGGAGGTCTATTTTGCAAAAAGTTATCCCCAGCTGTAACCTGACAATTGTCAATCTGAACAGGCCATCCAGTATGTTCAAATCAAGAGCCGATCTGTCAGACCAGACCACAGCTAGGGACAACTTTTTGCAAAATAGACCTCCATAAGAAATAACATATGGTTCCGCGCAAAATCTCCAAAATCTAGATCATTTATGAGAGAATCACATAAATGTTCCGAAAAATCGCACCGGAGACAATACGTAATGCAACATGGACCGTAGAACATTACTTTCTATTAAGCATGTGGGTGGACACTTTGAACAAATTATGTAGTTTGATGATTATATTGCCATCAAAATACGGCGCACATAAATTGTTTTGGTACTACTATCTTTACAATTTTAATTATAACTGTGAACACTAATTTCTTTCTCCAGAAACATATGAATGTAATCGTCCAGCACTTGTATTTCAAATCAGTTTCTATTCTGATTTTAAATTGTTCTAAATTTGTGATAGAATAAATTTCACTTCTGTTTGTTACAATTTTCTGGCTAACGAATGTCAGATTATAAAGTACTGCTGCTTCATGATCGCAACTGATCCTGTAGACAAGAATCTCTTAATTATAAATTTTAGTGAAGGCCAATGACAGTTGTGTTACATTCTTTATTTCACATTATCGCGGATGTAAAATTAAATAAGGGAACTGACTAGCGTGTGGTGGTGCGCTTACTGTTGCTGGCTCTATTGCATCAAATCTTGTGAGGCCAGTGTGCAGTGTGCACCAATAACTAATTGACTTAGGTAAATAAACAAATTGATTTACACTATTTTATTGAACGTATAACTGCAGTTTCACTTAAGTTCTCAGCTTTGTCAAATACATTGTCATTCTGTATTTGATAAAGCTGAGAACTTCAGCGAAACTGCAATTATATGTTCAATAAAATAGTATAAATCAATTTGTTTATTTATTTAAGTTGACAATGGATTAACATCAAGTATCAGCCTCCCTACAATATCATAATAACTAATTGTGTGTCTGTCTTTATATTGATAATATTTAACTACCATCTTAATGGATACCACCATCTAGTGGAAAAACACATAGAAATTTGGATTCACTATTATTCATGAATTGATTTTATAGGCTCAAGTAGAGATAACTTGCTGCCTATTACAGCATAGGACGAGGCTGCCGCCCTGCCTCCTCAATTTTATTTCTGTTGTATGTATGTAACCCAACACATTAACAGGCAATGTCAGAAAGATTTACTGGGTCCTGCTAAAATGTTAGATTGATTTTATTATAACACAGAAACATTGTGAGATGTACGACAAGGTCGCCGTCTCGGTGCGTTACCAGGTAGTATGTTGTCACGACAGCTGCAAATAACACAAAATGCTGTAAAATAGAGACTGGGTACAACCAACTAACAATTTTGTCAATTGTCAGCCCTGACCCATTTCTTCCCTAATATAGGGACGATGTATGTAAGACTAGATGTATTATTACCATAATTAGAATCGCATACCGGTTTCGCTCTAATTAGAGCTCATCAGTACGGTATTCTAATTACAGTGAGAACACACCTATATTGCATTTTGTGCTATTTGGAGCTGTTGTGACAACATACTACCTGGTTTCGCACTGAGATGGCGACCATGTTATTTTTTCCCTTAGGGCCCATCCGCGATCCGTCCCGATAGCACCGCAGCCTTTGGCTTATTGTGCGACCCTGTCATACATCTCACACAATGTTCTAGTAGGCTGGCTACCATAACTGTATTACTTTATAGGTGTATTCTCGCTGTAATTAGAATACCGTATGTAAAGCTAGATGCATTCTCACAACAATTAGAACCATAGACCGGTTTCGCTCTAATTAAAGCTCGTCAGTACGGCATACTAATTGTAGCGAAAATACACCTATAAAGTTATACGGCTATGGTAGCCAGCCTTCCAACACTAAGTGAGTGGTGAGACACGAAGCAACGTGCCGCAACCTAGTTGCGGAACCAAGTAGTATGTTGTCACGCCAGCTCCAAATAGGTTAGGTTAGGTTAGTTTGTGAGTGGTCCATATCGGTCCCTCCACCGCGACCATAAGGTCTATTGTGGCTCAAGCCTAATGTCTATATTTCGCCCAACAAATCCAGCCTCCTACAGAGGTCGATAACCTTTGCGGGCGGAAGTTGATCCAGATTCTCTGGAGCAAGCTTTACCTTGCCAAAGAGCAGGTGTCTAGTCCTATCCGCTGCCGGACAGGAACACAGCACGTGCTCTGCTGTTTCGTCATCCTCCATACACAGCCGGCACTCGGTCTCCTGACCGATCCCAATGCGGTGCATGTGATGCCGCAAGCGACAGTGTCCTGTATACAGGCCGACTAGAGTACTCAGTTGTTGTCTGTTCAACTCTAGAAGTTTCTTAGCCCTTGACTCAGACAGGCCATTTATGAAGGCCTTAGAGTGAGCTAATCCTGGAAGATTTTGCCAATATTGAATTGTCCTTCTATCTGTCCAGGTCTTTAAGGTGCGTTTTGCTGTGCAAGATGTTATTCCCAGCACCGGTTCTGGTCCGACAAAGTCACACTGGGCACCACTCCTGGCAAGCGCGTCTGCCGCAACGTTGCCATCATGGTCCGAGTGACCCGGTATCCAGACCAGCGACACCTCATTACAGCTGCCCAATTCGTTAAGGGCAGATTTACAACTCCATACCGTCTTTGAATTGCAACGGTAGGAACCAAGAGCCTTTATTGCAGCTTGGCTATCTGCAAATATCTTTATCGATTTGTTTGTGCATAGGTCTTTTAAGCTTTCCTTTGCACACATCTCGATGGCATAAACTTCTGCCTGGTGTATGGTTGCGTACTTGCCGAGGCTAGCTGATAGTCTAGCATCGGTGCTGCCCCCATATGCGCCGGCTCCTACTCCCATATTGGTTTTGGAGCCGTCAGAGTACCAGCAGAGGTCCGCTCTCAACAGGGTCGATTGGTTCCGGTCCCAGTCCTCCCTTTCCGGGAGGACGGTCTTGAAAGACAGATCTCTGCTGATTTTTGTAGGCATCAAGTCCGAGACCATTCCCAGAATCCTGTGACAATCACTGTCATCAAGGAGTCCGGACCCCCTCAGACTGACTTCCCTCGGCATGTTATCTGCCGTTTGTTTTAGTCTGTACGTTGTCCACCTCGCCACCCTCTCCAACCATATGTGAAGTGGGGGAATATTGAGAGCGACTGATGGTGCGGTGCTTATCGCTCCCGTTATCATCAGACATGCTTGTCTCTGTAGATGAGCCAGTTTGGCCCTCGCGGTACCACGTAGCACCTTAGGCCACCAAACTATGGCTCCATATGTTATCATAGGTCTGATAACCACTACATAGAGCCAGTACATCTGTTGGGGGTTTGTTCCCCAGTTGTTCCCACAGATTCTCCGGCAGGTCCACAGGGACATCTTAGCCCTGCGGATAACATTTTCTAACTGTCTGTCCCAGTTGAGCTTCTTATCTAGGATAACTCCCAGATATTTTGCTTGGTCCGAAAATGGAATGTTTTCCCCCATAAGATTAGGTGGTTTTAATTTGTCCAACCTTCTTCTTCTGGTGAACGGGACAATGATCGTTTTGCGAGGGTTCACAGACATCTGTTCCCTACGGCACCAATCATTGACTACATTTAGTGCTTCTTGAAGAGTACTAGACAGTTCCTCCTCAGATTTGCCTCTAACCATTATGACAAGATCATCCGCATACGCCTGGACCTCAACCTCCCAGAGTCCGAGGATAGCCAGCAGGTCGTCCACAAAGAGGGACCACAACAGGGGGGATAGAACGCCCCCCTGAGGACACCCTCTCGCAGCCCTAACGCTGACCACCAAATAACACAAAGTGTTAAAGAATAGAGACTGTATACAGCCAACTAACAATTTAGTAAATTGTCAGCCCTGGCCCATTTTCACCCTAATATATAGGGACAAAGTATGTAAGGCCAGATGCATTCTCACAACAATTAGAACCGTAGACCGGTTTCCTCTGATTAGAGCTCGTCAGTACCGCATACTAATTGTAGCGCAAATACACCTATAAAGTAATACCGCTATGGTAGCCAGCCTTCCAACACTAAGAGAATGGTAAGACAAGAAGCAACGTGCCGCCACCTAGTTGCGGAACCAAGTAGTATGTTGTCACGCCAGCTCCAAATAACACAAAGTGTTAAAAAATAGAGACTGTATACAACCAACTAACAATTTAGTAAATTTCTACCCTAATATAATTGGGCCAGGGCTGACAATTTATTGTAAGCTGGTGTGGCCTACTGCTTTTTGAACACTTTTTTTGTCATTTGTTTTCTAGTATTGGATTTCATAGCCTACTATCCTCAAAACGGTTTTTCTCAAAATTGTCAGTGCAATTACAAGATTTCTCAAGCATGTTGTACATCAATGGAAAGCTCTTTTCACAGGCTATCACATGAGCAAAAAATCCAAATGACTGCCATAATAAAAACAAACGTTGATCCCTGTAGCTAAAAAACAAATGACAATCCAAAGTTGAGAATAGCACAAAAAGATTACTCTGTAAAAAGTGTCCGAATAATGTGCAACTCTTAGACATGTCATATCAAGGCCTACTTAGATATTGAAGAAAATAGAAATTGACAACTTTTGTTTTTCAAAATAACTCGAAAATGAAAAGCGGCAGGGCAAAATACAAGTCATATTTGGAACGAGCATGAAATTCTACAAAACATTGCTAATTTAACCGTCTCCCTATCTCTAATAATAACGGAGATAGCAATACATTCCCATCCAGTTTGGGACATACTGTATATATATATATATATATATATATATATATATATATATATATATATATATATATATATATATATATATATATATATATATATATATATATATAAAGTGTCACACCGATAACTCAAAAAATTATGGTCTTATTTTGACGAAATTCGGCAGGTATCTTTCTGTTGTGTGTGGCTTGGTTAAGTGTGTTATCCAGGAAAATCAGACCAGCTTTTCCCGGACAATTTTGGATTTTCTTGCGGGAAAACATTTTATCTCCGAAAATAACAAAGCTAGGGTAACCAAATTATGTACGTAGCTTTACGTTACGAAAAGTAAACCATGTAGCAAAATTTATATGTCTATGTTGCAAGGAAAAAATGTTAAAAGCACTTAATTTTAAGAAAACTGTTTGATGCCAGTTCAGTTCTATAAATATTCATTATAACGCACTTACTGCGTCCAGACTTTTTTATTTTGCCGACATTTACCTAAATATGGCGCATGCGCGTATTAAACTTTTAAAATTTCTGAGTTAAAGGTGACTGTGATAGGTATCTTTGTTCTCAGCATTGCAAGAAATTAGAAGATATATAGTTACAAATATGAATGTCAAATTGACAGTTTGTCTAACCTATTAAAAAAGCCCGAGATGGTTACAAAAGTCCGACATGTTGAAATAGCCCAACATGTTGAAAAGTAGGTATAGACGAGGGCTTCTGCAACCACCTACAACCTTTCACCTTCTACTCGCTGCAATACTCATGCGTGTGACGTAATCAAAGGTGGTGGTCGGATAGCTTGTGACAAAACCTCTAACCTAAAATGACGTAATCCAAAATGGCTGTCCCGAAGAAAACAATAAGAAAGAATTGAAACTTTAACTGACATTTGATGCTACCTCTCAAGATAAGAAGGTCCACCATTCTGATGTTGCTAAAGATGACGTATGTTAAGGTGATTGTTAGCGCATGCGCAAACTCAACTCTGTTAGTTTTTGTGTAAGAGGGCACATGTGTGGTATCATTGTACTCAGCTTCGCTAGAGCTTTACGTTTAGATTACGTATTTAAGGTGTTGAGCAAGCTGACACGAAAACCACAAGAAATTAAAATTTCAAATGACAGTTGTGGTAGTCTGTTAAAATAAGTATGACCACCATTTAAATTTTGTTGAAAATTACGCTGGTCAATATGACGTCTAGCTCATGCGCAAACTCAACTATGTTAATTATTGAGTTAGAGTGCATGTGTGAGATACCATCGTACTCGTCTCGAAGACTAGAATTTAAATATGATAACTAACGCATGCGCAAACTCAACTTGGCTGGTTTTTAAGTTAGAAGGTGCATGTGTGGTATTTCTCGGCATCGCTAAAGGTTTACGTTTAGACGATATGATCCAAGATGGCGACCAAGATAGCTGCCGCTGGCGCGAAAATCACAAGAATTCAAAAAGTTAAATAGCTGTCAATTAAAATTAGGAGGTCGACATGTTAAAAAAGCCAAAAAGTCCGGTAGTGCCGTATGATTTTTACCAATAAATAAATAAATTAGATTAATTAATTAATTAATGTATAGTGGTTGATGCTCACGCATACTTAACTTTTTCAAAAGTATCGTTCAGGATCTGATGGTTGCTAGACTTCAAATTAATAGTTCGTTTAACATGTTGAAAAGGCTCGGCAGTGTCATTTGTAAATGTGGCAACAACTTTGGTTTGCATATAAATTGCGAAATGTTGCATGCGTGGAGACAAGTATGTGTTCAAGGTTAGCACCAACCTTGAACGAATCTTTATGTTATTGTTATAACGTTCGTTTAAATTTCACTTATCAAATTCAACAGCACCCAAATATTCTTTATATAACTTATATATAAACATTACATACGTGCTCTTAGGCTTATTAAAGACTCAGTTGTCTGAGAGATTTTGAGCTTGTCTTGATTATCCAAGTGACAACATTATATGGCTATATTAAGTAATGTGTTTTACCACACAATTAAAAACAACTTTTGGTATGGTTTATTTGAAGACCTTCAATTAATTATCGATAATAATACTGGTTATTTCATGGCAACAAAATTGTGTAAAAGTGGTCAATAAAGATTTATGATTAGTTGGAAAATACGGAAACCAAAGAGTTGATTGCCTATTACAGCAGTAAGTTAGAAGAACATCTGGAAGGACGGAATACCGACCAGCAGTAACAGCTCATTTAACACATACAACTGTCACATACTTAGTAAGCAATGGTAGATCACAAACTGAAAAACAACTTGATATATAATGTCACATTTGTCTATGAGAATTAAGTACATGGACTATGTCACATTTGTCTATGAGAATTAAGTACATGGACTTTGTTACTTCTATGGTCAGTTGTAGTGTGTTGGTAACAGCGAACACTCTGGAATGATATTTCTAGAAGGGACCAGAAGTGATAGGTGTAGAACAGTGTAGAAGGTCTAGAATCTCTATGGACAGTATAAATAGGCGAGCGGAAAACAGAGTAAGTTAGTTCAGTATTGAATTAGTGTGGTGTAGAATAAGTGATCATAGATTATTAAGCGAGTCAGCAGTAAGTGTTGGTGTATAAGAAGCGATCATAGAAGGCGGATAGTGGAATATAGTTGTATGGACATTTAGTAATAGGGAGAAATATTGTAGTTGATCTTGGTGTTAGAAAATAGTTGGTTATAAAAAATTAATAGTTTGAAAAGCTGTGTTTTGTTAGTCAACAAATCCAGAACCCCGTAGAACGTAACAATAATATATGATTTAAAAAATTAATATCTTCAACATTCTTGATTTTTTAATAAATGACTATTAAACATATGGTGGTTAACATATGCGTAGATCAAAGAACATTTAGGCGGAGTTCCATCCGCTAAATGTACCGGAAATAACAACTCGTACTACATTAAAAATGCTATGTGCTACCAGCAAATTAAAGATAACTTCTCGTCTGACTTTATTTGGAGACTTTCAATTAATTATCTTCCCATGTCTGAGCCCTGGACAGTCCGCCCAGTACACCTTGTGTTGGTTTCTGACCCAGGACTTAATGGCTCCCCTGGCAGTGCTCTTTGACACGCCCAGAGCCGGTTCTGGTCCCATAAATGGTTCTGCTGACCCTCTCTTCGCGAGACTGTCAGCTTCTTCATTGCCTTTGACCCCCGAGTGACCCGGCACCCAGATGAGTGTCACCTCATTCTGCCCAGCCAGGTCGCTCGTCTCGTCTCGGCACTCACTCACCAGCCAGGAATTTACCCGTGGGCTACTTAGTGCCTTAAGGGCTGCCTGGCTGTCTGTGGCTATGAGGATCCGCTTGTTGGTGTAGCCCCTCCTCTTGTTCTCCCGCACACAGTGCAGGATGGCGTACATCTCGGCCTGAAACACCGTTGCATGGGCTCCGAGGGAAATACTGTGACTTACCCTCGGTCCTTCCGAGTAAAAACCTGCCCCCGTCCCACGCTCCCCGCCAGATCCGTCCGTGAACCAGACGAGCGCGTCCCGTGGTATGCCCGGCGTCTCCTCCCGCCATGCCCCGCGATCAGGGATTTCCACTGTGAAGTTGTTTTCCCTGCACATTCGCGGGCTCGCGAAGTCTGACCTCATTTCAAGCATGGGTTCCTTCACGATCTCCTGAATTTTGCAGTGGCCCCTGAAGCCTGGGTTGATCTTCAGTCTACCATTGCAGGCTAGTCTGTATAGTCCTAGCCTGGCCTCTCCCATAATAACTAAGTGTAGGGGGGGTAGATCCAGCAACACCTCCATGGCGGCTGTTGGGGTTGAAGACATGGCCCCTGTGATGCCTAGGCAAGCCATCCTTTGGATCTTGCCTAGTTTTTGTTTGGCACTGGATTGTGTCACCTTAGGCCACCAGACCAGTGCCGCATATGTTAACGATGGTCTGACCACCCTTGTGTACAGCCAGTGGGCCATACTAGGTCTTAGTCCCCACGTTTTTCCATATAGCCGCCTAGTGACGGCTAAGGTCATGACTGCCTTACGCAGTATTTTTCCAATGTGACCATTCCAGGTTAGCTTAGAGTCCAATACGACCCCAAGATATTTTACCTCCCTGGCCATTGGAACGCTCCTACCGTATAGAGTGAGAGTTCTGTGGCTTTCACACTTCCTCCTCCTCGTAAACGGCACGACGGTTGCTTTCTCGGGGCTCACCCCGAGCCCTTGATCAACCGTCCACCCTTCCACCACTTTCAGTGCAGTCTGCATACGCTCCCACACTGCCTGTGTGACCTTTCCTCGGACTATGATGACAATGTCGTCCGCATAGCCCTGTACCTCATACCCCCCTCCCGAGAGCCTCCCCAGCAGGCCGTCCACGACTAGACACCACAGCAAGGGAGACAGAACGCTCCCCTGCGGACACCCCGCCGCGACCCCCGCCAGCAGAGTCCCTCCCGCGAGTGAGGTGAACACCGCCCTGTCCCTGAGCATGGAACCGATCCACCTGCAGCAGGTCTCCTCTATTCCACGCTCCCGGGCAGCTGCCAGAACCGATCCGAACGAGGTGTTGCTAAAGGCCCCCTCTATGTCTAGGAAGGCCCCCAGCGCCACCTCCTTGTTCTCCAGCGTATTGTCCAGTTTCAGCACCAGTTGGTGCAGTGCTGTTTCTGTTGAGAATCCTGCTCTGTATGCATATTGTCCGCAGTGTAGAGGATATGCTTCCAGTACACCGCCCCTAATGTGCCGGTCGAGCAGTTTTTCCACTGTTTTCAGCAAGAAGGACATGAGACTTATTGGCCTCAGGGACTTTGCCTGGTCTGTTGGACGCCCAGGTTTAGGAATAAATACAACCCTGGCCAGTCTCCATGCCCTCGGAATGTACCCCAGAGCCAGGCTGGCCCTCATAATGAGGGTAAGCACCGGCGCCAGTATATCTATCCCCTGTTGGAGCATGATGGGCGTTATTCCATCAAATCCCGGCGATTTGTATGGCTTAAAGCTGTTAATGGCCCATCTGATTTTGCTCCAGGTAACCACCTCTTTAGCGACTGTCCAGTCTACTCTAGATGCCCGCCTATAAGGCGCCTCTATTTCTGAGTGTTCCCAGTCCGGAGGTGATTGATTTATTATGTTACAGCCGGGGGAAGTGCGTCTGGAGTAAAATTTCCATAGTTTCCTCCCCCGAGCTTCTAAAGCCTCCCGTGGGTGTTCTAAGGGAGCCTATGTTAGTCTGAGGGCCCTTAGACAGGATCTTGTGTAGTCGAGCACTCTCGGACGTGTTTTCCACTTCTTCGCAGTGCCTCCTCCACGACTCCTTCTTGGCGTCCCTCAGTCTTTTGTTATAGGTCGATAGGGCCTGTCTATATTCATCCCATGCTCCCGACCTTTTGGCCGCGTTAAACAGCTTACGAACCTGCGTCCTCCTTTGCCTGAGGTCCTCGTTCCACCATGGGACGTTCCTGGTGGACACCCTCATTTTCAGGGGGCAGTTGGCGTTATAGGCCGAGGTAATTGCGTCTCGCAATTGGACTGCTGCAATCTCGAGGTCTATTGAATCCCTTATGGCACTCTCAACCCCCCGCAGTTCCACAGCTAGGTCTGCCCTGTAGGCTTCCCAGTCCGCCTTGCGGGGGTCCCGGTACCATACCGTTTCTCTTTCGACTTTGGCGATTTCAAACCGGATGTATCTGTGGTCTGAGCTACTCACTTCCCCAGACACAGCCCAGCTTTTAACAAAGTCACCCAGAAACTGGGTGGAAACTGTTAGGTCTAAAACTTCCTCACGCCGTGTTGTGACGAATGTCGGTTTATTACCTCTATTCAATATGTCTAAATTAAATTTCATAAAGAATTGTAAAAGTGCCTCACCCCTAGAGTTTGTGTCCGAGCTAGCCCACAACTCATGGTGCGCATTCGCATCCATGCCGATGATGGTCTGCCATCCACCTGCTCTGCTACCCACCATCAGCTGCTCCAATTCGTTGGGTGGAGGAGGGTCCGTGCTGTCCCCTGGCAGATAGGCTGACGCGACAGTAATGTCCCTCAGCCCATCCGCTCCTCCACATCGGATTTTGATCGTTGCCAGGTCCCTGGAACAGAAATTCATTAGAGGGAGAAACTCTATCCCTTCCCTGACAAAAATGCAGGCCCTCGGATTCTCGCTGGACCTGCTGTAGATGAGCTTTCCAGTAGCTCCGCCGAGTCCCTTGATCTCTCCTTTGTAGGAGTACGGTACCTGGATGAGGGCCACATCCGTGTTCCTCAGAGCCATTAGTAGTCCGGCCGTGGCTGCCCTACTGTGTTGGAGGTTGACCTGAAGGAACCTAAGTCCCATTAACCCTTAGTTGCTTCCCCAGTGGGCAGAAGCTAACCCTTCCCATGCCCCAGAATGCCTTGAAGGAGGTTCCTTCAAGGGCTCTGTAAGATGTCGGGTCGATCGAGAAGGCGAGCGTCTGTCCTTTCTCCTCTGCCTTCCTGCTTAGAACCGACCAGTGTTGCGTCCCCATTCAGGGTTCTGGATCTTAAGTCTGCTGATCACCGTCTCCTGCGGGACGGTGTCAGGGATCCGTACGAGGACCTTGCGTCTCTTTGGGAGTTCCTTGGGCTCGACGGCTGTCAAGTCCGCCCCCTCCCAAATCTGACCGAGGCCCCCGATCGTTTTCCGCAGCCAGTCCCGCGACTGCGGGCCGGCACAAGTTGTCCAGAGGATGCCCCCCGTCAGGCGCGTCCGGTGGAACTGAGGCGGGCTCTCCCCTTCCTGAAGAGAGTCCACTGCAGCTACCACCGCAGCCTGGATCAGGTCCGCCTTCCCCTGGTCTAGCGTGACCTCAGGATGGCGTCTGTCAATCACCGCCATCCCGAGGCCCTCCGCAGCCTCCCTGTAAGAGCCAGTCTGCGCCGGTGTTCCGGCCTTGGTTCCTTTGGGAGGTCTGTCTGTAGTAGGCGTGCTAGAGCCAGAGCGCGGCGTCTTCCGACTCGCACTCTCCTCTTGCGCCTTTACAGGCACCCTGGCCCTTTTGGAACGTCTGTCTGTAGTGGGCGTGCTAGAGTTCGAGCGCGTCCTCTTCTGACCCGCACTCCCCTCTTGCGCCTTTACAGGTTTCTCGACCGTCCAGGTCCCGGCCGCCATTTTTGCGCCCTGCGGAGCTTCTTTCTTTGCGCCCCGGAAAGACGCTTGGACTGCCGGGGCAGTCCCTCTACTCTAACAGTAGAGTCCTCACTGGTGGAGGGGCCCCCGGAGTCCGCGGAGCTCGCCGCCCTCCGGTGGGACCCAGCCTCCAGCTTGGGTGTCGGGGACAGGTCTCTGGCCGAAGCTACCCCCTGATCCCCCGTATCTACGCCGGTCGTGGGACCTCCAGAGTCCGCTGCCGCCCCCTGGCTCGTCTCCGTTTCCGGGATAGACTCAAGGCACAAGTCTGTAGCCGGAGCCACTCCTCGAGCCTCATTGGTTTTGGTTTTGTATGTGTTTATTATCTTCATGTTGTTCCCACGAGAATGGGGGAAATACTGTCCACACCATCAGAACCCCCTGTGTGGTGCAAGGCGGGTTACTCTGGAGGGTTGCCTGGTACTCCAGAGGTTCCGTTCACGACACCATCGCCCTGGTGCCATCCATCCATAGGCACGGGTCACGTGACACCGTAGATTGGGGGAGTTTAGTTCGACCTCCTTGTCTAGATCCGTCATGTTTAGTTATTAGCAGGGTCACCTCGTGCAGGATGCGGATTTTTACCGCGCATGACGGTCTTGGGGAAAGCTTCATCGGGAGTTTATGTTGTTATTTCCACTTCCTCAGCTTGCCCCCTGGAGTCCTTTGGCCCGCGACTCCTTAACCCCTTGTTCACCTATTACAACAGTAAGTTACAGGAACAGTCGAGGGAATGGAACACCAACCCCCTAGATGGGCCAGAAGTAATAACTCATTTAACACCTACAACTGCTACATACTTAGTAAACAATGGTGGAACACAAACTGAAAGAGAACTTAATATATAATGTATAAATTTAAAAATTAAAATCTTCAACATTTTTTTTGCAATTAATGGCATTTACAAATATGGTGGTTGGCACATGCGCAGATCAAAGAACATTTAGGGGTTCTGACCCTCTAAATGTACCGGAAATAATGACTCATTTAACTCCAAAACTTTTACATACTTGTTATATTTCAGCAGCACACAAGCTGATAACAGTTCCATATCTGATACCAGTTTGTGAGAATGATATTATTTTAGTGGGTTTGTTGGATAATGTATTTAATGTTAGTGCGCGCGGGTAAATGAATGGTAAATATTCGCCAGAATATAGGTTGAACATTTACAAAGTAGCAAGAGAATAAATATATGTTCAAGCTAATAGAATATTTTTGAAAGTCGATTATATATGGAGGTGCTTTGCCTTCAGTGCACCAACCTTAGTTAGAAAGCATACAATAGGTTAAATATACGCTGACTTTGGACCAACAAAACCAACAAACAGGCAGGCAGACAACTAAGACACACAATCAAGACAACCAATCAAGACAACCAAGACAAACAACCAAGACAACCACCCAAGCAAGCTCCAAGCAAGGGTCCTATAATTGCCGGGAATAAGGCAGCGTTTGTCGTCGAAATGTGATAACGCTACCTTGTTTAGGATCTGCGTGTACACATCATGCATACTGACTGTAAAAGAGCATACAAGATGTGGCAGTTGTTTGAGTGTAATACTCTGGAAGAATATTTGGATGTTTATTTAAAATCAGACGTATTACTTTTGGCGGATGTGTTTGGGAATTTTAGGATTGTTTGTTTGAAGGTGTAGGTAAATCTCCATCCTTGTCGGCATGCTACAGCCCCATCTCTTGCTTAAAATGGTGTCCTAAAAGCCACAGGGATGGATATGCTTGTTTTTGTCATAGTTCGGTGTGTATTGGTTGTTTCATACTGCCCGTTGTAACGCATTACACGTTTATCTTTATTTTCCACTCTTCCACTGTTATATTGCTAATATGACGTCACCACTTCCGTCCAACGAATAACTTAATACTCTGTGGTGTAATACAGAAATTCAAAATCTAAAAATTAACGTAATTCTATCTTCTACTATTCTAAAAATAACTGACGCCACTTATCTCTAGCAACCGACAGCTCTATATACGACGAAAAATTCACGAGGTTCCTCTTTTATCGCATTTAAATTAAATTATAACATCAAGTGTGCACAACGAACAGACTGTTGCCGTAGGCTTAATATTGTAGTTCTATCCAGAACATCACGTTCAGAGCAAGGGGCAAATGTCACCAGCCCCGTGACTGGAAACACCGTTAAGAGCATATACAACACCGTTCAGAGCATAAAGCAACATCATTCAGCGCAGGGGCTAAATGTCACCAGCCCCGTAGAAGAAAGCGAGGTCGTCGATTAGCGCGACAGTGGTTCTGGGCGACACTCTTTAGCGCGACACAACAATAGATTGCCTCCATACAGACAGAAAGATCATTTTTTCAGTACTTGTCTGGCTGGCTGTGTGAAGTGTCATAGACAGACCAATGGGAGTGTTCTTATTTCTTATGCTCCTCCCATATAGAGAAAATAAATATGTAATTAATGTAGACATTCAAATTTATGTTTTATAGGATACTTATTTAATTGCATTTTGAATTGTTTGAGTTATTTAGATACAAATAAATATACATAAGGGTAAATAATCGTTTTTGTAGAAGGTATTAATAGTTTAAATTGCAATGACATTTTCCTATAAAAATATTTGTAATGAAAAAATTCATTGACAAGATTAGTTTCATTTTTTAATTAACAGCAAAACCGCATTATAATTAACTTTAATGTTTTTTTTATTATTGCCAAATATTTTAAAAAAAGCTGTATTTGATGGCATTTATTTTTAATGCTTATTTGCTGCAAAATTGTATTTCAAAATTTATGCTTAATGAGAAAATGTTTAATAAATTCAAAAAAAGCTGGCTGCCATGATAGTCTTTTTAACATTGGTTTTTAATGCTCATTTCCTGCAACATTGTCTTTCAATGTTTATAGTTAAGAAATTGTTTATATATATTTCTTAAAAGCTTTACTCTTTGGCACCTACTTTTCTGTATTTTTTAATGCTCATTTGCTGCAAACTTGTTTGTCCAAGTTTATGGTTGAGGGGAAAACGTATAAATATTTTCAAACAACCTCTCCTTGATGACACCTACCTTTTAACATTATTTTTAACGCTAATTTGCTGCAAAATTGTGTTTTTTTAATGTATGATTGGGGAGAAATAATGTTAAAAATAGTTTATTTTGAAATAATATACATACTTAATTACATAATGAAGGAAATAAAAAAAAATCATTGGAAATTAACAATATATATATATATATATATATATATATATATATATATATATATATATATATATATATATATATATATATATATATATATATATATATATATGAAGTACAGAGAAATGGGTTTTTGGTAAAAAAAATACATTATCACGTAAGATATATTTCAGTTTTTATAAAAGAAAATAAAACTCAACATTTAAACGAATAAAGTTTCAAACACATATATTTAATATACAATTTTTTCTTATTTATTATCATATATATTGTTTTTAGAGGTGTGCAAAGTTTCGAAATTTTGAACCGAACCCTAACTTGAACCAAACCTTTGGTTCGAAAAATTGTTTGCGCTAGGCGATGTTAAACTAGTTCGAAATACGTAATCCTTCAAAATAGCTTGGAGTTCGTTGCTAAAGAATACTTTGAAGTTGAACATTACAGGCAACCAATGCTGGCAAAGGTAGCGAAGTTATAAAGTCCATATCAGTCCCACTGAGTCGATAGCGTAATTTCAGGAAATATCATTCATATCTTTGACAGTTTGTGAGACGACAGCTAATTAACATCACTGAATTATTATATTTTTATATATCCTAGCATCCCAATGCCTTTTTTTTGGTTACAACATTATAATGGCAGTGTTCGCAACTTGTTGGTAAAGTAAATTTTCACAATTTATGACTATAATTGCAGATTGCCTTCAGAAAACATTAGATTAAACATACTTTATTTTACAATGATCCAAAACAGTTAAAACAATCAAGAAACAGTTACAATTGTTAGTATATATATATATATATATATATATATATATATATATATATATATATATATATATATATATATATATATATATATATATATATATATATATATATATTTATATATATATATGCTCACTTTTAACCCACTCATTCAAATTTGCTAAAACTGCCCAACTAATACCAAACAACAAAATATTTATAATTGAGCTTAGCTATTATAGATGTAGAAGTATAAAAAAAGTGTTCAATGTGCCTTTTTGTATTTTTGATTCAACACCGACTCATCTTAAAAACAAACATCAGCATCAGAGGGCATTTTCATCCAATCGACCTGCAAATTTTGTCAAACCTTTCTTTTTTTTTTCTATGTACCAAATATTGTATGCTACAATGTACCTAATTTTTGTATTTAAGGAACATATATGTGAACATTGAAGAACTGTAGTTAGTTCGGTGTTCAATGTTAAATGTTTAAGAAGTTCGATGTTCGACTGTGAACCTTAGACATACTATCTGAGAGGTTCGAAGTTCGATGCAACATTTTTGCTTGGGTTCGTTTATAGTTCGGTTTGCACACCTCTAATTGTTATGATTTATAATAGAACATATTTATATCTTTATGTAAATATAAAGGTAACAATATATAGCATAGTGATGAAGATTACTGACTGGCAACATATTGTTAATTATTAATTATTTCCAAGTCAAATCATATTTGATAAATATAATAAATCCAAATTAAAAGTACATTACAATTTACAAAGTGCGTAAACTTGGTTAGTTATAAAAAATACATGGTTGCCTAAGATTTATTAAATTTTTAACATAATATATTATGTACACTAAAAACATAATCATACTTGAATTAAATAAACTAAGACACAACGTAAAAACAGAAAATTATATAAAAATGAAACAAACTATTTTCTTATTTCTATATGTTATATTTTAGAACAAACGATATTTATAATTTAATGTGGGTATAAGGTCATTGCCTGTGGTGTAGTGGTGAAAATCTCTGATACTCTAAAGGTAGCAGGTTTGACTCCAGCACTGAAATGAACCCTAGAACCTCTGAAAACATGGCAAATTTTGTTCGGAAGTCAACGGTAAACCACAAGTTGTAATTGCTAGTCAAATTTATGCTCTCATGAATCTGGCTCACTATAAAGTGAAGTTTTCCTGCATCTGCATAGCACCCATGAGACATGAACACAAGGTCCACACAAGACTCAGAATTAAGGTAGATATTATAATATAAATATAAAATACAACTATCATTGAATGTTTGTAATACTATTTTTAAGGTTTACCTACATTAAAAGCAATAAACATGCATTACATGTGAACAAGCTCATTTATTGGCACAAATCGAGAGCGTAATCATGTGCTGCAATATACTCTAAATTATCCGATATGTCAGAGAGTTTTATAAATATCCTGATTTATTAATAATGAATATTGCTAAAGATACATTATTAGGCTAATATAAAATTATATAAATCTGACTGTTTTAGTGATGTAAAATTATGTCAAAATATGCCAACACAGACACCACACACAACATAGTATAAAAACAAATGTGTTTGTAACTTACGCATAAAATGCACACAAAAATTTATAAAACCAAAAAGTTTATAGATGATCATGATTATCAGTATATGTATTACTAACAATTATTTTCAACAGTCGCAAATACCACTGCTTTCATTTGATACCACTGATGCTGCACCTGTTTCTGGTAACACTTTACTTCTGGTTGCAAGGCAACATAAATACGTACAGGACCCTTCTGTAAGAGCATACAAAAAGTAAACTTTTTTATTGCCTTTTATTATAAACAGTAAATTATATACATCTATATAAAACATTTATGATATAACTTCAAACTCTTCTTCTTCAGCATCAGGCTAGGCAAGTGCGTGTATATTGCAAACAAAACATTACAAAATTACAACAAATTCAAAATTATATTCAACATAATAATATAAATCTTTGAAAGTTAACACTAACCATACAGAGGGACCAGGTGTTCCCTCAAGCCATCAACTGCTTGGCTCACCTTGGATAAGATCTGAACAACCTTGTCACTTTGCTCGGTTTCTGTTTGTGCTTGCTCTGAAATTGAAAAAAATGTTGCATGAGAATATTGAATTTACCACATATTTCTGAATTTTGTAATAAATTGTGCAATATCAGCGAATTTTCATAAAGAAAATTTCGCTATTCAAGAGGTAACAACGTATAATATTTCTTTTATATGTAGATCATGGTTTGTGAAGCTTCTAGGCCAACTAGAGACTTCCGGTATTTTTTCACCACACTGGTCAGTTCTGCGAGTCAAGTTTTTCCATCGAAAATTACAAATTTCCTTCTCAAAAATGCTGTATCAAACTTTCTAGAATTGTCACTATCAATTTTGCTAAAATGTCAGCTTCTTCAGGATGCTCCTACTTTACAAATATACTGGCTCTTGTTCCTACAACTTCAATTTTTGCATACTTCTCTTCACTTATAGTACACTATAACAAAACTGATGAAAATTCGCTACTATAGCGCACTTGCTCCGTTCAGAGTTTTTTTTTTTATACAAGCAGAAGTGAAATTGAATAGATAAACCTAACATTTTGAAGAACATCCATGTTAAGAAAATTAAGTCATTTCTTGTAACACATTATTTTTTGATAAAGAAATCACAACTGCAAGAGTAAAACTCGATAGGCTACCTAATATATATATATATATATATATATATATATATATATATATATATATATATATATATATATATATATATATATATATATATATATATATATATATATATATATTGTAAGGGTGGACTTTTTTTTTGTGATATATATTAAATAATAGCGAATAATAGTGAACGCAACCCTTCGATGACACAAGGTTACAACCCTCTTAGTAAACAATATAAGTAACCTATTATAATAATAACAATCGACTAACGGTCACATAATATATTTACATAGCTCAACAATCAATCACCAGTCGATATATTACTTAGCAGTTGTGTTATCTACTTAAGAGTTATCATGCAAAAGGCAAAAGGTTTATTACTTGTCAGAATGATGGCGAAGCCTTAATGTACGGGCGTAATGAGTCGGGCGAGCGGGTGCCAAATGTATCCAGTAACAACATCACTAACCTGTAATTAAAAATATACCTGAACACACCGTTGCCTATCTAAAGCACTACCTAACATATATACGAGGAGCATTCAATTATTAATTTATCAATCATTTACCAATTACACGCTCCACCGAGCGACTCATAATCAATAACTATTATACTCAAAACTCCACTGAGCAACCTAACATTAAGAGCAGTTTCGACATAACGCTCCACTGAGCAACTCCAACATTAACAGCAGTTCCCACTCAAGGCTCCACTGAGCCACATAATACTCTCTCAAAAGCGCACATCAGTGCCTCAGAACTGCTTCTCAACAATGTCTCTAAATGCTCAACCATTAGGTTCTCAAACAATAATTACTCAGGCAATAATTACTCAAGTAGTTACTCACACGATAGTTACTCAAATAATAATTACTCAAACAATAATAATTACATAAATAATAATATTAACTTAACCAATAGTTTAGCTTGTGTGTTTGTTTGGGTGCTGTATCCGACACCAGGTCAGTGCCGGCTTCCAGGCGTGCAATGAGGCACAGTTCAATGCCTCACCTAGAGTGCTCGCAACTGTCAGAGTTGGATACCGAGAAGTGCAATGGGCACACGATGCACACTCCAGGGTGTGCCCTTCTCCAAGTAGCCCAACTCCTACACTGGGACTGACACGTGCAATGAGACCAACGGGTGAACTGACCACAGTGTCTCGGTCAAGCTACCAGATCGACCAAAATGCAACAACGGTACCACCGTGAATACTGAGAAGTGCAATGGACGCATCGGAGCACCCTCTACGATGTGTCCTCTCCAATATCCAGCTATCGACGGGAGTAGGTGCAATGGATACCTAGAGCGAGCTCAGCTGTACCCCTACCGAAATCCATCGATGCAAACAAAACAACCGTGTTGCGGTTACGTAACCTGGGCCTAAACCCTACGCCTCTACCAGTATGACGCCCTACTGGGTGAGCAAACAGCGAAGGTGTCCCACACACCTTCCAAACTAGCATCAATTTACTTCCCAACAGACTCTACTTTATTTACTCTAAACAAACTGACATAATTAAACTCTTACTTAATTTATGAATATTGACTTAACCTCGTATAAGTAACAACCCTCATGTGAACGTGGCTAATACCTAAATTATTTCATAAAGCCCCTTTATTTGAATATGCGAATTACTCCTGAATTTATAACTTACCCTCGTATAAATAATAAACGTAATATAGCTTAGCTTTTTCTCAAATTATTTCCTAAAGCTCCTTTATTTGAATATGATAATTACTTCTCAATTTATAACTACCCTCGTATAAATAATAAACGTTATCTAACAGCTATTTCTCAAATTATTTCCTAAGGCTCCTTTATTTGAATATGATAATTACTTCTCAATCCATAACCTATACTCGTATAAATAATAAACTGACTTTGAACTCTAGCTACAATTTATTTTCATATAAACTAGTTATTAAAATGATTTGCTAAAACCAGCCTGAATCATATACCTATTGAAATTGCTCCTCAATGTATAACTCAAACAAATAAGAACAGGTAAAATAAGCAAACAACGACACATGTCCAATGAGCATTCACTCACCTGAATAAATTTATATATAACGTGCACTGTAAATCTCACTAATATCGAGCATATTTTAATGCAGTTCAGATGATGGTTCACGCACAAATGTGGAGGTATGCTTTACTTCAAACCAGTGCTCAAGTTTACAGATAAAGACGGTGTGAATAGGTTGAGGCCCTTGAATCCAAGAGATATAATATTAAGACGCTATCTGAACTACATTGCAACCCCACAGCATGTGTTTCGTTGTGTAAACAATTTTTAAGCGCGTCTGGCTCAACTAACACTTTAGTTTTAATGGGACCACATGTAAAGCTTTACGTGAAACTTGTCCACATATTGCCGTGTCTATTTAATACCTACAGAGAATTTTCATAATAAAATAGCCTTATGAGCAGGGTGAGAAAATACATTCCTTACAATATATATATATATATATATATATATATATATATATATATATATATATATATATATATATATATATATATATATATATATATATAAAGACTTGAAAAACAAGACATTTTTATTACAAATGAAAATAATGGGGTTATAGTTTCCCACATATTAAAAACTACTTATATTTTGATTCTAATTAACAAATTTTACAACTGACTTACCCATTTCAAAACCTGAAGTAAAGAGCCAGTTCACAGTTCAAATAATACAACTTGTCTTTCTGTTGCTTCGCTGTTCCCTTGTTTTTTGAAAAACGAAGTGTACCTACTTGGTATAGCAGCATTGTTTTCTCGTATTATAGTAGATATCTTCGCAATTTGACTTTCAGTCGTTCTAGACATCTGAAGCAATTAGGAATTTTCTATTTCTGTTCAAAATACAAACACAAAATATATTTCAGACACAATAAAGTCCTACACGTGGTTGATTTTGAATTGAGGGTGTCACACGGCACATCTTAAACTGCGCAGCCAAGATATGAAACAGAAACGTTAATACCGTATACAGTGTTGTCGGGCTGTAGTTCTTTCATTTAATAAGATCTAATAAATATTTTATACTTTTTAATATATTTTTGCCTGTATCAAATAAATCTAAAAATAGGCCCAACAGCATCTACAAAAAATGTAAAAAAACACAATATTGTTACATTTAAGTGTTTACTGGTTAAATTTGCAGAGAACCAGCCGAACGCTTTTTAGTGAATTTTCTTCGAAAAAATCCACTATTGGGGCGATCCCGACTTTTGAGTTTTATAAAAAAATATTAAATGAGCGCGAACTAGGACCCCTAGAACCCACATCCGGGGTCAGTTTCAATTTTTATAAGTTATATATATATATATATATATATATATATATATATATATATATATATATATATATATATATATATAGGTATATATATATATATATATATATATATATATATATATATATATATATATATATATATATATATATATATATATAAAGTTATCCAAATCTGTCTGACGATATTGAACACTATATAGAAGCTTTATTATCCCAGTATAAGTTATCCGAGTGGTGTGGTAATAATAACGTTTACGATTTATTTCTAAAATCTTCAAAACAATGACCTGACCTGATATTAGTTTTAAAACGTATAACGATTTTGAGAGAAAATAATTGAGAAAGTTACATATTTCGGAAACGGTCCATATATAACATATTATACGATATTATTTGTCAATAAATAGAGGAAACTTTACAGAGAATAGTAGCAATGGATTAAAAAATGCCATGTCCTATTTAAAAACTTATGTTAAGCTCGCGACGGACCGCTATATGTACTATTAGTATAGGGCGCAACGCCGTACTTTATCATTTCGTTGACTTACCGAATTATATATATATATATATATATATATATATATATATATATATATATATATATATATATATATATATATATATATATATATATATATATATCTGTGTGTGTGTGTGTGTGTGTGTGTGTGTGTGTGTGTGTGTGTGTGTGTATGTATGTATGATATTTATGTCTCTGCAGGTATATTATTATTTGTACAAATTGCTTGAATAAGTTCATTCGCCAGGTAAATCGGACCTCGTTTTTTCGAAAAAATATAAAGCTATTTGAATGAAATTTGGTACATAGGTTTCTAGTATAAAGATTATAATACTATCACCGCAAATTTGATGTTTTTGAGTAAAAGAACAATTAGCTTATTCAAACTTAATTTTTTTACTATAAATTAGCTGCCAGAAGAATACCAAATTTAGTATTTTAAAAACAGCAAAAACTGAAAGACGCTAGGTCATAGACTAGTCACAAAAATCGTTGATAACTTTTACATTTGGCAACATGGCACAAAGTCAGGCTCATAGACCTATCTATTATGTCATTGGTCAGACTAGTGTTTTGGAAGGCGATTTGGCCAATATTAGAAAGTCAAGTAGAATAAGTACAAAGACGCACGAAATTTAAAATAATATTATTCAAGGGCAATGATTTCTTTTTGTTTTGAAAATAGAAAATAAATCAAATAAATGCACGAGCAAGTCTAAAACAAGAACAAGGTTTCGCCTGGAGTTGTCCTGACATCACGTTGAAGTTTTTTCTTATACCTAACTGAATCATTAAGTAGTTACTTAATGTTACATTTCATTCTCATTAAAAGGTTATTTTCGATTTTGAGCGCTAACCCGTGAAAATAGATAGTGTTCACAAATAATTCTAGTAAGCCATCATAGTCTGGAAACAAATTGCGAACTTTTTATAGGCCTACTCTAACGATCTAAATGTAGTTTGGAATTTGGTAAAGATAATAATTTGATACCTAGTTTTTCATTACAGATGTCTGACATTAAACATAATTTACCTACACTTTCACAACAAACTTTGACATTGGTTAATAGTTGTTTCCATGATATAAGTACCTACCTACCTACCCTTTTCTCCACAGTCATCATATTATTATGCTGCTTTACTTGGCAAATATAGTAAATAATAACGCATTATACGCTGATATGTGTTTCTATTACACTAACTAACAAACAAATAAACTTTAAAAAAATCTACAAATTAAAGGCACAGACATAAAACAGTTGTTTAATGAATTTGCCTCGTCAATTACAAAACGTATGAGATAGTGGGACTTATACTTCATTTTGAAATTGGCGCGAAGCGATCCGGACGGTTTTATTGGCTGATATATTCTCCACAACAGACATCCCGGCTGTTTCAATCCTCGCGTTATATTTCGGTTAAGCCATGCTCAGTGCCTTTTTTTTATTACAACATTTATTGTAAGATGTTCGTGGTGCAGTATACACTAAGATATGCCTTTTTTGACTTTTAATAATTATTAACAAAAAAAATCTGCTTAATAATGGGACAGATAAAGGTATGAATTGGAATGCTCTTAAAAACTCTGCAAACATTATAATTTTTTGTACTTACTTTTGCTAAACCTGCTACTTATTCAAAAAGGCAGTCAAACTTAAATATTTACGTTTTATTTTTATAAAATATTGTAGGTACCCAATGTTGCTCAATTATAGACACTTAATTGTACTGTTAAATATTAAAAGTTAAGATTTTAGCTTAATAATGGGAAATTGACTTATAACATTTCAAATATATTTATGAACATTCGCTGCAAAAACGCGTTGCCTGCTTACTTTTTTTCAATACTTACTTACTATTTTAACTTGCAGGTTTAAGAAAACAAGTTTTTTATGAAAATTCGCTACTATTGCGCATTTGCTAAAGATAATAATTGAAATTCAGCGCGTTCGGACAACTCTCATAGGAGGCTTGTTTTTTCTTCACATATCGCAAAAAACTTTGTTTGGCTTTTAGGTCTCCCTAAAAATGGACTTAGAAATCCTAAAAAATATATTGTATTTTTTTTAAATTTAATTTACTTCTCTTTTTACTTGGAATAGGTAGCGGTAATTTGAGCTTTCTCATTTATATACGTAATTAGTGAATCTAAATGACCCCACGAGACTAAACAATATAATATATTCATGCATTGGTATATACTATATCAAAACACAATGCCGCAAAACTGTTTGCCTAGGTATTTCAGTTCTGATTAGAGCTACTCGAGCTAAACCACGCCTATCAAGGGAATACATTACACATTACAGTCGACCATTCTACTATTGAAGATTCTTAATAAGTAAGTACGTGTATGGAGGGTTGCAAACAGAGGCAGTGTCGCTCAAAACTGCTGGACTCGAAGAAAGCAACACCATTTAAGATGGGCGCGCATGAAGCTCCAGAATGCCTTCAGTTCTACAGGGCAGCTGTGCTTATATCGTCTTGAGAAGTTTTCCAGCTCTAAGTGGTCATTTCATTCTGCAAATGAAGCCCTGTCACATCCTCTAAATAGCAACGCCCAACGTTAAGTAAAATTGGCTTAATTTGATTGTTTTTCTTTAACTTATATTTCAATTTATATTGCAATTTACATTTCGCTTAATAGTTCAATTCATTTAAAGCACTAATTTCAATTTTCACAATTTTTCATCAAGTATCATTTTTCTTTATTAATTAATCACATGTCAATGTTCAGTATTTTATTTTACAATAAAATGATGTAAACTAGGTCTTCCTTTCTCTCTCTCTCTCTCCCCCCTCTCTCTCTCTCTTTTCTTATTTTTTACATTGCTACCCCACATACAGATAAAAATGGCGAGAATTCACGCCATATAAGGGAATTTTCATTAAGAAAAATTCGCTAATGGAGAGGTCACGATGAAAAGCTTTTGAAAAGAATATCTTCAGATGAGCGCGAATTTGGGTCCCTAGAACCCAAAACCAAGGTCTGTTAAATTTTTTATATGTTTATGTATATATATATATATATATATATATATATATATATATATATATATATATATATATATATATATATATATATATATATATTATGGATGTTAATTGCACTTGTTGGTATTAAATCCATACGTAAACATTTAATATATTTTATTATTTCACTAACTGAATAAACTATATGATACATTTAACTATAAAACAATCACAACAGTATATAACAGATAACTGACCGAGCGTGTTAACAGATAGCGTTGACCTTGTGATGCTGGTAATGGTCCCACAATGTCAACATTTATAAGCGAGAATCTTCTCAAGGCTGTGGTGTATTGTCCAATGGCACTGGAAGTGTGTCTCCATATCTTGACTTTCTGGCAGGGAATGCAAGTTTTAGACCAAAGAGATACATCGCGTTTCAATTTGGGCCAACAAAATCTATCCTGGACCAGATCGACTGAAGCTGATATGCCTGGGTGAGATAAATTGTGGATAGAATCGAAAATCTTTCGGCGAAATTTGAGCGGAATGAATGGGCGAAGTTTCTTTGAAGAAGAATCGCAAATAAGATTCATTCCGTTGTCAAGAGGCATGTTTTGAAATTTGTATGAGGAAGATTTAGACTGCAGAAGGTGTTTGAGTTCCTCACAAGATGACTGAGCTTGCGCAATTTCTTGGAGTGACACAGTGGAAGAAAGTGAAATTGTTTCAATGCGAGAACAATAGTCTGCGGGAATGTTTGTAGGACCTGGTATGTAGCGAATGTCTGTGGTAAATTGACCTAGGAAGTCTAAATGTCGTAGTTGCCTTGGAGATGCTTTATCGACGCGTTGTTCAAAAGCATATGTCAAAGGTTTGTGGTCCGTATAAATGGTGAAATGGCGACCTTCTAGGGTATATCTAAAGTATTTAACTGCCTGATAAGCAGCTAGAAGTTCGCGATCGTAGGTGCTGTAAGATTTTTGGGCTGAAGTAAGCTTTTTAGAGTAGAAACCTAGGGGTTCTAGTGTTTGATCACGTAGTTGTTGGAGGGAAGCGCCTACGGCATAATCAGAAGCATCGACATGGAGAATCAGTGGTAGCGAAGAAGACGGATGAGCTATTAGTGTAGCGTTTTTTAGTGCCTCTTTCAAACGTTCGAATGCTTCTCGAGTCTGAGGAGTCCACTCGATTTTACGTTTGTCGCGTTTTTTGGGATTCTGGCAGAGGTCGAATAGTGGTTGCTGAATTTCCGCAGCACGTGGAAGAGAACGACGGTAGAAATTTATGAGACCTAGAAATCTTCTGAGTTTTTCAATGGTATCGGGAAGAGGTAGGTCGGTAATAGCTTTGATGCGTTCAGGAAGTGGAAATAATCCAGATTTATTTACACGAAAACCTAAAAATGAAATTTCGGCCACTCCGAATTCACATTTAGATGAATTGATACGGATGCCGTTGTCTTGAAGTGTCTGAAAAAGTTTTGCTAGATGCTCTTGATGTTCTTTTTCAGAGGCTGATGCAACGAGAATATCGTCAAGATAGGAGTAGGCAAAGTCAAGATGTCTTAAAATTGAATGTAAATATCTTTGAAATGTTTGTGCTGAATTACGAAGGCCAAATGGGGTTTTAACAAATTCGAATAACCCAAATGGAGTTATGACTGCTGTTTTGGGAATATCTTGAGGTGCTACTGGGATGTGATGGAAAGCGCGAATGATATCTAATTTTGAAAAAATACGTTTGCCTTCTAACTGGGCATTAAAATCCTGCAAATTTGGAATGGGATATTTGTCTGGGATTGTTTTAGCGTTTAGTGCTCGGTAATCCCCACATGGTCTCCATGAGCCATCCTTTTTTTGCACCATGTGGAGGGGGCTTGACCATGGACTTTTGGAGGGTCTACAAATTCCCAAGTCCATCATGTGCTGGAATTCCAGCTTTGCTTGAGCTAGCTTTTCTGGGGGCAATCTTCTAGCTTTTGCAGTGACAGGTGGTCCTTCCGTACTTATAGTATGGAAGAACTCAACCTCTGGAAGGTTGCTAGAAGAAGTTTCCTTAAAAAGGTCAGGAAATTGTTGTAGCAATTTGAAGTACTGGTGTGTCGGGTCTACAAGATGAATTTTAGAATTAATTCCTGGTGGTGGGTTAGCACCGGTCTTAGAGAGGTTTGTCTTTGTATCGATTAAACGTATATGTTTCATATCCACAAGTAAAGCAAACTCTGCTAGAAAATCAGCGCCTATAATTGGTTGCTTGATATCGGCAAGTGTGAAGGGCCAGCAGAACCTACGGCGTAAACCTAGATCCAAATCTAATAGTTGTTCGCCATAGGTATGAATAGGGGTCCCGTTTGCAGCATACAAGGTACGTTTCGATTGAAATTTCCGTTGGTCGTGAGTGGGTGGAATAACTGAAATATCCGCTCCAGAGTCGATTAGAAATTTCATATTGGAGCGTCTATCAAAAATAAAAAGGCGGCGTGTTAGGTGGCTCTCGTCTCCTGCCGCGTGGAGGGAGTGCCTTATTAGTTTTCCGACACATGTTTTGCTTTCAAATTGCAAGGTTGGATGCAACGTTTGGCCTTGTTGCCAAATCGTTGATGATACCAACACGTGGAGGTTGAGGAATTTGCGGTTATGGAATTTCGAGAAAGCTTGGGTCTTTCTCGGGAGGTAGATCGGGAACGCGTTCGCAATTCGTTGACTGATGCTGTTAGCTTCTCTAATTGCGCTTCTAACTTGGCTAGCTTGTCGGGCTCGCGTGACTGAATTTTAGCCACGTTGTATTTATCTCCGGAAAATTCCACGATTTTGTCTGCTGTAACCGACAAATTTTCTAGAGAATCGTTGCTTAAAGCCAAAATTGAACGAACGTTGACTGGTAAACGTTGTAGAAATAAAATTTTAAGGAAATTTTCTCCAATCTGACTACCGGCTAAAAACTTCATTTCGCGTAAAAGTTGCGATGGTTTTCTGTCGCCTAATTCTAATTCTGTTAAAAGTTTATTTAGTTTGCGACTATCGGACTCTTCAAATTCTAATAAAAGACGTTTCATTAAATCTGAATAGGGGGTTGATGATAACGGTTGGGTTAAAAAATCTGAAATTGACTCTGCGACATCAGGATCGAGTATAGCAAGTACATGACTGAATTTTGTCTTTTCAGAACTGATCTGCGATATATCAAACTGGGCGTCAACCTGCATTTGCCAGATTTTCACGTTACGTCTCCATATAGGAGGTAATTTTATTGCAACCCTTGCCATGATATTGCTGCTTGAAGAATCTTCGGCCATTGTGAAAAAAAATCAGATAATTTTTAAATTAGAAAAGACTGACCTGTTTAGATATTCGTTTTCTGTAGGCATGAGCACGTGCGTGGAAGTTAGGCGACGTCGGCTGGAACATCAGGCTGGACATCTTCGGCTTGCGGCACGGGGTCACCAATATGGATGTTAATTGCACTTGTTGGTATTAAATCCATACGTAAACATTTAATATACTTTATTATTTCACTAACTGAATAAACTATATGATACATTTAACTATAAAACAATCACAACAGTATATAACAGATAACTGACCGAGCGTGGAGAGACGTATCTTTACTGAGTCGGTTAGTAGCGAGGAGAGAGAGGGAGAGATCCCTGGTGTCTCTTATATAGTAGTTCTTGACAGCTTGCTGTCGAATAACGTAACGCAACGTTTAGCTGTCAAGAGAAACATAGGGTAGTGTTGACGAAAACACTGCGGTCGGAACCACCGCCACACATATATATATATATATATATATATATATATATATATATATATATATATATATATATATATATATATATATATATATATATATATATATATATATATATATATCCCCGAGCGATAACTTAAAAAATAGTGATTTGAGCGAAACTTGGCACATATCTTCATTGTATCAAGGCCGCGGACGAGTTCGCATATTAGCTATAACGGACATTTTTTTCCTAAAAAAAATATACAAAAATATACAAAAATATCCGAGTAACTGGAATGAGACTTTACATCTTACTAGAAATGGTTTAAATAAACCTCTATTGTGAATTTTAAGTAATTTGGTACACACTATTTAGAGTTTTTTTCAAACTAAAAATAAAATCCGAAAGACATGCGTTGAAACGACTTAGTGGTTAAAGTCCCATGCCTGACAGACAGACAAGTTACCTGCCACGCGTTGATTGATTCATACAGCAGGTATAAACCATATATCAACGGTAAACAAACTAAATAAATACCAGGCATAAAACATACTACCCGAACCAACACTCGTGAAATCTCGGTCACAATTATCGAAAATAGCAGACGACATGAAATTAAAAATTTGCCAAGTGATTGTTATTTAATTGGGGGGATTCAATCAACTCTTATAATACACTATATTTGGAGCTTGATGAACGGCCCCAAATACAGTTTTATAGCAGCATAGATATCTTATGCTGTGGTTTTAGACTAAAAGTGTCACATAATATAGTAGAAATGTAAACAAAATAAGTAAAGTCTATAAAAATGATTCTCAAATAGTTTCCATTATCTTTAAACTTAAAACATAAGACGTCATGTAAGACCGAAGCAGTTCTTGAATGTGTTTAAATGGCAAATCTACTAAATCTGTAATTAATTGTTACGTATACTTTTGATATACTACCCCGGGCATGAAGCCTGGGTCAAGTATCATGTAAACAAAACGTTAGTTGACGTAGCATTAGATAGCTCAGTGGTAGCGTGCTTATCTTATGCGCAGAAGGTTGCATTATCGAATCCGGCTTGATAAATGTATGTTTTAGTGGATTTTCTTTAAAAAAAAAATCACTAATGAGGAGACCCCGACTTTTGAATTTTGAAAACATTTCTTCGAATGAGCGCTAATTAGGACTCCTAGAACACATATCCGGGGTCAGTTTCAATTTTTACATGTTTATATATATATATGTATGTATATGTGTCACACCGATAACTCAAAAATAATGGGGCGATTTTGATTAAATTTGGTGAATAACTTCCTTTTGAAGTGGCTTGGATAAGTTCGTTAGCCAGGAACATCGGCCTAGGTTTTCCCGGAAAATTTTGTGTTTTCTTTCGAAAAAAAATTTTTCTCCGGAAATAACAAAGTAAGGGCAACTAAATTTGACAAGCAGGTTTACATCATTATAGGAAAGTTACTTGCTAAGACTTAGCTCTCTAAGTTAAAAGACAAAAAAGTTATAGGCATCTAAAAAAATAAATTAGGGTTTTCCTCAAAACGTCAAAGTCGCGATTTAAAACGTCAAAACTGGCAGCATTTAGGCAAAGAACCTGGAACTAATACGGGCTATGGAAAGAAAATGTCTCAAAAAGAATGTTTTACAAACCCTGAAGTCTTAGCTTCATCCGTCATTTTAATAAAATATTTCCGGAAAATTCATTTCAAATAAACCTTTTCTCTGATGCTTTGGCAGTAGTCTTAGCTATAGAGTTTATCGTTTAATGATATATAATTTTTGTCGAATTTTCGTAAAAATCAATAAAGCTAAATATATCCGTTATTATACAAGATACGAAAAATAATTGTATACATTAATTACAGGGTGTCTTGAGCTACATCTTAAAAAATATTTCTACAATCACAGGATGGCCCATAAGTCGCTGGTGATACAAATTTTCTTTTTTTTTTAATCGGTCACGCCTTATGTTATTGCATTTTTCCATCGAAATATAATGCATGTTTGTAAGAAAAGAAATTGCAGACGCAGCAAGTGCGTTATGTTAGCGAAGTTTCATTAAATGCTTCAAATTTGAATAGCTCAATTTGCTATTGACCTATAAGGTTGACGAAGAAACCGGTTTCCTCGGGAACACTTTAAGTTTACTTGCGGAAATTTTTGTACATTTTCAAACAATAAAGTTATTTTGATTAAACATGGCACATTGTTTCTACTATATAGGTTATACCGGTAACCAAATTTGATGCCTGCTTTCTTAAAAAAAACACACATATTTGGTATTAAAAACAATTTTATGAAAATTCACTACCATAACGCACTTGCTGCGCCCAGACTTTTTTTTAAATTTTGACATTTGGAGAAACAATAGTTCAGAGATTTCCTACGTTTTGAACAAGATCTCATTTTTGTTTAAAACGCCTGAATAACTTTGTCACCTTTGAGTCTGAAATTATAATTTTCAGTTGACATTTTGATATTATTGATATTAAAAAAACCGGTTTGATTAGGTTGACTAAAACGAAATCATTCAGGGGATTAATAAGGAAAAATAACTGCTACGTTTATAATTAGTCAGATACTTTACTTTTGAAAATATGAATTAAGTTTCCTTCGGGAAATCTTTTGTATAACTTAAATGAAATTTGTAACACAAGTTTCTTTTAAAGAGACTTATACTATCTACAGCATAATTTAATTCTTCAGCTTTATAGAAAATTGCGTTTTGGGTATTTTTCTCAAAAGGAGTTAGAACACAAAATATTTTTGATAATAGAGAGATATCAATGGTAACACTTTCGAAAGAATTCTTCAAATGTGCGCGTAGTAGGACCTCTAAAATCGATCTTCAAAGTCTGTGTATAGTATGTGTAAAGTATTACCTTTACTAATCTGCCGTATACTAATAGTGTACAAGTCTTTTGTAAATTCGCTACTATAACGCACTTGCTGCGTCCCGAAATTTTTAAATTTATATCTCATGCTCAAGTTATTTATATTTGATCTACTTATTTATTATTTTGTTTTAATGACTATAAATGGCAATGCATTTTTTAAATTTAGCCAGTCGTTTATAGTTGTAAAAATATGTTACACTGGCGCCTACAACGTGGAGCTTGAAGCTTTTCGTAGCAACTAAGGCTGTTTTCTGTATGTGCTTTGGCACTGGCGAGAGAGATTTATGGTTTACATTTTTATTTTTTAAGCAGAACGAAAAGCACATCTTTATTAAATATTAATTAATAATTTAACATACATCTTTTTAAAAATGTTGTTTTTCAAGTTTTATTATTCAGTATATAAAGAACGGGATGGTATAAATTGAACATAATATGTATTTGAATTTTCATATTGAGTGCATATAATATATACCCTTCTAGAAAGTAATTTTTGAAGAGTTTTTTTCTTATCATTGTATAGGATTCTTTTGTTTTTGTTTTAGTCTTGCTGAATCTTTATTCCCACGGTTATTTTTGCATATTGATTGGTCTTATATGGCTCTGATGGGTGATATCTTATTTTCGTCTTATCTTTTGAGACGTTTTATTTTGCAGATTTATTATTATTTGAATTAAAATAATTATAATATTTTTATTTGATTTATTTTAATTGTCTATGGCATTTAGTGAAATTTAATAAAATAATAATTAATATATATATATATATATATATATATATATATATATATATATATATATATATATATATATATATATATATATATATATATATATATATATATATATATATATATATATATATATTTATCAAAAAATTGTGGGAACGCCGTCAGTTGTAGAATAAAACTCTTTATTATACGCCGAGCTTTCGGAAAAATTTATTCCTTTATCAAGTCTACAACATGGAAAGAAAAAAGTTTACAATTTACTTGGAAAAAATATAAAAGTTTAAAATACTTACATATAACATGAGTTCTACTAAACTATTTATCTAATAACAAACATAAAAAGAAAACCTTTTGATGAATTTGATTGAAGTCTAATAAATGCCAAACTGACATATAAAGCTAAATATTGTTTAATTGAATTTGTTTTTTGTTTTTGTCTAGGAAATATAAAAAGGGGTAGTGATTTCTAAAATTATTATCTTTCTTTAAGTTTATTAAATTTTCGCTAAAAGTAATTTCAAATTCTTCTAAACACATTCTTTTATTACTTAAGGTTTCACAGTGTAAAATAGAAACATTACTAAAATTTATATTATGGCCAGTGTCGAGATTATGTTCTGTCAGAGCGCAAATTTTAGTAATGTTTCTATTTTACACTGTGAAACCTTAAGTAATAAAAGAATGTGTTTAGAAGAATTTGAAATTACTTTTAACGAAAATTTAATAAACTTAAAGAAAGATAATAATTTTAGAAATCACTACCCCTTTTAATATTTCCTAGACAAAAACAAAAAACAAATTCAATTAAACAATATTTAGCTTTATATGTCAGTTTGGCATTTATTAGACTTCAATCAAATTCATCAAAAGGTTTTCTTTTTATGTTTGTTATTAGATAAATAGTTTAGTAGAACTCATGTTATATGTAAGTATTTTAAACTTTTATATTTTTCCCAAGTAAATTGTAAACTTTTTTCTTTCCATGTTGTAGCCTTGATAAAGGAATAAATTTTTCCGAAAGCTCGGCGTATAATAAAGAGTTTTATTCTACAACTGACGGCGTTCCCACAATTTTTTGATTAATAACACTATTACCGTCACAAAAATTTAATACTATATATATATATATATATATATATATATATATATATATATATATATATATATATATATATATATATATATATATATTTATATTTAAAAGCAGCAAAATTTTAGTTCAATGTCCTGTTATTAACTTAACAATTTTCTGTATCTTTTCTTTAATCCATTTAATTCATTATTAAATTATATTTGTCACACAATATAGGTGACGTCTTTGAGGATATTACTACTGGTCATATGTTTCCTTTTTATATCTATCTTTACTTTTTTCCACTTATGTTTCTTTTTGACACCTCGGCCTGAGCAAGTCGCTAAACTCAACTCAACCCCACTGAGATGTGATTTTTATTTTCATTCTTTTTTAACATCTAACCTGAGAATATGTCTATAAACTGTATCCAAACTACGTTAGATGACCTTATATATCCTCATTTTATCTAATCTGCCAAACCAATTCTCTCTAAATAGTTCACTCTTCAAACGAACTGTTTATTTATTTATTTTCCCTACCTTTCTTTTCTTTCTTTCCTCTTGTGTAACTTTTTTCAAACTGAAATATGGCTTATTAAATTGTAGTTTTTGAATTTTAACAGGCTGATTTAAATTTATAAGATTAATTTTCTATTTATGCCTTCAGCAATTATTTTAAATATGGTGTATTAGAGTATTTTGGTTATTGATGTTGTGTTTATTAAATGTACGTAAGTATAATTATTTTTTATTATATTCGTTACTTTGGGTGCTGCATTTTGGTATTGTTTAGTAGTGTTGCGAAACGCCATATTATATTTAGTAAATTATTTTTAGCCTCGGGGACAGGTTTATTTATTGCAAGCAGCCAGGGTACATTTGAAATTGAAATCTGATTGAAGGTGTTCGGTGTTGTGCATTCTTGTTCCTGGGATTCCCCGGAATATGAAGTCAAATAAATTTTATGTATTGGGACGAACCCAGGAGCTCTCTGGCGTATCACTAACACACTGTGGATATTTGTTTTAGCTGTTTTGTCGACAAATGACCAAAAAGCTCTAGAATGTCATATTAGTTATTTCACTACTATTTTTAATTTATGCTACAAGTCACATTTATGTTTCACAATATACTTTTCTTAATTTTGTTTATTTACTTTAACCAAGCAGTAGTAATTCCTCGTATTCTCTAAATTTGCGTAATTATTTGTTTGATCTCTCTTAGGCCTAGGGTTGAACAAGCTGCGACCTTAGAGACGTTCTCCGAGGAGATTTGGAGAGTAGGCAGATTGAGACCCCGTAATCGAGACACAACAACCCAACACACCTTTGTCCACCTCTCTAAAGAGTACGCAGATTGAGGCCTTAGAGTTCATGTCCTGACATATTTCCTTTATCTTTTGAAAATGGCTCCAAAAGGGGAGCCGACATGTTGCCTTTTAATAAATTCTGGACGCGGTTCAACCCGAGAACCAAGTATGTCTCATATAATATTATATATATATATATATATATATATATATATATATATATATATATATATATATATATATATATATATATATACACACAGTGTTCTACAAGCTCTATGACAGACATTGCCAGATGATAGCTATTAAAATTCTAAACATTTTTTGTTAATGAATATAGGTCCGATTCGTTTTTGTTTAAAAGTTGCAAATATTTAAAGAATCATAATTTTTCCAGTCAACCAGGAAGTAACACAAAATCATTTGAATGTGAAACAATGCACACCTATAATATATAGGTACACCTACTTCAATCAAAAGTAGGCTGATAAATAAAAATGACAGTTGTTATGACAATAGTTATTGTTAGTGTCATTTTAATTGTACAATATTTAATACTTCCTGTACATGTTCTAAATAAACAATGCATTTATATACAACTGAGGAATATGCAGATATTGTGTTTGTATATGGGTATTCCAATGGGAACGCCTGAGAAGCAGCTCGAGAATATCGACGCAGATATCCAAATACACACCAACCTGCCCACACAGTGTTTAGTGCATCATTTTGTAGACTTCGAGAAGCAGGTAACCCCGCTCCAAAAAAGGCTATTCGTCCTACTGAAGTAAATGTACAAGATGAAGAAAATGTAATAGATGCTGCCCTTGATAACCCTTCAATTAGTGTTCTGCGTATATCTAGTAACGTTCATGTAACACCGAATTTTGCATGGCATGTATTGAACAGAGAAATGTTACATCCGTTTTATCGCCAAAATGTACAGGCGTTGCATGCTGGAGATGCCCCACAGCGATTAGAATTTTGCCGCTGGTTACTTCAGCAACAAGCACAAAATGATAGATTCATTTCGCTTGTCATGTGGTCTGATGAAGCGTGCTTTACTAAAGACGGCATAAATAATAATCATAATGAACATGTATGGGCGTTTCAAAATCCACATGCAATTAGATCAAGACGATTTCAGCAACGATTCAGTGTCAACGTTTGGGGTGGCATTTTCAACTATAATCTATTACCTGTGCAAGTTCTAAATGATCGTTTAAATGCAGATCTGTATAGACATTTCTTAGAACACGACCTTTTAGAGTTCATTGATGACGTACAACTTAATATTATTCAGAATATGTGGTATCAACACGACGGCGCACCACCACATAGAGGAAGACAAGCTGCTGATTGCTTAAATGAGCATTTCCCAAATAAATGGATAGGTCCAGGAGGTCCAATATCATGGCCACCTCGTAGCCCCGATCTCAATCCTCTGGATTTTATTTAGGGGACACATGAATCAGCTGGTCTACCATGTTGAAATCACTACCCATCAGCAGTTACTTGAAAGAATTCAAGATGCAGCTAACCAAATAAGAACAAATCTCATGTTTCAAGTGACCGAATCTTTAGTTCGTCGATGTGAGGCTTGCATTCAAGCCGAGGGTGGACATTTCGAACAATTTTTATAGTCTTAAGTTTTGTGATTTTTATTTAATTTAAATTTTTATTGTTAATTGTTAATAAAGGTTCAATGCTTGTAAATTCTTAACAAAAGCGAATCGGACCCATGTTTATTAAGAAAAATTGTTTAGAATTATCAGAGTTATTAACTGGCAAAGTTTGTCATAGAGCTTGTAGAACACCCTATATATATATATATATATATATATATATATATATATATATATATATATATATATATATATATATATATATATATATATATATATATAACAAAAATTCAAATCGACCCCGGATATGGGTTCTAGGGGAGCTAGTTCGCGTTTATTAGAACAAAATTTTTAATTCAAAAGTCGGGTGATTGGTGAATTTTTTCTACAAAAATTCACTAAAAAAGATGGTTTGCTAAACACAAGTGTTTTTATTAGTAACACCGCGGCCCAAAAGCTTAGTAGACGCTCTGTATATTGTATTATTATTTTAAAATCGTTTAGTGTCATGATATAGTCTTCCAAAGCAGCAGTATTGGGGATTTTGTGAATACGTGCCAAATTCAAAATATCCGGAGAGGTACAATGAGATCATCGATTATAATTAATAATAGGTTACTTATAAGTGACTATAAAACCACATGAATCCTCTAAATAAATGCATCAACCTAGTTGTGTCAAAATTGACAAATGATTTAAATAACAGTTCACAGCTCGGAGTGTCAATGACTCGACCATAGTCCATTACCCATTAGCCGGACATCTGTATATTGATCTGATGAGAGCCCTAACACGGCACGAATCGACTGTAACCGCTATAAAATACAACTGCATGCCCGTCGGCTATAGAATCTCGCCTATATTTCACTTGTAGGTATACAATCTATTCCCCTGAAATAATCAATAGTTTTATTTTCCACGATAATTCCCTTAGCGTGCACGCTAAGGTAGAAACTTCCTTCCACAGGCTTCGCCGTTCCACTGTTTCAGTCTCTACGTGAAACCCCCACAATACGCTTCATCTGCAGTTCCGCTCGCTGTTGTCAACATTTGACACTTACATTTGAATAGACAATCGGCCTTTTGTAAATTTACTCTCACAAAAATTTATATTAATCAATAGCTTATACATGAAGCATTTTAATTTTTGTTAACATGGAAAACACTTTTTCCTTGTAGTTTGAGTTCTCAAAATTACTTTCCTAACTTTCCGCGATGTAGTTCCTTTTGCCTACATCCATGGAAAATAATAGTAACATGCGGCCTTCGGCTGGGATAAGTAGAGTTTCTATGCCTTTTTATGAGCCGCCGCCAAGAAAAACCAGTGCAGAAATTATAAACGAGGCAAGATTGGCTATAAGAGGTGAGTTGTTTGTAATTTTCTTAGTGTCTAAAAAATTAACACTTACCTACTTTCACTATTGTTGATACACATTGTTTTTGCCATTTATTCAAGCTTAAGATATTTTAAAATATAATTTTCACGTGGTTATAGGCTTTAAGAATAATTAAAATAATTAACTTTAAAAAACATAATTTGTACTGCTTCAAAAAAAGGGCGTAATAGAGAAATTGACTATGTATATTCCGTTCATATTCCACTAGGTAGGTAATTGAATATTGAAGATACCCCTGTTTAATTTATTTAGTTATTATTTATTATTTATTTACACAAAAGAGTTTTACAATGTGTAGGTAGATACAAAAAAAGCTACATACTTGTGCTTGCAATTTAGATGAATTATGAAAAAATAACCCCAAAACATTTTTGACAAATGGACTAGATACTTTTGACAAGCCTAGATATAATTAACAATACAATTTGTCATTTTAGCGAATTTTCTAAGAAAAAAATCACGCCTGGGGACTTCTCGACTTTTGAATTTTAAAAAAATTTCTTCAAATGAGCGCGATCTAGGACCCCTAGAACCCATATCCGGGGCCAGTTTCGATTTCTTTATGTTTATATAGGTATATATATATATATATATATATATATATATATATATATATATATATATATATATATATATATATATATATATATATATATATATATACCACACCGATAACTCAAAAAATAATGGTTCCATTTTGATATAATTTGGCCTTCCTTTTGTATGTAGCTTGGATAAGTTTGTTAGCCAGGAAAATCGAACCAGGTTTTCGGGAAAATTTTGGGTTTTCTTTCGGAAAAAAATTTATCTCAAAAAATAGAAATGCTGTGGTAACCAAATTTCGTACGTAAGTTTACGATATTAAAAGGAAACTATATACCAATATATATATATATATATATATATATATATATATATATATATATATATATATATATATATATATATATATATATATATATATATATATATATATATATATTTCTAAGTTAAAAGAAAAAATAGTTAAAAAACTATTTGGCACCAGATCATGTATATGAAAATTCACTACCATAACGCACTTGCTGCGTCCAGACTTTTTTAATCACATCTCAGTCCGTCTAATAACTCTCAAACATTCTTTAATTTTTGTTGGCCTTACTTGGTGAAACTGGTCCTTACTACATACAGATTTGGAGACTACTTCTCTGGCTTCACTGTTGAGTTTCGTTTCGGTAAGTGAAGGACGTAGCCAGCGCGTAAGCTAACTGAAGCAAGTGGGCCTTATGAATTCCAGATGTTCTAGGATGTTCTTCAACGTTTCTGTAACCGCTTTCGCTGCTTTTCTGAGGATGCCGTGAAGCAGCAAAACCGGTTAGAGAAACGTTGAAGAACATCCTAGAACATCTAGAATTCAGTAGGGCCACTTGGTCCAGTTAGCTTATGTGCTGGCTACGGCCTTCATTTATAGAAAGGTAAGCCAATAGTGAAGCCAGAGAAGTAGTCTTCAAGTCTGTATGTGACTCTCAACCAATCCATCGTTGCTTCCATACGTCATTCTTCCCACTTCAAAATATTAACTACAGTTCTCTAACTCATTGTATCAATATACAAATAAAACTGACCTTTTGTACGCTAAATCGATAATCCGACAAATGTCGTAGAGTAAGCAAAAAATACGCTATAGTACAGAGTGTCCAGGTTAGTAGATATAGAGAGAAGGTTGCTTTACAATGATTTTATACTTTTTTTGTGAAACTAACGATGCCGTAATCAAAACTGACATGGCACTCTTTGTTTTTGGGCTATAGGATGATTATCAAAATGTGTCGTTTTTAGGCACACCCTGTATCTGTATATGTAGGTGTTGAGATAATAAAACTGTTAAAACTAATTCTAATAAATTTTTTTCGCAGAATAAATGATGCAAATAGTTTTTTTTTTCTTTCTATTAAGCACAGAATTTGTGATACAAACCATAATATCATAATACAGTTGACCCGCGGTAATCCGACAAACGTTTTGCAAAGCGGTGTCGGATGGTCGAATTTGTCAGACTATAGAGTACTGCCACCGACTCCTTGTAGTCCGGCACTTTTTTGAAAAGGAGTACCTTGCAATTTGACAAGTTACATATGTACACTATAAAAAATGGTCAGATCACATCTATATTTACTACATAATATACGATATGTCACTTAGTTAATTAAGCAAGACAATATGTATATAGCATCGGGTTTATTATAAAATTAACGTCGTTAACGCCATAGCACTTGCAAAAAAATGATAACTAAACATATTGATGTCATTCAATTACATATAACATATGTAAGTATTTCCAAGGTACATATGTACTCTGATCTTAATTTCAAAATGGAAAAACAAGTAAATTTATGGTGCATGCAGATATTCATCAATTTTTTTTTTTTTGGTATTACATTGGCTAAACGCGAGAGTAAGGCCTTGTCTCTCAGTCTCCTCAGAAGTAAAAGTTAGTTGTACGATGCATCTTCAACCGTTACATACCCAGTTCAAATATGCGTTAATCGCATCTTTTGCTGACCCTTGATGGAGTAGTTGTGATGTCTTCGTCCTCATCTTCATGATTTATTATTGTAATAGAAACTTGATTAATAATGTCCTCATCAGACGTTTGATGGAAAACACTTTCTTCTTTATCCATTCCACGATACCAGATTTCCAAATCTCCCGAACTTATCTGCGTTTCGGAGCAACGTGCTCTATGACCTGCGACGTTACACTGATTTGAGGAGCGGTGCCGGGAGTAGTGACAATTTCTGGCCATAAGTTTTTCCATGACGGCGTAATGCCTGATGTATTCCAAGATTGACAAAGGGGGAAAACGAGTTTTTCATGTTTAATTCTTTTAAAGTTTTTCCTATGGGTTAGTCTTTTGATATGGCCGTTAGCAGCAGTTTTTTCTTGTAGTCTTGCTTGCCAAACTGAATGATATGCTGATCCATTGGTTGGACCAGTGCAGTGCAATTTAGTGAAAGAAACATTGCAGTGATACATTTCTTCTCTGTTGTTAGTTTTTCTTCGGACGGATGACCGGGAACATTATCAAAAAGCAAGAACGCTTTTTGAGTTAGATTATGATCTTTCAACCATTTTCTAACTTCTGGCCACTTTGAAAAGGTCTTTTGTCATCCACGCGCTTTTTTTGTCGATAATAGTGTAGAGATAAATCAATGTTTTTAATGCTCGTGGATTCTTTAATTTTCCAATAACTATCTTTAGCTTGTGTGTACCCGAAGCGTTAGCACAAGGTAATACGGTTACACGTTCTTTGCGCATCTTATGGCTAGGTGTAGAGTTTTCATTATGTGAAAAAAACGTTTTTCTAGGTATTACACGCCAAAAAGCCCCGACTCATCTGCATTCTATACCAGTGAAGGGCGCAGATCTAATTCTTTCACTTTTTGTAAAAATCTCAATTCAAATGGCTCTATGCAGGACGCATCATTAGAGTTTTTCTCCTGTTACCGTCATCAATCGTATTCCGTGACGGCTTTTGAAGCGTTCCAACAATCCCTTGCTAGCTCCAAAGTATTCTTTTTTGTCATCTCCTTGTAAAAAAATTGTTTCCTGGTCAATGCGGGCCCAAAAATAGGCCTTCGTCTGTTTCTTTCCTGAAGAAACCACATGTACAAAGCTTCTTCAACCACTTTATTTTCAGGTTTATTAAGTGCCTGCCTCTTGCCCGGCACACAGTCAATGGTTAACACGAACTTTTGAGTGTTCTCGCGGATCTGTTTAATTTCATAAATTGTGGAACGTCCTATGTCGTATTCACTTGCCACGCTACTAAAAGATTCATTAGGATTTAGGCGGTCCAGAATATCATTTTTTTGCTCTAATTGTTAATGTTTTGTACTTCTGTTTTTGGGTTTGCGAAGCCATTGCGGCACGTGTAGATATGCGTTGTACGATGCGACAGCAATATATGAACGCCCGGTATTACATTCACATGTTTAAGCATGCATTGACAAAGATTTGCCGGAAATAAGCGTGTAAATGTGTTTTGTATGTACTGTTACTGACATGTTAGATTATAGAGGGTGGCGGATTAGACAGAGGCCGGATTATCACGGTTCGACTCTATGATGTTTTAAACGTAACACCTGTATATTTTTATGTCATTGGATGTGGCTGATTGGGAGATTTTTAAATATATACGGTTATATGTGGATATTCTTGTTATAGACTAAACAAAAAATATGCTATAGTACAGTTTCCGAGTTTCGTTGCTTTTGTGGGGTATCTCGTAGAGATAGAAGATTGCGATTTTGACATTACTGTTCTAGTTTTATGTGAAACTAAGATTCCGAAATCAAAATGACATGGCACTCATTGTTTTTGAGCTCTAGGACGATTTTGAAAGTTTGTCATTTTTAGGCACCCCCTGTATCTCCTTTATGTGATGAGATAATAAAACCGTGAAAACGAGTTCAAATAGTTTTTTTATGTAGAATTCAATTATGCAAATAGTTTTTTCTATTTAGCACAGATTTTGTGATACAAAGCGAACATATGATTTTTAAATTGATTACCTGTATATTTTTATGTCATTGGATTTATACGTATATAGGGTTACATGTAAATACTTTTTGAATGGCTGATTAAATTTCATTTTTGTATTTCCATAGTAGAGGCTATGGACACTGGACAGGTTTTTAAACCAAGTAGATCGAACAGCATTTGTTGAATGGAAAAGCCCATATATTTCTACAAACTTTACTTATATCCGTTTTCTACGATGATCGTACAGAGAACATACCTTTAGCTTACATTTTTATTTTTTCTGGTATGCCATGGAAAATAAAAGATAAAAGATGCTATAATACGCCAGGCGGCAAGCCGTAAAATAAAGCCCAATAAGGAAATAATTTCGGGAAAATCTGGAACTTGATTTTATCGCTTTACTTTTATCTCGGGAGAGATATACTGAGTTTTCCCCATCGAGAAAGGTCGGCGTTAGCCGCCATATTGGAAAAATGGCGTCCAAATTTAGTTTTTTTGCAAATATTTTCTAATATGTTAACTTTTCTATAAAAATACCAATTAGCAAAATTAATTATTATTAAATTTATTACAAAAAAGGTCCTTACCAACTTTACCGTAAAACTTACCTTTTTTCAAGATATTTAGCCGTACATTTAGAAAATCTTTCGTACCTCACCTAAAATCTATTTTTTTACTTACTTTCCATTATTTTTGGTGCACTATGCATATTTATTTTATTTTAGGGATCACAAGATTATAGTAAGAAATCAAGCATGTACCTAAGAAGTTAAGCACAGAAAATATTCAATACTCGTTTCGACACCACCTTGCGGTAGAGTACATGGCGCGTTTTTTTTTTCAGTGGGTTCCCCTGTTGGCCCAATCCACAGTAAAATTCTAAATCCATCCTAATTTTTCTCGTTTCGACGATGCAGGCTGACTTTGTTGATATTCTACACTGCCAGCACGTCCACTTTCGTCCTCAGAAACGACCTTTTCTTCGGTCTGGTCCTGGGACGTTAGACGGTCTAGGTCGATGTCATTACTGTCGTTTTCCTCCACATCTTCTACATTTGTGCAGGCCTGCCCTCTGCCATTGGTGCAGATTGTGGAGCACTTCAATCCATTTTTTTTGCAACCGCATGCTGCCTTGCTGCCTTTTGAACATGTGCAGGATATTGGGTTGAAAAGTGACTATGGAGCCGGGCTATTGGTAGTGCTGATTGGAACCAAACGATATTTAGAATTTCTCCATTTCCAGTCTAATGGATTTTATTATTTCCATACCATGTTGGCACTTGATATGTTCGAAGATCGTGTTGACGGGCCGCTACATGAGTTAGTGGTAAGCCTGCGAGGCTAAAACGATTTTTCGCTAATGACTTTGCAAACATTTGCTACCTTAAGGTATCCAGTGTGATTCCATCGTTGTTGGCTCCATAAAGCGCTGCGATAACGAGCTGTCCCGCTTTATCCACCTCATCTGAATGTATATGTGGGCCTTTGAAAACATTTGCAGCTGTTTGCACGTTCTCATTTTTTTGGAGCACACCTTTACAAGGTTCGTTTTCCCCTGTCGAAAAAATGATGATATTGTATCACACCCACTAAACGCGTGTAAAAACAAAATGTTGTTTTATACTTCCAATTGGAGAGTTAAACTGGTGGTGCAATAAAGCCTTCTGTTTGTTTTTCCTTTGCCCGGTTTCATAACATAAATGTTTGGTCGCGATATTTCTAACGCTGTCAGGATGACTAAAATATCTATGTCCTCAACTACTATAACAATGGAGGTGTTGGACTGTGATCAGTCAATAGCTGTATTTACAATTAGTACATCGGCATCTTCGGTAGCTTGTTTCGTATCTGTATAAGACGATGTTTGTTCTTATCATTAGACAAGAATTTGTTTTGTGGCATAGTTGCTGTCATTGACTCATCAAATAATACTGTAGCTCCAGAATGCATTGGGGATCGGCGATGACACTCTACTGATTTCGTGCTTAAAGCTGCTGGGTCATCAGGATACCCATCAAAAACGATGACACTATAGTTTTAAGTACTTTTTGACGTAGCTCACATATCTGGAGAGAAAGTGTCATTTTGGTACTAGGTTACGCGATTAAGAAGGAAACCACCGTCTATGACGTCAAGTTCATTTATGAATGTGAGTTCTTCAGTAGCGGGGTGGAATAATTAATAAAAAATAAATTTTGCCGTCCTTCGCATTCCTGATTCATCAAAGAGGGAAAGTGGGTAGGGAGCCAGTTAAAATGGGAAATATTGCTCTAACTTGTTAACTGATTTGTTTGCCAAGGATGTCCGTTAGAAAAGTGTAAGAGGGTTGATTGCAATCTCTTCATCATGAATATTGACTTTTAAATTTACTGCACGGAGAGGCATCACTCAATCTTTTCGAGAAAACTCCACATGACCAAAGTTTTGACCGACTATGCTTGCTTGTGCGTTTTGCCAATCTCGTATGCCATATAGTAATTAATTTTCTCGTCTTCTTCAACCCATGTGCTTAGTCATACAACATTCTACCCAACCGGAAAGGGATTGTGACACGAAAACCATTCCATGAATTTCTTAGTGTCTGTTTCGTCTCATGCTATTCGTGATGTTCGAGCATCTACATGCTGTTCTGTAGTGGCAAATGACACTTGCCAAAATCTTTCAATTTGTTCTGTCACATCCATGACAGTAGACACCACAAGTATCCATTTCGTGAGAACGCTATCTGTGATCTCCCGCCCGTGTCTAAGACCACCATTACTCTTCATATATCGCATAAATGTCTGTTTGATAACCATATCCGTCCATATTCCTGACAAAAATTTATCGGACCGTCTAATTGTGAAATAGGTATTGAAGACAAATTATTCATACTCATGTGGAGATAGTTTGGATTTAATATCGAGCATATCTTGAACGTATAACTGGGCAGGTACAAGAAATTCCCACTTCAATGCAAATAGGGCAACATTTTCTGGATGCATTGAAGATGTAAATGCCCGTCCCCACTTCTCTCGGCCTGGATGATTTGTTTGAGGAGAGATACCATGTTTAAATACTGTACTCAAAGTTTTGCTGTCGGTCCGTTTCTATTTACTTCAAGTAACTTTTCCGAGAAACGGTCTGCAATGGTTCTGAATGGACCTGCGTTGATTTAATTTCTGCAGTCCTAATCTCCATCAGTTTATTGGGAAGTTGGATCTGCAATCTCCAAAAAAATGTTTTCTGCCACTTTTTCTTCTTTATGGGTTATGTTTATAGTTTAAGATAATATTCACTAGAGCTAAGTGGGCCAATATATGTCCTGTTAACGCCCTCGCTTATGCATGCACCAAAAGTAATTAAATTAAATAAGATAGCAATTAAAAAAATCGATTTTAGCTGAGTTACGAAAGATTATCCAAATTTACGGTCAAATATCTTCGTAACGGTAAGTTTTTAATGACCTTTTTTATATAAAATTTAATGAGGATTAATTTTGGTAATAAATATTTTCATTGAAAAGTTCATATTTTAGGAAATATTCGCGTAAAATTAAATTTGGACGTCTTTTTTCCAATAAGGCGACTAACGCCGACCTACTCGAGAGGGAAAACTTAGTACATCTATCATGAAATAAAAATAAAAAGATTAAATCAATTTCCAGATTTCCTGTAATTATTTCCTTATTTAATTTCTTGCCGCCTGGCCTAATAATATATTATATAATATTTGCTACTGAATACTAATTACTTTATGTCACACAATGCTCAGTTTCACAATTCTCGATTAAATATTTAACGGCTAGTTAGATAAGGTTTAATAAAACCAATCAGAGCGTCAAAATGTTTGGTTGTCATGGAAAAAACCTGAATCATAGTCTATGATTGGTCGTCTGAAGCCTCGATTAACCAACCTCCGTTAAATGTTTCATCGAGTTTTGTGAAGCTGGGCATAAGAGTAATTAATTTAAAATAATTAAGTTACAAAAATGATATTTTGATGTTAAATAGTATGAAATTATTAAACCTGAATATTTGAAACATTAAATTACAAAACAAACAAAAAAACAAATAAATATTTTAAATATTTAAAAATAGATATTGCTCAAATTGATTTCCATTATGCTCTATCAAGTTTGAAATTTTCCCCTTATTCTACGCAACGCGTTTAAGAGGATAACGAACCTGGCCTCCAGATTTCTCAGTTCTGTTTCAACGCTGTTACGCAAATCCTCTCCCGTAGGATGCCTAGTACGGAATTTTTTTTAGGTATCCCCTCCAGAGAAAATCTAAAACTGACAAATCTGAAGGCCTGGGTGGCCACCCTATAGGACCATTCGTGCCATTCTACCGATTGGGAAACAAATTATCTAAAGATCGTTTTAATGTTTGTGAGTTGTGCACTGAAGCATCGTCTTCTTGAAAAAATACGTTATTAAAATGAGCCAATGGAATAATATCACATAAATCAGACAGTACGTCTTTCAGTATTTCTTGGTACCTATTTGCTGTCAAGCTGCACTCGTCGATAATAAATTTAAATGTATTTCCCAAGATAAAACAACAAACACTATGACCGGATCTACCCTGCTGCTCCCGCGAAAAAGTGTTGATTCTCTTGGGATCAAAATCTGTTATTGTGTGATATTTAATATGATAGTGCTGCTTACATATGCCTTGTCCGACCAAATATTTTTTTATGAAAATCTGTGACCATATTTAAATACCTTGCAGAACTCCAAAAGCCGTTGTGTATTTCTACTTTAAGTTATTCATAGAAAATAAGTTTTATTTCAAGGGGATTTGTTTGAAAATATTTTAATGAAATGACGAAAAGTAGCACTTGAAATATAAATCAAGGACCTAATTAAATACATTTTATTTCATATTGTCCATGCATCATGCCCACAACCTTTGTTAAAACTCACCAGTTTTGACGTCTTATATCGTTATTTGTCATTTGCAGGAGATATTTTTTTCGTACTTCTTCTGTACTCTTTTTTTCTAGAAAAAATCCACTAAAAGTAATCAACCGATTTCAATCAAACTTGGCAAGAATGTTTTTTGTTTCTTTTGTAGATTAGACAGGTTCGTTAATCATCCCAATCGGACTAGTTTTTCGCAAGTTATTTTGTTTGAAAAAAATTATATTCCTGAAAACCATACAACGGTTTTGATGAAACTTGATAAACATGTGACCTTAATGTAAACATATTCACATACCAAAATTGAAGTTTCCAAGTTTATATATTATTAAGTTATCGGAGTTTGATAAAATCGTTACCATAACGCACTAACTGCGTCAGGCTTTCATTAACAACATTTTAGAAGGTCAAAACAATAATGAATTAAATTCACAAAAATAGTCACAAGGCAAGAAGCAAATGTTTCATTGGTCACAATTAAATGTCTAAATGGGCGCTTTTTAAACAAAGATTCTGAAGCAGATACTGGTTGTAAAGAACAAATGTTGCTTAAAATGTGTTTCACAACGCCTTAAATAGTCACTTTTTTTCATTTAATTAAAATGTTTGCAGAAAACTTATTTCAGATAGACCCTTCTTGGCAGTTTCGATATGTATATTTGGGACAGTCAATTATTCCTGAAGAGGTGTCCAGTACGTAATATCAGATTCAGTGATCTCTAGACGAATATTCTCAAACAAATACGGCTTCTGGATAACATCATATTGCGTTATATGTGTCTGAGATGCTCTGAATTTATGTTTAAATTATTACTTCCATTTCATTTGTCTGAAGTATTTGTAGAAAATTATTTAATTTGACGTGAAACTTTTTTGTTAGTCCCATATGAAAAGTGAAAGTATTGCATTAGTTTCAAAACGTCTGGACACAGCAAGTGGGTTACGATGGCGAATGTTCATTACAAATAATTGTTTTCGACAAAAAATTGTCAGTTAAATAGTAAATTATTATTGAAATAAAAAACTGGGTTCAGGAAGTACATTGTGGTAGCAAATTTTTATAGTAATATTTCACATCCTACTAACTTGATTTCCCATTTGGCTAGAATCTTCAAATTTAAAGAAAAAATTCATGGTAAAACCCCCGAAGAGGTGTAGCTGCAAAATGGGATAAAGGCAGCTTATATAGGTACAGCTAAGTTGGTTTTTTTTCCGCGTTTTTCGTTTATACTTCCTTTTTATCTTCTTCCATATTCACTCCTGGCACTTTGGGGTTGTTTGCAGCAAATTTTGCTTGGGATTTATGCATCCAAGTGGGGTTCTAAGCATATTTCTGATTTTTTTTAAATAAAAAGCCTCCGTGAGCTTATCTGCAAATATACCTAATACTTTTATTTTTACTCCTTTTGGAAAAGAAAAGAAGAAAAGTTTATCTCCACTTTTCATTGCCTTTTTAGTGAATTGTTATTATTATTAACTAATATTATATATATATATATATATATATATATATATATATATATATATATACATATAATTAAAAAAAATCACTAATAGAGAGGTATCGATGGTTAGACTTTGCAAACATTCTAGAACCCATATCCGGGGTCAGATTCACTTTATATATATATATATATATATATATATATATATATATATATATATATATATATATATATATATATATATATATATATATATATATATATATATATATATCCACGCGATAACTGAAAAGGTTATCAACCGGTTTTAATGAAACTCGGCAATAATCGTTTCTTTATTAATAGCTTGGACGAGTTCGTTATCCAAGAAAATCGGTTTTCCGGGAAAATTTTAAGTTTTATTTCGAAAATTACAAAGTCATTTTGATGAAATTTGGTTGTAAGGCTTTGGGAAAGGCCTTACTATGTACTAAAATTCAACTTTCTACATTTGTAGAGAATTGAGTTATTCAAATTTGAAGCATTTAATGAAAATTCACTACCATAACGCACTTGCTGCGTTCCAAACTTTTAGAATTATTTTTGTACATTAATACACTACAAACAACTCCACCAGACATCTAGACAGATATTTAGGTCAAGTTATTTATTGAGTTCTTGGTTTAAGTATATATAACTTTTTTTTTCATTAAACACATATTTACATTTATGACGATTCACCGACTTAATTGTTGAATATAAAAATAATCTTGAATAAATAGCTTTCAATTCGTAGTATCGCTGATTCACAGTGCAGTTAAGTTTACAACAGCATACCTCAAAAAAACAAGATATTGTCTGTAAGACAATAGTTTCGATTAACTGCTATTTCGTACAAAATAAACATTAAAATAAATCCGTAACTGATTGTGTTCGAAAATTGTTGAGCAAAGTTACACAAATTTCTAATAAATGTTATTTAAAACACCAAAACTCAATCTGAAACTATAGGTGTTATTCGCATTTAGAATACACATGACGTATTACCCTCCTCTCGCGTCTCTCCCACCTCAGAGTTACCAGACAACCTATGTAATTTATATACCTTGCAACCAACCAACTATTTTGTAAATTGTCAGCCCTGGCCCCTTCTTCTCTAATACCGGGACAATGTATGTAATATTTTCAAGGTAAAAAAGAACAGAACAAGGCTAAGCTCCAGACTGAATTTCTATTAAGTAAAAGGCTTTTACTTAATAGAAATTCAGTCTGGAGCATAGCCTTGTTCTGTTCTTTTTTACGTTGGAAATATGTCTAACCCAGACGTTGTGACGTTCAGAAATTACAATGTATGTAAGGCTGGGTGCATTTTCACCATAATTAGAAACGCTTACCGTTTTAGATCTTATTAGAGCTCGTCAGTGCGCTATACTAATCAGAGCGAGAATACATCTAAAGTAAATTCGGTCAAGGTAGCCAGCCTGCTAAAACATTGTGCGATGTATTGCCATCTTGGTGCGGAACCAGTTAGTATGTTGTCTCGGCAGCACCAATAAACACAAAATGTTATCAATAGAGAATGTGTGCAACAAATCAACAATTTGGAAATTGTCAGCCTTGGCCCTTTCTTCCCCAATACCAAGATCATGTAAGGCTAGATGCATTCTGACCATAATTAAAAAAGCATATCGGTTTCGCTCTTATTGGAGTTCGTCAGTGCACTATACTAATCACAGTGAGAATATACCTAAAGTAAATTCGGCACACAAAACATATTTTGTGTTGATTGAAGATGCCGTGACAACATACTACCTGATTCCGCACCGAGATGCCGACCCTGTCGTACATCTCACAATGTCCTGGAAGGCTAGCTACCTTAGCCGAATTTACTTTATTTAGGTACTTACTTTAGCTGTATTTTTACTGTAATTAGTATAGTGCACTGACGAGCTCCAATAAAACCGAAGCCGGTATGCGTTTCTAATTATGGTGAGAATGCATCTAGCCTTACATTAAATAAAATTTTTGATATGTTTCTACACGATTTTACTATGCTATTGATTAGACTCGTGCAATGAAATCATAATAAAAATTATACCCGAAAAGTTAATACTGTATGCCGCTTGTATATTTATATCAGTGATCTTTATTTATTAGGCGTCCTGTATCCGCGAGTTGACTGCATAGGTGGCGAGCGGAGCACAAACCAGGCAATGATTTTTAACATTTTTGTTCGATCTGACGTGAGTTTATTAGGAAAGAAAAGCCTGGACGCAGCAAGTGCGTTATGGTAGTGAATTTTCATAGAAATAATCTGGCACAGAATATTTTATTATAACTTTTTTTCTTGTAACATAGAAATCTAAATTTTGGTGTATAGTTTACTTTTTATATCGTAAACCTACCTACCAAATTTGGTTATCATAGATTTTTTATTTTTTAAGATAAAATTTTTTTTCGAATGAAAACTCAAAATTTTCTCGGAAAACCTCCTCCTCTTTTTCTGATTAACGACATAATCAAAGCTATTTACAAAAGAAAGGTACATGTCAAATTTTATCAAAATCGGCCTATTATTCTTTGAGATAAAAATTTTTTTCGAATGAAAACTCAAAGTTTTTCCGGAAAACCTCGTCCGATTTTTATGACTAACAAACTTGTCAAATCCATTTACAAAAGGAAGGTACATGCCAAATTTTATTAAAATCGGCCCATTATTTTTTGAGATAAGAATTTTTTTTTGAATGAAAACTCAAAATTTTCCCGGAAAACTTCGTCCGATTTTCCTGACTAACGAACTTATTCAAGCCATTTACAAAAGAAAGGTACATGCCAAATTTTATCAAAATCGGCCCATTATTTTTTGAGTTATCGGTGTGATACATACATACATACATAATATATATATATATATATATATATATATATATATATATATATATATATATATATATATATATATATATATATATATATATATATATATATATATATATATATATATATACAGGGTGTCTCTCTAACAATGGGCCAAACCCATATATTCGGATAGAGCATCAAAAATTAAATAGACTTTCATTAATACGTTTTGTCCGATTGTTGCTTGTTTTCGATATACAGGGTGTTAAATTTGACTTTGAAAAAAATTAAATCGCTCGTTTTTCTGCTAATTACTGGAATATTGATTTGGAACTTTGTAATAGGGGGTTATCGAGGATGACGCTTCCAACCGTGATACCTATTTTGAGCTACATCATAGTTGGCGCCACCTACACTAAACCCGAATGTTTTACAGGGGCATAACTTTTTCGATGATCAACTTTCTGCAAATCTGTTCAGAAAAACTGAAAACTACTAATTTTTTGTACGAAAAAGGTATACTTAGTTGAAACTCATAAAGTGAGTGGTTACCGAGATATTGCGGTTTTAATAATGGTGTGCATTGAAAATCTCTCAAATCTGAAATTTTATTCTGGCCCAAAGTTCATCTCTGGAGTTACAAAACTTGAAAGAATTAGTATACAAGAATATTTGTAACTCCAGAGATGAACTTTGGGCTAGAATAATCGAATCCAGTGATATAATGAAAAACGATTATCAAACTTTTTTTAAGGTGAGCCAAATTTTGGGTTGAGACTATAAAAATGTATTGAAGTAGGCGGAGGCCATTTTGAGAATCTTATTAAGTGAATTGTTCGATAGTTGTCAATTTTTTCTTATAATTTAGTGATAATAATAATGTTAATAAAATTTCAGATTTGAGAGATTTTCAATGCACACCATTATTAAAACCGCAATATCTCGGTAACCACTCACTTTATGAGTTTCAACTAAGTATACCTTTTTCGAACAAAAAATTAGTAGTTTTCAGTTTTTCTGAACAGATTTGCAGAAAGTTGATCATCGAAAAAGTTATGCCCCTGTAAAACATTCGGGTTTAGTGTAGGTGGCGCCAACTATGATGTAGCTCAAAATAGGTATCACGGTTGGAAGATTCATTCTCGATAACCCCCTATTACAAAGTTCCAAATCAATATTCCAGTAATTAGCAGAAAAACGAGCGATTTAATTTTTTTCAAAGTCAAATTTAACACCCTGTATATCGAAAACAAGCAACAATCGGACAAAACGTATTGATGAAAGTCTATTTAATTTTTGATGCTCTATCCGAATATATGGGTTTGGCCCATTGTTAGAGGGACACCCTGTATATATATATATATATATATATATATATATATATATATATATATATATATATATATATATATATATATATATATAAACATATAAAAATTGAAACTGACCCCGGATATGCGTTCTAGGGGTCCTAATTCGCGCTCATTTGCAAATTTTTTTTTAAAATTCATCCCTATTAGTTTTTTCTGCGAAAATTCACTAAAAAAGTATTTTTGCAGCTATTGGAGGAAAAGCCATTTAGCATAGTAATTTAAAACCACTTAATAACATTATTAAACATTCTATTTTGATGTGATATTTGTTTTACTAAATAGAGCATATCCAGCCTAATATAAACAGTCCGAAATATTGTAAGAAACTGATGTGAGACAATCCTCATAAAACAATTCTTGTTCCATTCACGAACAAAAAGCAACTAAATTTAAAAGCTTCTACTCTGAATGGAACACAAATACAATTTTCTAATGAAGTTAAATATCCAGGGTTCTTCCAAAACCCAAAACCGAATTGAAGCACGCACTTGTAACTCTTTCGAGTGCCACAATGGTTATCTCGACTTGCCGCAGACTCGTAGGAAAGAAGTGGGGGTTGAATCCGAGGATAGTATATTGGATATATCAAACTATGGTGAAACGCAATGCTGAAAAATCGCAAGAATTGCAAGGGCTGATGTTTCTTGGAATACTGGGAGCTTCATGCCCTACAGCTGTAACAGAGGAAACGTTGAATCTCACTTCGCAGTAGATAGGTATGCGTGAAGAAGGAAGCAGCACTAAGTGCCTCGAGACTATTTCAATCAAACAAATTCAAACCAGGAGACCAGGTTAGCCACTTGAAGAACATGTAAATTATTCCATCGCCACACCAACAGATTAAATGTCAGCTAAACTGGACTTCATTGTTCGATATGACGTAGTCATAAGTGACCGCGTCAAGCCTGTGACAAAGATAGTGAGAGCCTAACAAAAAAACTCATCAGTATGGTATATAGACGGTCTAAACAAAGGAGGGGACAGGAATGAAAATAAGAAGCCGTAACTTCAGACTCGATAAGCCCCTAGGAATAAATTCCAGCATTTTCCAAGCAAAAATACTTGCTATAAATATCTCTGTACAGGAGTGCATAAAAAGTTGTCACAGAACCACAGAGATTTATATCCTTTCGGATATTCAGGCAGTATTAAAGACTGTGAAATTATTTAAAACCGAGTGTAAACTGACCTTGGACTGCAAAAAATCCCTGAAACAATTGGCTACAAACAACAAAGTGAATTTAATGTGAGTACCGGGGCATCAAGGCATTGAAGGAATTGAGGAAGTATATAGCCTTGCAAAAAGGACCTCAACAGCACCATTATATGGTCCAGAGCACTATTGTTAATTAACAAAAAGCCACGCAAGCATTAAACTTGATACTTGGAAGAGGCACCAAATGCTGTCATACTGGAGGAAAATGCCAGGCTCGAGGCAGGCAAAGCAGTTCATAACCATATCAACAGAGAAGTGTGAACTACTCCTTGAATTGAACAGGAACGATGTGAGACTATCACATCACTTTTCATAGGACACTCCCCAGTAAAGTATAACCTCACGAAGATGGGTAAGGTGACAGTGAATACTGCAAAAACTTCACTGAAGCAGCGGTAACAACAGAACATTTGCTACGCAACTGTTCAGCTCAGTTCTGCAAAAAGCTTAAATACATTGGAGGGGTGACACCACAGGAAATAGTTAAAAAATAATAAAAGATTCCGAAACTTGTCAGGTAAAGTGATAAAGGAAGTTCAATCGTGCGGCAAATAAAACAGTACACAGAAAAATTTGCCTGCGATTTAGTCTCCCTCTCGGTATCATTATTTACCTAAGATTCAGTATAAAAGGTGATGTTAGTAGTAAGTACTTAGAAATTTTCATTCTCTTATGACGCTAACTTTGTTAGTGAAATGATCTCCAGGTCTTTAAAAAGATGTGTTGTGGTGATTTGGGTTCTCCAAGTGTACGTATCAGTGCTCACTACAGATTCCAATCTTCACTTAGTGTAAAATAGCTCCCACAAAGATAGTAGACTAGATCAAAAATCTTAACTTTTTGTGCAACTATTAGAAAATCGAGTCATGCATAAAAGACTCATTGGGATCGCAGCACTGAGAGGTCAAAGGCCTATACGACTTATTGAGCAATCTACAATCTACCAAATACAGTGAAGCGGATTTGGTCGTTTTAGAAGGAAAATCAATTTATTATTTATTTTATTCATGTGGTGTTTAACAGAGTTTTTAAGTTACACGCTTACGAAAATGAACCAATTCAAGAAACACTTAGTCCTTTATTCTCCTTAAGCTGCTAATTATTCATAACTTTATGCATTTACATTACAGTTTAGATACTCTATTCGATGCATAGTCTTAAAGAAGACTACAGCGGGTCATGGTTAAAGATCTTACTACATTTCTTTTTTACAGATCTTTAATTAAAAGTAAGCTGTGCTATACGAGCGAAAGCTACTTCCACATGTAGTTTGTAAAGATAGCGATGAATAGTGTAGAATGAACTGCTGATAATCCTATCAGCAAGGAATTCCAATCCCTTGGATAAGCGAATGACCTAGTGCTGATGGTTAGGTGGCGATTTGTAAGAACTGTGTCAGTTACTTCTCAAAAAGCGGTAAATATAAAGGCGTAAATAGAAGGAAAAAAGCAATAAACCATATTTGTCGCTTTCACTAAGAAAAGAACAGTAGTAGGCCTCGACCATTTGGGGTAAAACACTACTCAAATTCCTTTTGCGGGGGAGGCAAAATACCTAGAAGCCATCGTTGATCAAATATTCACATAGAATTCCCACACTCAAAAGGTCATACAGATGGCGATAATTGCCCAGTGTAGATGTAGACGAATGTGTGGTAAATAGGCGAAATAATTTCAATATGATCTTATGGATTTACATAAGGGTAATAATATCATGACATTATAGATATGTGATTAATGAAAATGCAGCAGGAGACGGCGATCCGGATACTAAACCGGTTAGGTAAAAGGCTAGCCAGCCTGTCTGTGTGCCAGAGGAGTCTATGAGGACCACTTCGGCGACAGTCATTTTGAACCTGCCGCCACTACACGTATTCATACAAAGAGAAGCTTGCTTACTGGTACATAGGTTAATGTAAGGTCAAACACCAATTGGCAAACAGCACCGACCAGAGTATACGAGGAACTGGAGACAGAACAAATTTTGGCCATGCCCGTTAGCAGCATGGTTCCTTAGTATTGCTTCGACTAAAATTGGTAACAGCATAAATAGTCTGATACACCGACGGATCCAAGACGAAAACATGTGTTCGATCAGGACTTTAGAGAATACGGCCAACATCCAAAATTTTAATAAACCTGGGTAAACATACCACAACTTTTCTGGCTGAAATGCCAATCTGGCACAAACCAAGAGTATTGGACAAGTGGCGATGAACCGGTCAATTACCATATACACAGCTTGCCAAGCGGCGCTTAAAGCGTTATATAGGTTATATGCAGATAAATTCAAAGCTAGTAAGGGACCGTCTGATAATCCTAGTAGCGACATGCTGTCAAAATGAGATCACATTGGCATGGGTTCCAGTACATAGTACATGGGGGGTCATAAGAAGAACTAAAAGACAGATGAACTGGCCAATGAAGGGTGTCCAGATCCTTATATGTCCCTCTATTTACTTACTGGGTGGACAACAACTGTCCATTGTGTTGCTCAAATAGAGTCATAGATCTAGTTGTCATTTTTTACTCGAAAGTTTACATTTGCGAATCATATGTCTCAGCTGGTATAAAAATCCATTTCCAGTCGTTTTCAGTGTTTTCAGTTTTGGTTCGAATGTAGAGACAAGCGCCCTTTGATTATTTTAAATATGAATAGCGTGAGAGCGTGGTCAAATTTTACAAATAATCAATTAATTTATTATTACAAACTACAATCAACAACGTTAATTTCTTAATCTTGTTTAGAAATATAGAACTTTAATCTTTGCGTGGACAAGACCCTAGTGGATAACATTGTTGAAATAGGTCCATAGATACCGTTATTAATTACTAAAATCAATAATCGGTTATATCGGTACACATATCTCCAATCTGCCTATATGCAGTGCAGCTATCTGAACACAAGTTGATTAATCAGCTTGGATATTAGTGCCTTTAATAAGCGTAATGAAAAACGCCACTCCTTTGATTACTACACAATATCACTTACATATATTGGCTCCCTTAATATAATCACGTCGAACATATACAGGTGTGTGTCCATTTTTATTATAATAAATAAACAGGGTGTAAATTTCACTACATAGAGATCAAGGTAAGGTGCAACAACGTCATAAGTAACAGATTCCGAAAAATACATTCTATTAGGCTAATGTGAATTATAATTAAATTTAAAACTGAAGTGCAACTTTTGATTTTTTATCATTGTTTGGGTACCAAATTGCTCTTATTTCTTATTATATATATATATATATATATATATATATATATATATATATATATATATATATATATATATATATATATATATATATATGTATATATATACATACAGTTCACTGTTGTACGTTACCGACTTCAATTCTCCCATTCCAAAAAAATATTGACGAGGCAAGTACCTACGTTATGGTAACAAATAAGGTCTATTCAGGCTGTGCCAATTAAAACTTTCTACCTGAAAAATATCGGAATTAAAAATAATAATAAAAAGAAAGCCGAGACACGTGACTTTTTCTCGGAACCTACCTCTTAGGCAGGGGGGTGAAGTAACCTTAATTTTTAAATGGCACCCTATATTGAGTGACACCTCATTTTCAAGCTTTCTCAATTTTCCCAAGACAACATACGAATTTTTAAATTTAGGTTCGGATATGGCAAAAAAATCATCAATTAAAGAATAAGTCAAAATATCAATGAATTAAAGATTGTTATTTAATTGTTCAAATCGTTTTCCTCCCACTTCCATATCAATATAAAATGTTGGCTCCACCGAACATTTTAAAGCATTTCGGGGGTTATCTGAGGTGTCACTCAACATAGGGTGACACTTAAAATGTAAGGCTGCTTTACGCCCCTGTCTAAGGGGTAGATTCCAAGACACCTCAACTGAAGTCATCATGTGTTCCCCCTTGAAAACAAACTCGGTCTCGGCTTGTTTTCCTTTTTTTTCCCAACATTTTCTAGGTGGGAAGTTTTAATTGACACACCTGTAGAATAAGGTAGCACTTGTAATACTTAGTGTTTGTGTAAATGTTATGATAGAAATGTACACACCTTAGGTATTTTACGTTTCCTCCTCATTCCTCATCAAAAAATAAAAAGATTGTCCAGGAATTATGGTAGGAATTGTATCTCTGTTTGGCAGCAACTGAAAAAAATGATATATATATATATATATATATATATATATATATATATATATATATATATATATATATATATATATATATATTTGTGTGTGTGTATTATGATACCTTATTCGTTACCATAACACAATTGCTGCGTCCGTATTTTAAAATTTAGCTCTTCATTAAGTCCTTACCTTATTCGTTATCATAGCGCACTTGCTGCGACGGTATTTCTTTCATAGTATGTATTAATTTCTTATTCGTTAGCATGAACACTTGCTGCGTTAGTTTTTCTTTCATGATACGTATTGATATGCTGCGACGGTATTTCTTTCATAGTATGTATTGATTTCTTATTCGTTAGCATGAACACTTGTTGCGTTAGTTTTTCTTTCATGATACGTATTGATATAGTATTCGGTACCGTAACACCCTGCTGGGTCAATATTTCTTTCATAATACGTATTCATATCTTATTCGTTACCATAGCACACTTGTTGTGCCAGTATTTTTAGATTTAGTTTTCAATTAAGTCCTTGTAAAATTTGTTTTATAATTAAGTCCAGAGATGTAAAAAGAGAAATAAACTCGAACACAGAAATTCGTTTGCGCAAGCTGAAGGGAGTTTTCAAAAGGCTCAAAGTCGTAATCTTGTCATTAGCGATTTTTGCTTTGTGAATTCGCTAAAAATGTATTTTCCACAAAAATTTGAAGAAAAAAAAACACAAAATCGTGCTTAAAATGGCTTGCAAAAATTCGCAGAAACAAATTTGCCGACGAAAGTTCGCTAAAAAATAGTACTTTTACAAAAACTGGTTGAGAAACTTTTACATAAAAGATTCGATATTTCAGGAAATATTCTTTAAACAATTTTTCTGCGCGAAAATTCATTGAAACGTTTTACGAATTTCGTTCAAAAATTGTTCAATCAAACCTACGCTAAAAATTATTTTACACAAAAATTCGAAACAAATAAGAAAAAATATTTTCCTTCTGTAAGAAAATTTGCTATTGCAAGAACATTTTCTACATAAAAATTCGCTAATAAAATAAATCAAACATTATACAGTATGATCTAGATACAGACGTAGAAACTTTTTTTGTGGGTTTCACAAGGAAAATTTTCTTTTGCCTGACTTGTTTGAGATAATATCGCTTTAAGCAGCCTGGCGAAGCGTTTAGTTACCACGGCCAGTTGACACGACTCTATTTAATTTAAGTAGTTAAGAGAAGATACAGTCGCAGTAAATCATACTCTAATTTTCATGCTTAAGCCTTTTGACGTTTTACCACCAATACTGTGGCCGACATGATGTGCAAAAATTATTACAGATAACAACCATGATGTTAATAATGATATCAATATTATTTTTTGCAGAATCCCAAATGGCGGACAATTCTTTCGCACCTCCTTCAATTAAACCTATCCAAACCCAGAGGCCTTTTACCCCAAGAAATAAAGAGAGAATTCTCTTCGGCAAAAAATCAAAATCCAATCGACCACCAAGTTCATTCAGGTAAGATTATAGTTTATGTAAAGTTAAATTGAAGTTATGTAATTTAAAATTAGTGAATAGGGAGGTTTTTTATTTCATACATAATATGTTCTTAGCTCATTTCTATTTTCTTAAATTAGGTGCCCTTATACTTCTAGTACTACTACGATTCCAGTCGTTATTCCTCAAAATTTATAATTTCTAATCCACTACACAGTGTGTCTAAGAAAGTAGAATGCCTGCACTCTTCTGCTTTTCGTTTTTGGTAACCAGACGTAACAAGTGTAGCATAGTATATATATTTCTGGTATGTAAAAGTCAAAATGTGATTTGCAAATCGCATATTCTTCTTGCCTGCTCGTACTAAACACGAACCCAGAAGAATCTTAACCAGAAATCTTTAAAAAGTTTAGGAGGTTGAAGAGATTTTTTACGTGTGGTTTGTATAAATTGTTGCAGAGCCGTTGCTAAAAACATTCCTCTTTCAAGTATATGCAAGTTTTCGATTATTTATATTATTTCCTGCGGCTCTTTCCGAAGAAAGTGTAGTGAATGATTGTCATGAAACGATATCAAATATACCAATTAAAAAAAAATCAATAAATATAGAGCATGAAACTTAAACAAAACATGGAGTGAGTTTTCGCCGTTAATACTTCTATGTGTGTCGACGTGGAACAACAAATAAAATAGAGAGGGAGAGAGATCTGTTTATATTATTTATTATAAAATAAAATATCGAACGTTAACAATGTTCACTAATTTACAATCTAAAATAAAGTGATATTTGATGACAAGCTGCAAGAATTTAGAATTACTATTTTAAAAATTAACAAATAATTTGAAGAAAATTACTCAAATTAAGAAAATTATACTTAACATTGGCTTCTGCTGTGGCTATGATGCAGCGATGACTTAATTTCCAGTGTGAGATAACCATTTAGAGCTGGCGAGACTTCTACTAATTGTTGAGCATTGTTGAGTTGTAACCAATTGAACGGGATTGCTAAACGGAACAAATACATTTGGCCTACACCATCATTTTATTCGATGTGCACCTTAGATGTTTAAAATGAATTGAGAAAGGAATTTTTACCCAATCCTTTCGTATTGATAGCCTTCAAAGAAAAGTGACAGAGACAATGACGTTATAGGTAACAATTATGTCTATGGTCGAAATATAATAATATAAATATGTTAAAAACGTGTAAAACGTTACACATCCTCTAGCTCATTTCCAAGAGGAAAAATTTGGAACAAATTTGTTATCTTCTGTGTGAAATTAAGATGACAGACAAGGTTTAGATAGTCAATATTTTTGATTTGAGAAGAAGACCATACAATACCTGAAAAGCTGATTGATGGAAATGCAAAAACGAAGCAAATAAAGACGGTTCAGATATATAGTGCCCCTAATCTGCATTTATTATTTTAAAATTATAAAAAACTCATTAGAACAAACAAATGACTGATATATAATTTACAAAATATTCAAATTTTTAAAAATTAATAATTAACCAAAAATTGAAGTTACTAGAAAGCTGATTAGCATGAAAAATACAAATGATTACGGTAATGAAATATTTAAGTGCCAAAAATATATTAACGTTATTAAAAAATTAAATAAATGACTGGACAATAAATTTTAAAAAGTTAATTTTGAGAAGGATAAAGATAAATTTTGAATAATATGAAATTAAATTTGATGTAGTATAGGGTCACTTTGCTCCGTACGATTAATGAGTTCCTCACTGCTCCTTTCTTCGTTAAACTTTTCAAGCGTGTGAAACCGATGCATACGCAAACAGCTTTTACGCCTTCAAGTACATGCGTGTGCGCACTCATCCACGGTGCGCTGCGATGTACAAAAAATAAAAAAAACAGCAACATTGTGCTACTGTGGTCCTAAATTGCAAAGAGGTTCCAGCTCTCAGCAATTGTGGAGTTTTGGTTACTAAGAAAAAGTTACTACCCAATGTTGCCAAAAGAGTCCACGGTGTCAAACAACACCTTATGTGCATTCGTCCAACAAATTGAGTAAACAAGCACTTTGTCCTCTGATTGTGTGATTTTCATTTGACCAAAAGAAAGCAAACTCTTGTCCAGACAGCTAATATTAAAAACGAATTATATAGTAAAATATAACAAGGCTATAACAAAGTAGTTAAAATAAGCGAAAACCACCCAGTCTCGATAGAAGCGTATCAGATACCATAAAGAAAAAGATAACTAAAATGAAACGAAAGGGTAAGGAAAGACGTCAGTGAGATAACAAGCCTCCCAATTATTAATACAACTAAAAGACAGATGAGGCCAAGTACTACTAGTACTTACTACCTAAGGTTCTAAAGTCATAACATGATTTAAAAATTAATTTCATTAGGTGAATGATAAACATGTTAAAGTTTGTAATTAAATGATAAATATATGCAAATTTAATTAATTTGAACTCTAAACAATTTAATATATGTTTCAAAGAAGTGGAATGTTAATAAATTACTACGTAAATTTACTCAGAAGAGATTTAGTATGAAGCACTTCAAACAAGTTAAACTAAAAAATAATTATAACGCAAATTTAGAGATAATGAATAATTATTACTGGTTAGCTGAAATAGGTAGACAGAGGTAGAAAAATGTACTTCATAAAGCTCAAGTATGACATGTAATATAAACTAAAAATGGCAACGAAATATTTAATATGGTATCTTAGAGCTTCTGTCGACCATTTGTCGAACAAAAAAATTAAACATATCAAAGAGTGATGCACCAGATAGCTCCTGAGCTCACCTCAATACGACAAATTCATAAAACAGCATATGCGAGGGAACACAGGAATGAGAACGCACAAGACCGAACACCTTCAATTGGATTTCATTGTCACCCGGATGTCTGTCAAACTCTGTCCCAAAGCTCAAAAATAGTGTGCCAAAACATACTAAAGCTTCGGACACCAATACAATGACACAGCAGCATCCAGAATGAGCCTAAACATACAAAATATCAAAATGTACCTATGTAAATTAAAATAAACACAATAATCACAATCAAAATGATTTAATAAACCATATTATTAAACCTAAATTAATTGTTAAAGGCGTACAAACTACTAATAGATATTTTAACCAGAACGGTTAAAATACAAAAATTACGATTTAAGAAGTCATATCATGATTTTACCAAAGTTACATAAGAGAGAATAAAAAAAAGGGAAAAAGAAAGAATAAGCTATTCACTCGAAGAGTGAAGAATGCACGTAGTTTCTAGAGATGCTCGGGTCCTTATGGTCAAAGAGAATAAAATGGAATAAAGATACCCAAACAAAGTAGGAACGCAGCTTTCAGGCGTACTCGGGTCCAGATGGTCAAAGACAATGAGATGAAAATAATCACCCAAACGTAAGGTCGAAACGCAATTTTTTGGGACGTGTCAACGTTATCAGCAAGTATTTTGAAGGCAGAAAAATAAGAATTGGAACAAGAGAGGAAGATCTGGATGTAACGGCGGGAGTCCCACAATGCTCGGTCCTGGGGCCAACACTCTGGAATGTGCTTTATGACGGAGTTTTGAAGTTGCGTTTGGCGGAGGGATTGACAACAGTTGGTTTCGCGGATGATTTTGACCATAGTTGCGACAGCACAGGATGTAGAAAAAGATTTTTGATTGACAACCATGAGATTCAGCCTGGAAACAATGTCAGATACCTAGGAATTATCCTGGATGAGAGAGGCACATTCAAGGATCACCTGCAAATGTCTGCCTAGAAAGTAGAGAAAAAAGCACCGGCGATAGGCAGATTGATGACGAATATTGGTGGCCCGGCAACAACTAGCACACTTATACTCGTTAAAGTAGTTAATTCCGTTTTCGCTTTACGGAGCTTCAGTATAGTATCCGGTAATGAAAAAGAAAACTGATAAAAAATCTAGAGAAGACCCAGAGGATAGTGCTTCTTAGGGTGACGACAGCTTATAGAACTGTTTCGGCGCAGGCAGTCTAGGTGATAGCTGTATACCAATTGATCTACTGGCCAAGAAGAGGTATACTCTGTTCAACATGAGTTTAATCAAGAGAGAAGAAAGGCGGGGCGGAACGAAATCAATCGTAGAGGAGTGGCAACAGCGTTGGTAGGAGAATGAGGATGTGGCGAAATGGACGAGGAAGCTCATACCAGACCTAAAAACATGGCTACACAGAACTATCAGCTACCATGTAACACAAGTAATGACAGGCCTCGGGCAGTTTGCAGTTTATGCAAGAAAGGTAGACAAAACTGATAGTGAAGACTGTAGATATTGTGGTCTAAGAGATAGGGTGGAACACATTATGTTAAAGTGCCCTAGGTGGGAGGAGCAGAGACAGACAGCAGAGGTCTTGTTGCGACAACAACTGACAACAGAGAACCTGGTTCTGTTGATGCTCAGCAGTAGGGAGCAATGGAAGAACCCACAGAAAATGATGAAGAGTATAGAAACATGAAAGGACTACGGATGTACCAAACTCCCAATCGCCGCACCGACATCAATCGGGCGAGGAGGGAACAGGTGGAAGAACGAATAGGAAAAGACGGCTTTTTACCCTGAAGATGCATCTGTGTGCAGACCTTTCCAGGCTATCTGCGGGTAGCTCCAACGTCCTCACAAAAAAGTTTTCGGACGTGTTCGGAGTCCAGATGACCAAAGAGAATTAGATGGAGTAATGTCACCCAAACAAAGTAGGAACGCAGTTTTCAGATGTACTCGGGTTCAGATGGTCAAACAGAATGAGATGAAAAGGGTACTCAAACGTAAAGTGGGAACGCAGTTCTAGGACGTGCTCGGGTCCACATGGTCAAAGAGAACGGGATGGAATAAAGTGACCCAAACAAAGTAGGAACGCAGTTTTCAGACGTACTCGGGTCCAGATGGTCAAAGAGGATGAGATGAAAAGAGTCATTTAAACGTAAAGTGAGAACACAGTGTTAAGACGTACTCGGGTCCAGACGGTCAAAGAGAATAAGATTGCACAAAGTGACCCAAATAAAGTAGGAACGCAGTTTTCCGACATACTCGGGTCTAGATCGTCAAAGCAAATAAAAACAAGAGTACAGATAGGGATACCTACGTAGAAAAAAAATAGTAATTGAAAAAAAAAACATGTCATAAATGTTGTTGCAAACTGTCTAGTTAAGTTGAGACATTTTAATTTAAAAAAATTATGGAGTTAATAAAATATAATTTAACAAGTTGTATAGTTAAATTGGAAAATTCAAATTTTAAAAAGTAGATTTAATAAAATTAATCAAACAAATTGACAAATCAAGTAGCAAATCTAATAAAGTTGATTAAAAAATAGGAATTGTCTAGTTAAATCAATTAAAATTTTGAAAAGCAAGTTTGCTGAAGTTAATTAAACCAAGATCTTACAAAGTGTCCAAACAATTGATAACACAGGTAGCAATTATGTCTATGATCGTAATATAATAATATAAAGATAATAAAAACGTATCAAACGTTACAATAATTACTAGTTGTTTGTTTTGTTTCTTTAACGTCGGCCTATTTCCGCGACTATGACCAGTCACCGACGCCAGGGAGCAGTTTCACCTCACTATCCTGGAAATTTTGCCGAACCCCTGCCTTTCTGTAAGGAGAGTAGGGATTTTTAACGTGCCCAACATCGCATGGACACCGGACCAACGGCTTTACGCCCCCTCCGAAGGGCGGAACGTGCAGACATTCAACTTGCTCAAATACAATGCCAGAACCTCGGTTGATGTTAATTTTACAGTTTGTACTGAAAAAGTGAAAGGAGTACCCTGGGATCGAACCCAGTACCCTTCGGTTCAGAGTCACACGTTCTTACCCCTGAACCACCGAGGTTCTTATCATTACTAGTAAATTTACTTTTACCTTCATGGAATTATTTGGAATTTGGCGTTACTTGCTTTTGTGTTTTTACTATGTGTTTTTACTTTCATTAGTTGTTTCAAAACCCCTTTATTACGTGTCCTATTGCCCTAAAGGTATTATTTTCTTTTTTTATCGCTTGGTGCAACATCTTTATCACTTTCTGCATTAAATTCTGAGGAAAGGACAAGCTGCAATTATTTACAAGTGTTGATCATGTTATTTAATTTTACCTCTTATGTAGTTAAGAAGTTTGCAATTTAGCTTATATTATTTTTTTGTAAAAAATTATGAACAGACATCTAACTATAATATTTCACTACCATAACGGGATTTAGGGTCACTTAAATTAAACACACTACAAAACATACTTCAGATCTCTTTTCGTTAAAAGTTCCACTGTAAATGATTATAGCTTGAAAAACTAAAATTGTCAAGGCAAGTTTATGCAAGAACGGTGACAAATAGTATTTATTGTAAATACAGATGTAGATACATCTTATCTAGTCTTACAATTGCTTGTTTTCTTATCTGTAACCGGTTACGTCCTGTTACGGCGTCGTCAAACGATGCCTTAAAATGGCACAACCGGTTGCAGAGAAGAACACAAGCAATTGTGGAGCCGTACAAGAAGTATCTATGTCTGTATTTGGTATGAAACGGTTTCACTAAGTAAGGGAAACAACAACTAATGAATATTTATTGTGTCATCTACATAAACGTAAAGTTGTTATTAATGTTTGTATCTATGACATATCATAGTGTGGGCCGTATTTCGTTAACTTCCTCCAATAATTACTTACACTAAACGGCGTTTGTATACCAAAATATCAAGCAAAGTTATTAACTGCGATTTGTTATATTTTCCGCCACCTTTGTGCTTTTCTAAGAAAGAAGACTAATCACATGTCAATTTATTTCTTGGCTACTGTAACACACCACCTAAATTAACCTCTAAGGCTGACTAGATTATAAGACTATTTTAAAACACAGGTAGGTAGATACGAAGAATTTAGAACCTGCTTCATAGAATATTCTAGGCGTGATTTCAGACAACGGACTGAATAATAAAATTAACCCAAACGACATGAGATTTGTTTACAACCAGGCACACGATATAGATCAAGATTTCTTTCTGGAATTGCTATTTTACTAGCACGCAATCCCAGCTATTGCGGTCAAAATGCCAACAGCTTTATAGAAAAAACTGCCCACTTTTTACTCATGCTCTCCACTAGTAAGAAATAACACTATATTATGGATGAATATACTAAAACATTGGTATAATTAAGTGAACATTGACATTGAGTAAAATTGTTGACCTTCCTACAGCGGCATTCTGAGACATGCAAGATGTTATTAGATATAGGGTATAAAATATTCATACTTAGTGGAATTACAACAACAAATACTTATTCAAAGATGAACAAGAAAGTAATCAATTTTGGTCGTTATCGTGCCATCATTGACAATTTTGTTGTTAGGAACTTTCCTTTAGCTATTTTCATTGATTTTCTTACATGGCGAAGGTCACAAAGCTCTGCGTTTTGTAACAGGTACCCACAGAAGGTAACAAAGGACAAAGGGAATCTATAAATAAATCAGTTTATGGTAGAATTGTTTGTCAACATTTAAATTCAAATAAGTCACTTGATACCTTTGAATACATGCATGTTTTAAAATTATATCTCATCGCCAATATTTTTAAAAGAATAAGCTAGTTTACACTTGTTTCTAGATTGTCATCCAAGCTAATCTTATGTTAACATATTTTAGTAGCACCACATAATAATAGTGTTCAGGTAGAAATAAGCTAAAATTGGTCTGATTCTGTTTAACTACTATTACTTTTACATTTTATTGGTCAGAATTAGACAGTATGGATAAGCGGCGCAACAGCGCGCACCTAAGCAGGATAATTTTACATCATAGGAGAGGATTCACAACTTATGAAACATTGTGCGGCAAAATTATGGAATAAATTCATTAAAATTTGAGCGATTACGTCAAGGATAATTCGACTCATTTAATATCTAATTTGATTTTTAAAATCTTCTACGTTATTTGATTTGGTACGTAGATATTTTATTTTAAATACTCCCGTAAAAAATTTAGCGACGTAAGATCTGGGGACCTGGGCAACCACTCTATTGGTCCTTGCCTACTGATTCACTTGCCAGGAAATTAGTCATTCAAAAACGCGCAAATAGGGCGTGCAAAGTGCGGAGGTGCACCGTGCTGCTGCAACCAAATATCACCAGTTGGTAAATCAGGATCATCTTCATTTGGAAAACTTGCAGCAAGAGCAGCAATAAGTGTTGTGTATGTGCTTCAGTTATCCAATGAGTATTCTCTCTACTCCAATACCTGTAATTTTGTTTACTGACAGTTCCATTTAGCTAAAATAATGCTTGGTTCGAAAAAATAATTTGGCGAATAAAATTTGGATTTCGGTTGCATAAATCTTGCATTATTTCACAACAATGCATTTGTCGGTCAGGATCATCTTCATTAAGTTCGTGTAGCAGCTGTATATTATTGTAATTTTCTACACTAAGTTAGTAGTGAGCGTGGCGCCACCTTGTTGCGGAACCAAGTAGTAAAGTAATTTTCTAATTTTAATGCACGTAATACCGATCGTTGAGATATTTAATGGTCACACCTAATAAAATATCAAGTTTCACGTTTTCATCAATTACTTCCACATCGTCACATGTGGAAGTATCGTATCGGGGACAAAAATTTCAAATTTTTTTTCGCTTAAACGTCATAAAAAGTATCAAAACATATAGAAAACATGATTTGGAAACGAACATTTTTTTTGTCTGTCGGTCTGTGGGTCTGTATGCCTGTCTGTTTGTAGCCTCGATAACTTTAGAACGAATTGAGATATCGTCTTCAAATTTGGTATACAGTTACCACTCGACAAACGAACGGTTCAGATTGTTTTTGGGTAAAATCGCTTCAGCAGGTAGGGGGTGATTTGGTGAAAATTGACATTTTTTCATAAAAACTCTAGTAACATAACGTTTTAGGGTTTATTTATTAGAACACTTTTAATCCAATTGTACTAAAATTAATTAGAGATTAAATGTGCGAAGGTGGAATATTGTTGAAAAAAATTTAGCTTTTTTTTGATACAACGACGTAAAATGTCTCGAAACGTATAGAAAACTTGATTCTGCAACGAATTTTTTTTTGTCTGTCGGTCGAACGGTCTGTCGGCACGTACGTGTGTCTGTTAATAGGCGCAATAACTTTCGAACGAATTGAGATATCATCTTTAAATTTGGTATCCAGTTAGCACCCGACAATGAAACGCTTCGAATTGGTTTTGGGTAAGATAGCTTTCGGGGGTAGTGGATAAATATGGGGTAATTTGGTGAAAATTGAAATTTGTTCAATTAAACTCTAGTAGTATAACGTGTCAAAAGTTTATGGGTGCAGGAATATAAATATTTTCTTTGTGGTCAACACATGGGCCATAAATTCATTCCATGAGAAGGTCTTTCTGAAGAGAACAAATTATCACAGCTATGTGGAAGTGATGATTTAATTTGCAGCACTATTTTCTTAGGACGCCCTGCACTTTGCATGTGTTTAACAAGTCCCGTCTCTTAATTTCTTCTCGATTTTACTCACAGTGGATTGGCTGACACGTCTATCTGGATATTTTGCATTAAACAAATAGTACACTACTTGACGTGTTCTGGTTTTATCACCGCATCCAGCAAGAATTATAATTTCAGGGTTTCACTTAAATGTGCCATTCTTCATTAACTTTCAAAAGAGATTTATCTTATTAAGAATAACGTTTATTTGACAATGACGTACACCTGACTCTTCTGTATTATTGATTAGTCCCTACTTGTGGATACAATTTTTAACATTTTATTTACAGGACCTAATCTTATCTTATTCGTTATTACTTCCACATCGTCACAACGTGTGGAAGTATCGCATCGGTGACAAAATTTAAAAAAAAATGTTTTCGCTTAAACGTAAAAAGTATCAAAACATATCGAAAGTGCAAAACTCCGACTTGTTTTGTTCGTTTTTGGCATATAATTGTCAAGGATTTTTCTGGACAGAAGTTATACCAGACTCATCGACATTGAAGATTATGTTTCCTTTAAATTGATACAGGCTTAGGCTTTTATAAAAATTTTGAAAAAAATCCAACAGATTCAACATTTAATGACTATATACGATTGATACGAGTGTATTCTGGCTGATAAAATCTTAGTTTGAGATCACTTTTCAAAAACCTTCTTAGTCAAGACTTTGCCAGATAGCTCCGTCTCTTTGCTGAATTTACGAACTAGTAGCTATACGAATTCTGGAGAAGAAAAAGCTTCTTCCCTCGCCAAAAGGACCCCGAACAGAATGCCCCTGCTCTAGCTTGTTAATTACTGTTGATAACAAGCAATTAAGAAAACCATTTATTTACGCTAGGTTTCAAGTAGTTGCAAAATTATATCACTTGATTACTTTCAGAATTTATTTACACTACTTTCAATACTGGTGTACATTACGCAATAAGAGTTGGAAGTTTTACAACGGTGACGTTCGGGCCGTCTAATTTGACTACGTCTTTCTATTAATTAATTTGAAAACCTTTGATCAAGATACTGTCGCACTGTTTGAACATACTGTGCAGCAGCATCATCTTGTTGGAATACGAACGATTTTTCGTTATATCTCTCACCATTTTCTATGAAATCTGCCTGCATGGGATCAATGCTGTGTTGCAGTAATTATAAATACATTTCGCCGGTGGAGATGGTTACCGAAATTCGCAGCCCAAACATTAAGTTTCTGGGGTGCTGCGTGTGTACTTTAGGAATATTCTTGCATCATATCTGACTATTGGCGACATATATGGCGATTAAGAAAGAATGATAATTCGTCAGAAAGCAGATACAGAAAATCTTATTATCTAGAGCACATACATATACTATCTACAATACAATGAAAGAGTAAAATGCGAAATGAAGCACTGTACCAAAATTCGTGTTCAATACTAACTGAATTTCATTTTATTGTTTTTTATTGGCATTATCTGAAACGTTAAGTTAACAACAGTGATAAAATATTTTCTCTGGCAAAATCTACTAACCAAAAATAATCCTAAGAATTTAAAACGTATCGAAAAATAACGCGCTGACCGAAGAATGATTGCAGCAAGATTTTTAGGAGTTTTCAAAACCACGTACACGACTGAATGGAGAATTGAATTGCCTTTCCAACAATACTCCACTCGACATCACTAGCTATATAAACATTTAAAGAGAGGATCTACCCTAGGCGATAACGAAGCAGCTTTAACGTCGTGCGAAAATGTGTCTTCTTCGAAAACAAAATTGGTCTCTCCGAGCGTTTTTCAACAATAACTTCAAGTAATCGAAAACCCGCTTGTATCATTCTTGATGAGCCACCGTATATATGATGCGAGGTGTTTATAGAATAGCCTACACGGTAAATAACAAAGTATTTGACGTGTCTGACTAACTTTAATTCTCGTTTTGTTTTTCCAGTGTATATTATTTTAGAAGATATGGGTTTCCTAAATCAACTTCCGACTTTTTGTTTGGGTTAGTTTTGTGTGCATTTTATATATCTAGTGTACATAGGTACTACATATTATATAATTACGACGCTAACCATCACTTCTGACCCAAGCTTTCATTGAAATGTACTATTCGCTTCGATGAAAATGCACTGTAATGTACTATAATCCAGGGCTGACAAATGTTTTACTTGATTTTAAAGACTAAGTGAGGATTAGAATATGTGATGAAAACTGCTGAGTACACTTGGAAAATCCAAATCACCACAACACATATTTAAAGATCCGACGATCGTTTCACTAACAAAGTTAGCATCATCGGGGAATGAAAACTTCTAACTCAAAACATTAAGTTTATATTAGATGTGAGTTAAATGACCGCACCCTAGAGAGTGGAATTACCAACAAACTTTCCACATTTTTGTTTTACTGGATGTCGGTTTAAAAATTCCGTTATACTTCTCCCCACGCAATTTAGGCATTTTTTATCAAAGAGGCAGTCCGTGGCGTGCGATATAAATGCGCTCCTTAACGTCTAAGGCCCTAAACAACAAAGTTTGGTTAGATAGAGCCTCGCCACCTCTATGTAGTTCACTGTTTGCACTGTCTCTTTGATAAAAAATATGCCGAAATTGCGTGGAAACAGACAAAACGTAATTTGTAAAGGGCCTTCCGGTAAAAAACAAACGTAAAATGTTTGGTTATGATTCCTCTCTCTAGGATGCGGTCATTTACCCGACAGCTAATATAAACACAATTTTAGTAGTAAAGAGTTTAGAAGAAACGATCGTCGGGTCGTTAAAGAGGTGTTAGTGATTTGGGTTCTCCAAGTGTACTTATGATTTTACAGGATTTGGATTTGCCGAAGCTACTTATTACCGATAAGTCCACGGCATCTGCAACAATAATAAGACGCGTCTCTTCCAGCTCAACAGCCGCAGTAACAACGCTGATTGTTTCTTTATAACTCCTTTTTCGTTACAGCTTATTCTGTAGCTTGCTTTCCTTCACATATAATATCAAATATTCAGAAAATTGTACTGTAAATCTGAAACATTTCGGGAGGCAGCAAGTGTGTTATATAAGCGAATTTTCATAAGAATTGTACACTATAATTATACGGCATATTAGTAAAGTTAATACTTTAAACATAAACAAACCTTGAAGATCGATTTTAGAGGTCCTAGTACGTACACATTTGAAGAATTCTTTCGAAAGTGTTACCAGCGATATCTCTGTTATCAAAAAAATCTTGCGTTCTAATTCCTTTTGAGAAAAAAGCCCAAAACTCAATTTTCTATGAAGCTAAAGAACTAAATTTTGCTATATCTGTAGATAGTGTAAGCCTCTTTAAAATAAACTTGTATTACAATTTTATGAAAGATTTCCAGAAGGAAACTTAATTCATATTTAGAAAAGTAAAGTATCTGCCAAATTATAAACGTATCAGTTATTTTTCCTTATTAGTCGCCAGTATGATTTCGTTTTAATCAATCTAATCAAATCGGTTTTTTCAATATCAACAATAAAAAATTGTAATTTTATATTCAAAGGTGACAAACTTGTTTAGGCGTTTTAAACAAAAATGAGATCTTGTTCGTATGAAATTTGTGCACTATTGTTTCTCCAAATGTCAAAATAAAACTTAAAAAAACATACATTCATCGAGCTCGATTCGATCGCTTATGATCCAAGCGTGATGCCCCCTGCGCTATCTAGGCACACGTCAACTAACGTTTTATTTGCGGGATACTGTAGATCGGTTTCATGCCCGGGATATTATATTCAAAGTATACGTAACAATTAATTGCAGAATTAGTAGAATTACCATTGAAACACATCCCACGACAGTTTCGGTCTTATATGACGTCCTATGTTTAGGTTTAAAGATAAAAGAAACTATTTGAGAATCATTTTTATAAGGACTTGACTTGATTTTGTTTGCATTTCTGCTATATATGCGACAGCATAATAGATCTATGCTGCGCTAAAACTGTATTTGCGGCCCTTAATAAAGCTACAAATATAGTGTATTTTAATAATTGGTTGAATTCTTCAGTTAAATAAAAATAACAATCACTTGGCAAATTTTTAACTTTATGTCGTTTGTCGTTTTCCATAATTGCGGCCGAGATTTCACGATTGTTGGTTCGGGTAGTATGTTTTGTGCCTGGTATATATTTAGTTTGGTTACCACCGATCTATGGTTTATACCTGTTGTATGAATCAATCTACGCGTGGCAGTTAACTACTCTGTCTGTCAGGCATTGGACTTTAACCACTAAGACGTTTCAATGCATGTCTTTGGGATTTTATTTTTAATTTGGAAAAAACTCTAAATATTGTGTACCAAATTACTTAAAATTCAGAACATAGGTTTATTTGCACTATTTCTAGCCACATGTAAAGTCTCATTCCAGTTTCTCTGATACTTACAAAAATATAGCGTTTTCAAAAAGTTGAGCAAAACGGCTGATTAACGAACTCGACCCCAGTTTTCGCCCAAACAAGATTTTTGCCAAGTTTTATTGAAATCAGTTTAGTATTTTTTGAGTTATCGCTCGGATATATATATATATATATATATATATATATATATATATATATATATATATATATATATATATATATATATATATATATATACATAGAAAAAATTAAACAGACCTTAGTTTTTGGTTCTAGGGACCCAAATTCGCGCTCATCTGAAGACTTTTTTCAAAAGCTTTTCATCGTGACCTCTCTATTAGCGAATTTTTCTTAATGAAAATTCGCTAAAAATGTACTATACACACAAATTGTATTAAATGTTCTGTTAATCAAAGAAAATCAAATAATTGTACTTTAGATTCCAAAACTTATCGTAAATAGTGCAACTGTACTATGACGGCACCACTGCTAACCACGTCGGTTGCGAATGCTCTACTGACCACATGTTTTGGGAATGGCATGTACCGTTTAGTACTACCCTCGCGCGTCCAACACTATGTGAGAATATAGGGGGGGTTGCGGTATGGTACCACCTCCCACTAATATTTTAAGGTTATTGTGTTATAAAATAAATTTTAATGTATAATATTTTTACAGTTTGAGATATCTTCAGAATGAAACGGACATTCCCAGCTGTAATTCAGATTCCAACAACATGGTTCTGACACCAGACATGATAGCAAATATAAAGAACCAACATTCTGCAAGTATAAAGGGTCCACCTGCTAGTAATTTAAAGCAAAGATCAGGATCTATCAGCGAAATTACTGACAATAAGATCTTTAACATAGGTATACATGAAACTCCAATGACGAAGGTGAGACTACCATCACTAGAGTCGCTGAAACCAATGCAGAAAAAGAAATCTTTCAAAAATGCACTGTCCTTAGACAATCGTGAGTATTTTAAATTTCAAGTTGTAATTTTTTTCAATACAGACCAGTTAACTCATTTGAAAACTTTTTTTATTTAATTTTTATATTTTGAATCCATGATATTAAGCTGTATGAAATTTTATAATCTGAAATACTACCTTGTGTCTTTTATGTATCATTCGAAGATGTAGTGTTTGCATTATGGGAGTTTTATATATTAGCGTCAATCACATCTTGATCTTGATCGCAGAAGAAATACTGGAGGTATCTGCTTCTTCTATCGATACTATCATTAACATTGTTTAGGGTAAATTTCTTTGTTTCTTCCTTCCCTCGCAACATGTGATTGTCAAACTCCTCTTAGGTAAAAACGCACGCCTTATGTATTTAACTGTTCCTTCCTAGAGTATTCAAAGTTTGCAATCACCTTCCGGTGGACTTACTCATATTTACAATCACATTGTGTAAGCTCCAGCTAATCAAACAGCAAGTTAGCAAGGACGTCGCCACCAAAATTTGTGGTGGAAGGGGAGGGGAGGTAACAAAAACTCATATATATATATATATATATATATATATATATATATATATATATATATATATATATATATATATATATATATATATATATATATATATATATATATATATATATATATATATATATATATATATATATATATATATATATATATATATATATATATATATATATATATATATATATATATATATATATATATATATATATATATTCTATACAGATGTTTGTTAATAAGTATCCAATATTTTACAGGGTGATTTTTCAAGTAATTCTAAGATATAAAATTCTTTTAAATATGAACCTTTCGTTTTGAAGATACAATATGTTAGAATTTCTAATTTATTTTTCGTAATTTTGGCATTTTAAATCTCATTTTTTTAATTTTGTAAGTGTGCTACGCTTGAAGGTACTTACAAGTTCTTAGATATCATTGAAAATTAAAATTTTATACAGGTTATTGTCTTTTCAAGAGCCTTAGTCCCTTTGACACACTCGTTTATTTTACGACGGCAATGGCCCTTTTTGTCTTTAGGATTGAGTTCCTTACACCCTTCTAAACCTTTCTGATATCTTCCTTTTTCTAACCTGCGACCGTTCTTAAATTATTTAGCAAAATATCTATCCGTGTAAGGTAATTTTAACACTCAAGTATGCTGTGAAATATGCCAAGTTGAAGTGAACAAATAACTTTACTCAGCTGTTATATTTCAAGTGATTGAATTAACGTATAGATTTGAATGAATTATTGTGATTGTTTGCTTAACAAAATGTCTAATTTCACAATTGCGGCGCTGGAACCTTGGTGGTTCAGGGGTAAGAACGTGTGCCTCTGAACCGAAGGGTACTGGGTTCGATCATAGGGTACTCCTTTCACTTTTTCAGTACAAACTGTGAAATTAACATCAACCGAGGTTCTGGCATTGTATTTGAGCAAGTTGAATGTCTGCACGTTCCGCCCTTCGGAGGGGGCGTAAAGCCGTCGGTCCCGTGCCCATGCGATGTTGGGCACGTTAAAGATCCCTACCCTCCTTACAGAAAGGCAGGGGTTCGGCAAAATTTCCAGGATAGTGAGGTGAAACTGCTCCCTGACGTCGGTGATTGGCCATAGTCGCGGAAATAGGCCGACGTTAAAGAAACAAAACACACACACACAATTGCGGCGCTAGTTGACATATATTTTTTTACGTATGGGCTTGCTAATGAAAATGTATGTGAGGCTAAAAGTCTGTATCACGAACGATATCCGAATCGAACAATCCCCACTTGAAAAGCATTTTCAAGGGCCCATATTAGCTTCAGTGAAATGGTAGTTTTAAGCAAGCCAGCCAGCTTTCGAGAACGCATAGGACAGTAGGTACTTTTTTTTGGGGAAAAGGGAAATCCTTCATGCACGCCACTCGCTATTGTTCTATCGCAAAATGTTGTGCCGGACTCTTACCGACTAAAACCCCCTTATTCTCCTCGTCATGGTAGATCCAGAACGGTCACGTTCAGTGACATAGCATCAAGAATGCCGAGAGGTCAGTTTTCTATTCTTCTGTTCTACGCTCTTCTGCTCTCTTCTTTTCTAGGACTTGCCTTATATAGCTGGATATTCTACTCCAGTTTTGCGAGATTTTCATCACTATTTGTGTGGCATTTGTTTCATTTATTTCATAATTTATATGAGCCTCAAACTGACCATTGAGACCAGCTATTATACACTAACACTGAGTGTCCTGCGGTGTCCATGGCTTCACAGTAGGTGCACGCATCTTCTTCACTTATCCGCATCTTTTTTCTATAATAGCTAAATGCACCGTAGCCTGTGAGGAACTGGGTCAGACTGTAGTCCAGCTTTCTATGTTTACACCTCAAATACGACAGGACGTCTGGAATAAGGGCTTTCGTCCAAGCTGCGATGTCTTTATGTCATTCCATATCTCTTGCCATTTTTCCACGGTCTTCTCCCTCTCAACTCTTTATATAGATGGTAGGTGAGCGTTTTATATGTGATACAATCGGAGCCTCTCCTCCACAAGCAGGTTGATCGGTGGGATTCCCGTGATAACCTTTATGGGAGCGGTTGATACCGTCCAATATCCACTCGCCACTCTCAACAAGGATTTCCTTTGGAGACCCAGGAGCATATCTCAGTATTTTCGGATTTTAGTAGCCTGGTGCCGCACTGGTGAGCCATGAAGAGCAGTAGACAGCACAACGCTCCACAGTAGCTCTCTCTTTGGGCAGCTTGGACCTCCTACTTGGCAATATTCTTGTCAGGTCACCCATTTTGTTGGAGCTTTTTCCAAGGTGCATTTTATATGCTTATGAAATGCTAGGTATACCCCAAGTACCTTACCTGTCTAACTGGGAATATCTGGGTCGCTACTGCCTCAAAGTGGATGTGTTGACTCTTTCGAGGTCCTGTCAATATGATTGCCTCAACCACGAATGCGATATCGTCAGCATACGCTACTGTGACTGCTCCACATGTAAGGGGCACTGACAGGACTGAGTCCTACAGCACATTCCAGGTGAGTGGGCCCAACACTGATCAATGTAAACACCCGCGGTCATCTCTATTATCGTATCGTTGAGTAGGATATTTTGATCTTTCTGTCAGTGAAGTAACTCTCAACTATATTTATCAGGTATTGTGAAACCCCTCTCTTATAGAGTTCGTGTATTATCTGGCTCCAAGTAGCTGAGTTGAAAGCATTCTTTACGTCTAGTTTGATGACCATGAACCATCTACCATCGGTGTTTTTAGCAGAGTCCACCACTTTCTCTATTGCTTGTACCACGGAACGTCCCTTTCTAAACCCGAACTACCTGTGTGCAAGCCATCCCTTTTCTTTTATCTCAACTTTTATTCTTTGCTTGATTAATCTTTCATAAAGCTTTCCTGACACACTAAGCATACAAAGAGACCTGAAAACTGTGAGAAGGTCTGTGGTTTTCCCTTCCATAACAATATCACTCTAGCCGCCTTCCACAATCTAGGAATCTCTTGTCTTTGCAGTAGCTGATTTAGTATTTTCTGGAATACACCTGGGATATTTTTAACTGCCATTTTCACTGCTGCGGGCGGGATACGATCTAGCATCGGCGCTGTATTTATTTTTATCTCTTCCACCGTTCTCACTATTTCTCCTACCGTAAACGGATGAACTCCTTGTCTGACTGTTTTACCTCTCGCCCATTGATAAAAACTCTGTGGGAAATGCTCGAAAACCTCGATTTTTTAATCTGTGGTTGTATTGAAAGGTAGATTTTGGCAGCCGAGAGACCTCACAGCTATCCTGTACCCCTCTCTTCATACGTCGTCTTTCAGATCATTACAAAGATTTTTCCTATGTGCCCTTTCGTAGCGAGCGATAAGTGTCTTGAAATGCTTATAGGCCACTCTGAACTGGTCTTGTAAGTTTTAGATTTCATCTGAATTGCTCGCATTTGCTCTGGTAGAATTTTTTCTAAGTTGCAAGCATGCTCTACGCTGATTCTCGATGTCAGCATTCCACCAATATGGGGTCTTATTTTTTCCATCGTGGAAGATGATGGTGCCTTCTTGGACTGCTTCCGTCAGGATCTTTGTCAGCTCCCGCAGGTTCTTTGCTTCTTTCTCTCTGGTTTTAGTGAGAATTATATAATATATAACTTGGCTCTTTCGAAGAGAGGTCGGGTGTATCTGTGTCTCCTTTCTAATGCCTTGAGCTGGGTCACTTCAAAATGTATATTGTGATGGTATCTCAGCGCCTCATCTGTGAGTACCTCCCAATTCCTGATGTTCTTCGCAATGTTGGTAGTAGCTCCTGTAACGTCTATATCAGACTTACTATTTCCTCTCTCAAATGTTGATACAGTCCCCGTGTTGATAATTACCGTATTGTGCTCTGCTACCCATTCAGTCACAAAGTCCCCTCTATTGTCCGTGGAGAACCTCAAAGGGCAGTATTAGCATCTAATTCCTCCACGAGAATTGTTTCCTTTTTGTTTTCTCTGATCTGCGACATAATTCTGTCCATAAAATCTTTGAAGTCGGAAAACGGGATGTTAAGTGATACGTAGCAACAATATTGCTGAAATCTTTCAAGAGAGTAGTTCTTTTCTTATACTTGTCCCTATATCTTTATTGAGTAGGTGTATTGCAACATCTTTTTTGTCTGTTATGTAACCTCTACTTCTGGTCAAGTTAACATTTGTCTCTCTTATAGCTATTAGGTCGGTTCCTTTTACAGGCCGTGGCATAAGCTAATTAATGTGCTGCTCGATATCTTCCGATTTTTGTTTGTAGTATCCTCATTAGTGGGGTGGTTCGTTTTCCATCTTTCTTTCTTCACTCCTCCCCTTTTAACGTTTTTGGCCTTCTTTAGGAGTTTTCTGAAGAAAAGACACCTAGTCGGATCTGCTTCGTGCCCCGATTCATTGCACGTGGCACAATATAACACCTTTTCTTCGCAATATTTTGCCTTGTCTTCTAGATCCACATTTTATACATACATCACTCCTATCTGGGCCGTTGCACTCAGTTGTACGGTGGCCAAATTCTAAGCATTTAAAACATCTCAAGATGATAACTCTGAAACGTAACTTGCAGAAGACCCATCCGATCATTATTTTTCCTTCCTTCACTAATGTCGCTGCTATGTACTTTCTCAGCCTAACCGTAGATGTTTGGTTTCCGCTTCGATTTGGTCTTACTGACAAAATGTTAACTTCATCTTCTGTGATGTTTCCATAGTTTTTTGTAATCTCCTTTTTTAATTATACTTCGTCAATATCGGCGTTTGTGTTTGTAATCTGGACCGTTGATTCGTTTGACTTTATGATTACCTCAGTGTCTTTTGTTTTATTTGTAATCATATTTTTCAGAGTAGTGACTTTGTCTTTTCCTCCTGTCACTTCTAGAAGTACGTCTCCCTTATTAGTTTTTTTGAGGGATTTATTGGTTATACCTGCTTCGATGATGTTGACGTTCTTTTCGACTGTTTTGGGTAAGTCTGCGCACTTCTTGCCAACTTGACAATGATTTTATCATACTGGGAAAATTGGGTTTTAGTTTTTTCCGTTATTTCTGATCTGAGCCTTTTGGCTTTTTCCCTCTTGGTGACTACAATCGTAATTTCGAAATCCAACTTCAGGAAAATTGGCTCAGCGCATTTTCTAACGTAACCCTGGTGGTGATTCCCTATAGCCACTAGGTTTATTTTTCGAACTACCCTACTGATCTGCGTTGTCCCGTTGTTTTGTTTGAAGTTCGAAGAGAACAGGGATATCGTTTATGCCGTGGGGATGAGTCTTGTAAGGCAGTATATAAAGCGTGCTCAACTTCTCCCCTTTGCCTCCTCTGCTCAATGTAGTTTCTGTACTGGCTTTTATATACTCAATTTGACCTTCGGAGACCCAATCCTGGACTAACATATGAACCTCTGGGAACAGTAGAGCTACCTCCTCCAAAAGCTTGCCTTCCAGGGCAAGTGAATTGACCAAAATCACTATTGCAATAGGTACTAACACCAAAGATTAAGAAAGCAGTTCCTAGTTGGTAAGCATCCGAAAAGAAACACCAGAAAAGTAGCGTTGATGGTAAATATTTCCCACATTTTGGTATAGAAAGTTCCTATTGATGATTTGTCAAATCCTTACCACATCCAGAGAGTGCAATCACTTCTCTCTCGTGACTTTCCACTGTGAATTAACTTTTGTCGGTGACTTCCTCAAAGACGTTCAAATTCCTTTGTTTAAAAATAAAATCTTGTTTACTGACGAACAATTTTTCACGCAACACTATATGTAATTTCCTCAACAAGCATTTTTGGTTAGAAAAAAAATCCACATGTAATTGGATAATCACATTTTTAAGAACAGTTCTCCGTTAAAGCATCAGCTGGAATCCCTAAAGTTTATTTAACGTGTCCATTATTCCTCCCCAGAAGACTCAACGGTCAAAGTTTTCTTTGGTGTCTCGTAAGAGATTCTCCAGTTTTACTCGAAAATATGCTGGTTTAACTTAGAAGGAAAAGTGAGTTATGCATAACGATGGACCGACAAATTTTAGAATTTAAGCACGAGCATTTTTCTACCAAACTTTCAACAATCAATTAGATCGGTCGAGGAAGACCTCAACGGTGGCCGCCTATGTCACGAGAACTTAACAGTTTGAAGGATTTTCTTTTGGAGACATCTAAGACTTCAGTTCAGCTACCAAACACCCATTGAAAATCAACAACTCAGAAATCAGATAATGACTCATGTCAACTTTTCAATGAGTTCGTTAGGCAATGAGAAAAAGATTGGATGAAATCTCCGAGATTTATTGTCATTTTTTTAGAATGTTTCGTTTAATATTTGCCTTATTTTGTAAAATATACTTATTTCATATGTTTGAAGTTTGAGATTTATAATACGCCTTTATTTTTAATAATCTGATGCATTTCTAATTTGGTGCGTGTTATTAAAAAGTAGTATAGTTATTTTCTGTTTGAATGCTTCAGAAAACTTTACTACATACAAAAAGTGAACAAAAAGTATTGAGTTCTGTATGTGCACAGATGGATATTTTGCTAAATACTTTGAAAACGGTTACAGATATGAAAGAAAAGCAAGGTGATAAGCAGTTTTAGAAGAGTGTAAGGAACTCAATTTTAAAGACAAAAAGTCAAAATGGTCGTAAGAAAAATAGGATAGGGCAATGAGACCATGAGCCCGTAAAAAACACTACCTTGTATGTTATTTAAACAATTAATGATGTTTACTTTTACGTGTACTATCCTCAAGCGTAGCACATGTAGCGAATTTCAAAAATTTGTCTTTAAAATATTAAACGTAGCGCGAATGGTATAAACACCGCATACAATGTACCAAATCACATACAGATACTAAACTTACGGAAAGAAAACAAAATTAAAATTCTTTACTATGTATCTTCGAAACGAAATGTTTTGGACCACACATTTCTAAGAACTCTCTATCTTATAATAATTTGAAAAATCAGCCTTTAAACAATTTGACATTTATATTTAAAACACATGTTGATGTATGTATTCAAAAATCCAGGAATGAGCGGGACCCCACCCCCCTGTTCCGTATGGCGAAGCCCATGCAAGGTAGTAACCCACCTATTTTAGAGTACAACAACTTTTTGAGCGATCCCGTGTTACACGAAGTTTTCGATTGTGTTTTATCAGACAAATCGGAAATTAATCCCATTTGTCGGTCTCCTCGCTTGAGGGCCTATCTGGGTTATGTTGATCTCTCAAAATAAGTATTTTAAAATTTCCACGATGTTACATTGAAAGTATTTCAAAACAATTTTTTTAAATAATTGAGTTTTTAATGAATTAATCGGTATTGTTACCTTCGAAAATCAAAGGAAGAACATTTTATTTAGCATTTTCAAAAACGCGAAAAACATAATTTCAAAGAGATGGGTAATTACATGTGGCATAACTATGTGTATGCAAGTTTCGCCAATAAGAATCAGAAAATTCGTTTTATTGGTGCACTGTATATTTTTCTTAATAGAAAATATCTGTAATCAACTTATAGTTTGAAAAACATATAATTACAATACCATAACATATAGCTTTCAAAAAATATCAGGAGTATTGTGTTAAAATTCTCATTCAGACATAATGTTTAGTACCCAAAATTAAACGCTACGTCTACCTATAGCACCAAATAAACATAAAAACAATTAAAACAGAATGTAAATTTCAACAGCAACAAAATGCTTCAGTTTTGTGAACAACGTATTTTAAATTTAAATGCAATAACCGTTTTTGTGAGAGACGGAAGTGAAATTTATTGACTATTATGTGCAAGGGATCTAAAAACTGTTTCTGTTATTCTTGTCATTGGACACCTGGGTGACGTCTGGACACAACGATGCTAAATCTTGATGCTCCTCCTCGGTTATTTTCTTTGGTCCCATGTTCAGTCTTCCAAGTTTGTACTATTTAATACCTAGTTGATTTGGTTTTAGTAAAAAGATTTAGTATATCTGTTCCATGTGGCTTATTTTAAAAAACTACATCCTGGATGTTTTTTTTTTGTAATTTCATTTTATTATATCGGTCCCCCTTACTCGATTTTCCCGAATCAGTAGTTATTCTCACTGATAAATGGCTGACATCTTTCGACAATTGCTTGATATCTGCAAAGTCCTGAATCTGTAACGATTTTACGATATACGATTGTTTGTTTCTTGTTAAAGCAAATACAGGTTGCAGTTGGAAACATATATATTTTCAGATCGTTAAATAATTCCAGTGCTTATAACGCTATGGGCATAATTCGCCAGTTTGTGCCCGAAATAATAATATGAATAATAATAATAACATCAAAATAGACAAACTCCGCACCTAGAAGTTTCTGACTTGTGCGGGGGGAGCTTACATACACATATAGACAAAGAACGCCACCTACTACTCATCAGAAACTTGCCTTTCCACATTCGAGTGAAAAAGACGGAGTGTCTGAATACGGGACTCGAACCTGCGACCTCCTAGTACAATTCTTAAGGTTACTCACCTCTTAAACTGAGCTATTCGGCCTGCAAATGATTCAAAGAATCTTAAAGATATTTAATTTAAAATAGAAGAGTGATAAACTGCAATCAAAAGGATGGAAGCCATCACATATTTTTTTTGCTCCCTACACCCGTCTGAAAACAGAGGGATAACTTGCTCACCAAACTAACATGGGGGTCGCAAATAGAACAAGTTGTAAGGAAGGGAGTAGCGACCCCCGGGCAGCTGCGTCGAGTGATAAGGAGGACCCGGGGACTTAATCCTCGGATCCTTCATTGGATTTACACTGCGATCGTCAGTCCGAGAATCCTGTATGGGGCGTTGGTCTGGTGGTGTGGTGTAAACCAAACTACTACCAAGAAGCTGGCCAAACTCCAAAGGCTGGCAATCCTGGGTATTACAGACGCTATGAGGACGACACCTTAAGCCGCGCAAGAGGTATTGCTGATGCTGCCACCGCTTCCCATCTGTATCAGAAGGGAGGCTATGGCGTCGCATGTTAGAATGCGAGACTCTGGAAACTGGTGCGGAGAGGGAGCAAGAATAGGACATGCAAGAGTTGCCAAGGAGGTGGAAAAGGAAATTCTGATTTCCACGATCAAGGTACGGAATGTAGAAGACGATATTGGGTTGATTAGGCCATATACCCTCAGAATCGCCAGTAGGGATCAGTGGAGGGAAAATCAGGTTGCATTCTATCCCGAAAGCGTGGTCTTTTTTACCGACGGATCGCGGCTGAAGGATCAACAATCGTCCGGGGCAGGAATATACATCGACAGCCTGGGGGTGCGCGAGAGTTATGCTCTGGGCGCATATACCACGGCATTCGAAACGGAGGTGTACGCAATCCTGCCAATCAACAGGATGTGAGGATCAGCCCCGAGAAATGTGTATACTTTTCCTCGGATAGCCAGGCGGTTTTCCGGGCAGTCTTCGCGGCCAGAATTAGGTCAACACTGGTTCAGGAGTGCGCTGACGTCCTTAAAGGACTAGCCAGGACAAAGGAGGTGCAACTGGTGTGGGTTCCGGGACACTGTGGCATAGCGGGGAATGATTTGGCGAATGATCCCACAAGGCTTGGTTCCCGACGGCCATTCTGTGCCTGCGATAGGCATAAGTAGGAAGACGGTCTCTATCGCCTTAGACAGGTGGACTGAGGAGGCCGTGGAGAGGCACTGGGGTCGGCCGGTGGATGTAGGCAATCGAGTGACTTCGTGGAGGGGCCGGACATTCGAGCGAAAAAGACCGAGTGTCTGAATACCTGACTCTAACCCGCGACCTCCTAGTCCGATTCTTGAGGTTACTCACCCCGTGCACTGAGCTATTTGGCCTGCAAATTATTTAAAAAATCTTAAAGATATTTAATTTAAAATAGGAGAGTGAACTGCAATTAAAGGGATGGAAGCCATCACATACTTTTTATTTTGCTCCCTACACCCGTGTGAAATCAGAGGGATAACTTGCTCACTTTCTTACTATCATAGTGCTGCAATATTTTATAGACTGTCATGGCTATTTTTCCTGCCCCCGCTTACTAATTTCCTTATGCCAGGTCCAACAGAAACAATCCTTATTGACAGCTTAGTCCCAATTCTATAGCTTACTCACCTTTTGAACTGGACTATTCTGGCCATTAAACAATTTCCAACCATTGTAGAACACCAACTTTTTCATACGGAGCAGTGCGTTGTTTGTCTATTTGCAGTTTTTTCTTATACATATAACTATGTTCAACTGCATTGGGTGTATATTTGTTATTGTTCTGAAAAATATGAACCAGCACTTCCAGGATGTAGATGCTGGAGAATGTGTAAATGTCTTAAATGTGGTTTTGCAAGTGTGGCTATGTTAAATATTAAATATGATCCTCATCACTTGTTTTTGTTGTTTAAATAGGCGGTTTGCTTCACTTACTAATCCCCAGTGTTTAATATCAAATCTTAATTATTGTGAGTAGAAACACGCATAATATAGTGACAACACAGTAGAGGTACTGCATGTTTGAGTTAGTGTTCTTATTGCATATGATAAGAATATAGTTTGTGAGCAGAGTTTATCAAGGTGCACATTCCAATTTACCTCACTGTCCATATAAAATTTATTTAATTTCGTAGATGGTTTCAAGGTAAGTTATTGCGTTCTACATCTGTCCATTATGTTCTTTTATTTATTTTGAAGACCTGGAATATACGCATGGTAATCGAAGATTCTCAACTAATCACGAGCCGTTGAGTTCAATTGAATCTGATATTTTGACCTATATGTATGTCCTTATCAGAACATGATAGTTAAACATCATCGTGTAACTTTACCTGTTGACACATGGCTACATAAGCATGAAGCTATCTCATAACATAATAATAAGTCATTATTTTTCTGAGAAACAGTGTTACAAAAATACAATTTTTTAAAAAGTTTTCTCAAACTGAAGCATAAGTTGGGCGAATGGCATGAATATTCAAAAAATGATTCTGCGATCACCGTAGACTCATAACCTGTCTCTTAAAGACCATGGAGAAAGCATTAGATCAATACAGCAGAAGGTAAACGCACACAAAAAACTGCATGTAAAACAGTTCGCCTATAAGACGGGCAGGTCCACATTTGGTGCCCTACACGATCTATTGAGGGGTATACAAAAAACTTTTCTGACCAAAGAAGTAGCCATCGGTGCATTCATTGATATATATTGTACCTTTGAGAACACCTCATATCAATCCATCAAACGGACCCTGCCAGAAAAGGAAGTGGAAATCTCCATTATAAGATGAATTGAGCTAATGATAAAAAGCCGTGTTATCACAGCCAACACAAATAAAACCAACGCAATGACTGCAAAAGGTTGCCCTCAGGCAGGAGTGCTTTCGCCTTTGTTGTGGTCGCCGGTTGTTGATAAAGTTATGACTACATTTAGCCGAGCAGGATGTGTAGTCCAAGGATACGCAGATGGTATTGTCATAACAGTAAAGGGCAAGCATGGTGCTATAATATCCAACATAATGCAAACAGCCCTAAATATTGTAAAGAACTGGTGTGAGACAGAGGGGCTTATTATCAATCCTCATAAGACAGTTATTGTCCCATGCACGAACAGAAGGAACCTACATTTAAAAGCTCCTACTCTGACTAGAACACAAATACAATTTCCAACGAAGTTAAATATTTAGCGATATTCTTAGACCAAAGGCTGAACTGGAACACACTTGTAAAAAACTGTTTGAAGAACCACAATAGAAATCTGAACGTCCCGTAGACTCGAAGGAAAGACATGGGAGCTGAATTCCAGGATTGTATATTGGATATTCCAAACTTTAGGTCAAACCCATGGTCACATATGCATCTATAGTATGGTAGCGCAAAACTAAACAATGCCTAACATAAAGCAAATTGCGAAAATTGCAGAGGCTGATCTGTCTTGGAATAAAAGAAGCTATGTCATCATGCCCCACAGCTGCAATAGAGTCCCAGAGCTGCAATACTGAATCTTATTTCTCTGCAGACATGCGTGAAGAGGAAAACAGCACTAAATGCCTTAAGACTATTTCAAGCAGACAAATTTAAACCAGGCGATTTGTCTGGCAACTTAAAGATCCTCTAAATTATTCCGTTGGAGTCACTCGTCAAATCAACAGATCAAATTCCAGCTAAACTAGACTTCCTAGTTGCATTTGACGTGGTCATAGGTGACCCCCAGGTACGAAACCTAAGACAGTTAAATCCTGATAAACAACTAATCCGAATAATCTACAGACAGGTCTAAACAAATAAAGGGAGCAGGAGTGGGAATTAGATAACCTAATTTCAGATTCGCTAAGCCCCTAGAAAAAACTTCCACCATCTTCTAAAAGCTATAATGTTAGCTCTAAACCTCTGTATATAGGAGTATATACAAATAATACTCAGAAATAAAGAGATCTACATTCTCTCAGACAGTCAGGCAGTACTAAAGATTCAGATATCTTTCAAAACAGAGGCTAAACTAACCTGGGACTGCAAAAAATCCTTGAAGCAACTAGCTACAAATAAGAAAGTAACTTTGAAGTACCAGAGCGTCAAGGCATTGAAGGAAATGAGAAGCCTTGCAATAGGGGCAGCACAACACCATTATATCGTCCAGAGCCCTATTGTGGATTAACAAAAAGCCTTGAGAAGAATCACAGAAACAGGACTTTTTACAGGATACCAGTAAGGTATCACTTTATGAAAAAGGTTAAGGCGCGCAGTGAAAACTGTAGATACTACACTGAAGCAGCAGAAACAACAGATCATTTACTATACAACTGCATGGCTCAGTTCTGCTCTGTTCCAAGGTTCAAATAACTTGGAGAAGTGACCTTAACACTCCAGGAAATAGGTAAATAGCTCCCAAAAAGCTAGTACATAGCATAAAAAGTTTGAACATTTTGGGCAACTATTGGAAAAAGAGAGTCATGCACAAAAGACCCATTGAGGTCGCACCGCTGAGACGACGCAGAGACGACTCATTAAAAAGTCAACAGTCTACAATCACCATAAATAACCACTTTTATAAGAAACTTGAGTATTTAATACCAATAAACGTATATTTTAAAAATTTATGAGTTATTGTGTCACCAAAGTAAAAATATTTTGTGATAACGATCTCTTAAATATCAAAAATTAGATCACCGAAATTATACTACATTTTCAGAATGTATCTCAACATTTTAGTGTTGTTTTTTGTTTGGATGTAGATAAGGAAAGCGCTGAACATAAACTTGATGTTTACTTGACGAGTGACTAGTCGATATTTGTCAATATTTTATTTAGGGCAATTTCCTGGCTTACTTGTTTACTGATGATGTCTGTTCTAGAATACATTTAGGACACTATGTGATGTTACATAAATAAAAAATATTAATAATAAAAATGGGTAGAGGGTAGGTGGGGAATGAAATACTGACCCTAATTACTACTGAAAAGTGTATTAAACTGTCACAGTGATATGAATTATTTATGCGATATGACGGTAAATGTAACATTGTAATGCATTTACCTACACGTCTGTTTAAATATGTCGTAAAAACATGTATTTCTAAAAGCTTCCGCTTGAAAGTGTTATTAAATCTGTAAAATGTGTCACTCCGGAACTTTCGCATTTGCCATGAAAAAATAATAATAAAATATGAATTTATAGAGTGAAGAATTTCATTAAGTACAATAAAATATTCCTGCTTATGTGAATAAGGAAACATTGATGCATCAGGGTAACTTTTAATAATGATCTTTAGGCCCGTGTTTCGTTCGATAGAGAAATGGAAACTATCCTACATGTACGAGGGTAGACCAATAAATATCCGTGTAAGGAATGAAGACGCAAGTTTTTCACAAATTTTAAACGTAATCTCCTTTCAGATACACTTTTCACAAAGTTTCTGTCATTTCCTTAACCCCTCCAAAAATACGATTTGTCAAACTCATAAAAATACGCTTGTGCCTCGGCGATAACCTCCTCGTTTGAGCTGAATTTTTTCCCCGCAGCATGACATTATGTTGGCGAATATAAAGAAGTCGTAGCGCATGCAATTTGGCAGCGACAATTTCGGATAAATATGCTGGTGCGTTATCGTGGTGAAACGTAACTTTGTTCAGACCCAAATGGGACCGTGCCTTCCCATACAGCACAAGATATTCTTAGAATGTTCTAACAATGTGACAACATTCTTTTTTCAGAATATTTGTTTCGGAATGTTCTAATAACATTAATGAAATTTCAAACTGCATCTTGAATATTCTAAGTACATTCATGCAATCGCACCTTAAGAAAATTCTTTATCAATATACTGATAATATTTTAATAGATCATTGTTCAGAATATGTCCTTATAGTATTATATAACTTTAAAATTTAACGAAAAAGATAGATGATGATTACGGTATAGTGGCGAGAATTATAATAATAACTATTTTGCTTCTTTGATTCTGTTACCTGTTCTATGTTAAACACATCCAAAAATTGTATATTTAGGCACCTCCCTTCTTTAGACATAGAGTGCATGTCCCTGACGGTGGAAGAAGGGAAGATGGCCGATGCCGATAGACATAAATGTAAATTAATGTCACATGAATAGTGTGAGGTCAATGTTGTATAAGGTTATATTGTAACATAATTAATGAAAAATAATAATGTGACGTGAACACGCAGAACAGTGTATAATTGCAAACATAGATACAGAGTACAGCAGCAAATGAACACGGTGTCCGGTTATCAAGAACTAAGACGCACCCAGTAAGGAAACAAGTTTTAAAATATCTCTTGTAGTTGACACCAACGAAGGGTCCGTCAATTTGCTTGAGACTGACTCGTCTTACAAACTAGGCAGACATACATTGTACAGTATATAATTAAAACATTGTGTTGTTCAATAGTAAGTCATGCAATATAAACCACCACCACCGTTTGATGTGGATGGACTGGAACTTGTGGCTAAATGAAAACAAAAGTTTAATATATTTCTAAAAGCTTCAGGAAAACACAATTCAAATGATGATATGAAAATAGACCTACTTTTACATATTATATGTGAAGCGGGGTTATATATATTTAATAATTTTCATTAGCTGGGACAAATAAGCTGGAAGATGTTCTCGGTTGTTTTCATGAAGGCAAAGATAAATATTGCTATGGAAACTTTCAAATTTTATAACTTCTATCAAAAAGAATACCAGACAATTTACTTTTTTGTAACGGAACTTAAGAAGCAACATGCTGGTTATGAACGTATATAAAAATCCATATGCAGATTGAACCATCAAAGATAAATTAATTCTGGCCTTTTACAACAAGCAAGTACAACAAACGATTATTAGGGAAACTGATATTACGCTATCAAAAGTACAAGAATACTGCAAATTTATAGAATTGTCTAGGCGATAACCCAGGCATTTTACTCCTGTGGAAGAAGTTAATGCTGTGAGAAGTATCACTATAAAGCGTAGAAAATGTGAACCTGAACATATGGTAGGAGGATGCCCTGTGTAGAATAAAACGTGCAATTTATCAGATACGTAATCACTTGGCTAAATTATGCTTTCACAACCAGAATATCTAAGCTGTTGGTGACAAACATCGGGCATCGGGATAGTGAAATAGCTTTAAAAGTCAAAATCAAATCCGTGAAAGCAGAGCAGTGAGCAACCATACAAAGGAAGGGTAAAAAAGTCTGATGTCTTGTAGTTTGCAACTGAGTGTAATTTTATGGCACATTCTGTCCAATTTAGTTGTATTCCATAAAGGTATAAATACTATCATGCAACGTAATTCCTTTAATGCCACAATGAAAGCCGGTAGGATCAATAGTCCAGCCAAATTTCAAGTTACTTCAGTGGTGTAACCTCGAATATGCATCTCGGAAACTTGGTATTTGGCTATTACATTTTCTGGCAACTAGTTCTTGAGCTATATGTTAATTTATTTTATTTTTATTGAAATTTTAATTGTTTTATTAATATTTTATTGACAGCCATTTTTTGCATTTGCTATAAGTACATTCTTAATCTGAATAAATGTGCAATATTTGAATTGTTGACTTATTATCTGAACGTGAGTTTACAGGTGTGTGTAGCCACAGGAATGATGGTGACCTACACAAGATTGAGCGATTAAGTTCAAATTCTAACGTATATGGCGGTCACAAAACATATTTTTATAGTTACATAAATACAAATGCGTCTTATATATTTAGACATAAATTAACAAACTCAAAACTATTTTTACAGTTGCTCTAAACGATCACCGTTAACCTGCAGACACTACATCCATGTATTGGTTTGCAATGCATAAATCTAAGCATTTGTGGCTTTTGCATTTCTTGAATGTTTTAAGTAGGATGTCTGTTTTTATAAACATATTTCCTTATGATTCCTTATATTCCGAAATCAAAAACAGTTAGGTGTAGCGATCTTGGTGGCCAACGAATGAGACCGTTTCTATCTAGTTATTTCCCGGGAAATCTGACATGTAACCATTCAACTACTTCATGAGCACTATTGACTGAAACTCCCTCATGTACATAATATATGCTGCGACGCACTATCAACGGTAATTCCGCAAAAAAACTAATCAAGTTGTTCTAACAATCGATGATAGGTTTAACTAGTCAAGTTTTCTTCGTACAAATAGTAAATTAAATGGTCAGCTATGATAGCGCAATACACAGTTTTAGTAAACCAGCGTTGAAAATTGGGCTACCATACCATACGGGGTTTTCCATCCACATAGAATTGATGGGTATGCTGATTAAATGAATCATCTCTACCAAACTTACTTTCGTATGCCCATTATATTTGAAATTCAAAATTTCCTGTTCCCATTGTATTGGGCTAAGAACCAGTTGCAATAATTCATTCTAAGTATGTTATCACCATCACAAAGATGTTGTAGCCGCTTAAACAGATAATCATTAAGTTATTGGTGAAGCACTCGTCTCACAGTCCAATCCGATACATCTGCCACTTCATTTGCTAACTCTACAGAACTTAATATAGGATTTTGATCTAGTGTCTCCAAAATATCTTTTTCTTGATATTAGGTAATGGTTGATCCACCCGATGCTTTTCTGGCAACAGAAAGAAGAAGTCAGTGTTGAATTTTTGTGGATCAAATCACAGTGCGATATTAAAAGTAATGGAAGAGCTGACAAAAAGCAAGGGAAGCTAAAAAAAATGGACATGTAGGCTGATTATCGATGTCTTATTAGACCAATGTTGAGCAAAAAACAAAAAGAACATTGGGTGGGTCATTACATCAGAGAGAGAAAAGGGCGAGAGTCTTGAACCACGAAGGATGTCTTGCTCCGTGGTTTTTCACTTTTCTCAGGTACCTAGTAAAAAAAAATGTCGTCTACGATTTAATCATTATTTGCTACCTGCATATCTATATAAAGTTAATATTAAAGACGGTTCATACTCTGAATGTGAAGGAGGAGGAATCAACACAATATATTATCTTGAGACGAATGGTTATTGGGATCATAATACAGGCTATAGCTTTAGAGTGAGATAGATACATAAAAGTCTGGACGCAGCAAGTGCGTTATGGTAGTGAATTTTCATAGAAATGATCTGGCACAAAATATTTTTTTATAACTTTTTTTTATTTTAAAATAGAAATATAGATTTTGGCATATAGTTTCCTTTTAATGTCGTAAACTTACGTACCAAATTTGGTTACCATAGCTTTCCTATTTTTTGAGATAAACATTTTTTTCGAAAGAAAACCCAAAATTTTCCTGGAAAACCTGGTCCAATTTTTCTGGCTATCGAACTTCTCCAAGCCACTTACAAAAGAAAGGCACATGCTAAATTTGATCAAAATCGGTCCATGTTTTTTTGAGTTATCGATGTGATACATATATATATATATATATATATATATATATATATATATATATATATATATATATATATATATATATATATATATATATATATATATAGGGTTCTAGGGGGTCCTAGATCGCGCTCATTTGAAGAAATTTTTTCATGATTCAAAAGTCGAGATCTCATTAGTGAATTTTTTCTAAGAAAATTCACTAAAACACAAAACGTCCAACAACCTTTTAATCTTAAACAGTTGTTACAGTCAAACAACAAGGAACATGCATATGTGCAAATTTATAGTTTAATTAAGAAGTTAAGGTTAAAAGTATAAAGCGTAGTCAAATGTATACGTATTTATCCATTGCTTGTTTATCTTCTTACGTGGCCTACCCTGTTTGTCTATCAAATCTGCGCTGGCCGGCTTTATTGGCTGAAAATATATGTGTCCATTGTTTTAATCCCAAATAAATAGGACATTAGAGGAATCTACCCACAAACGATACCACGTGTTTTTTAAACACCTTTATATGTATGTCATACTAGGGGAGTATAGAGCTAATCGCTTTGAAAATGTGCAAATGGCGTTGAGGGTGCAATCAAGTTAATTCGGCGACACACACACGCACAATACGTTAAAACTGTTTTTGAATACATTTAGTTTTAGTGCGCTAAAAAATAAACAGTTTTATTTGGAGTAATATTTGAAACGTTAAACAAAAGTACAAGTAACTGCACTTTGAGGTTAACACTTTTAAAATACATTATTTATAATCGTCACGTTCCAATCCACTGTATTGGAAATTCAATGCCTTTTCCTCTAGAACAGGTGTTTTAGTCTGAATTTTTTGCAAGAGCATATAAAACTCTTTATTTGATTAGAAGAATACTCCAAGATATAGTGTCATTAATAACGACAAAATATGTATAACATTTAATATAAAATGATATCTTACTTTCCAGTTCCAGAAGAACACGAATCGAGTTATCAAGATGCAATTATAGAGGCTCGAAAAGTGTTCAGCTCCCCTCAAGAACGAACCGAATACAGCGACCAGAAACAGTCCTCCCAGTTTGGTCGTCCTTCCAAACAACAGGACCTCTCCCAATGTCTTCTTCTTGGACCACAGAACCTCAACAAGATCTTCGACAACAAGCATATCATCGAACATTCCGAAACACTGTTCCAGAAAACAGGTTACTTCAACATGGAGTACAATAAAAAACGCACAAATAAACTACAAAAATACATTTTAGTAGATAAGAAAACCACCAAGGAGAAGACTGTCGAAACCATACTGGAAGATCTGAATGAACAAAGTACCAAAAAGAACAATGACGAATTGGTTATTGGTTTGCTGAATGATCTCTATGACTGCATGGAAAAAGGGAATATGATTAACAGTAAAGTCAGTTCCAAAATGAAAATACACATTTTAAAAAGTTTGTATAAATACGTGGAATCACAAAACAATCAGTTGCTTATAAATATAGCGAGGGTTATATTAGCGGTAAGTTTTTCTTTGTACCCATGTAAAAGTAAATAATCAGCTCCTCCAATGTGTGTCGTAAGTGTACAAAGGCTTTTTAGGTATTGCTGGATTAAAAATGAAGCATGTTTTTAAATTGTTACTGTTTCAGCTAAAGGTGACAGGAAATAATTTGAGTGGAGTGTGCAAGCTGGTCTTCAAAGTTTGCAAAGATGATAAAAATGATCATTTCTTCTTCCAGAAAAATATATTAGGTAAATCAATATGTTATATAGTCGTATAGTAGTAGTGTTGTGCGAAAAGTTATTGCTAAATACGTCTTATTCGCAAATAATTGACTAAATCAAGAGCAACTTCGTAGTAATTCATATTTACAACAGATAAAACAGAAAAAAAGATTTTACTCTATATTGTCTTATCACTGGTAGTGAATAGTGCATAATATACAAACGTCCTTAAAAAAGTTGGAAGAACACCCTACAACAGAATTCTAAGGTGAAAATATGACGATTTGAGTCACTTACCTATATCCAAAAATGCACCACTTCTGAAATGCAGCCCCTAAAAGGTGTCCACCTAAATTCATATTTTTTATAAATGAGAATGGTTAATCACAAAATTTTAAAATGGTTGGGAATGCTGGTGACATAATTGTAAATGAATGGAGGTTATCACAAATTTAGTAATTGTAAAGGACGTTTATTTTTTGGGCATACTATCACATATATACTGTGCTCATACCTAAAAGATTTTCATATCTCCCAAGTTTTCTCGATAAAGTAGCATTTTCCGAAAAACTGCACACCGTCTTGACTCAGCTAAGTATTATCACTAAAAGTCTGTAAGATCGGAAATTATAAAAAAGTCTTGCGTTATGGAAGTTAATTTTCACAAAAATGTTTTTAATGGCAAATATGTCTTTCTAATGCAAGCAGGCATTAATCTGGTTACCTGTATAGCTTATATAGTAGAAACAATGTACCATATTTTATCAGAATAACTTATTGTTTGAAAATGTACACAAATTTTCCGAAAATAAACTTAAAATGTTTCCGAGAACACTGGTTTTCTAGCCAACAAACCTTAGGTTAATAGCAAATTGAGTTATAAAAAATTGAAGCATTTCAGGAAAAATCGCCACCAAAACGCACTTATTGCGTCCCGTTTTTTAGTGAATTTTCTTGAAAAAAAATTTCACTAATGAGGAGATCCCGACTTTTGAATTTTGAAAAAATTTCTTCAAATAAGCGCTAATTAGGCCCGCTAGAACACATATCCGGGGTCAGTTTCGATTTTTATATGTATATATATATATATATATATATATATATATATATATATATATATATATATATATATATATATATATATATATATATATATATATATATATATAGTGGGCCGATTTTGACAAAATTTGGTGAGCACCTTCCTTTTGTAAGTGGCTTGGATAAGTTTATTAGCCAGGAAAATCGGCCAAGGTTTTCCAGGAAAATTTTGTGTTTTCTTTAGAAAAAAATTCATATCTCCGGAAATAACAAAGTAAAGGCAACCAAATTCGGTACATTGTTTTATATCGCTATAGGTAAATTACTTACCAATTTATCGCTGTAGGTCAAATGACAAAAAAGTTATGGGCATTTAAAAAAAAAGGTGTTTTCCACAAAACGTCAAAGTGACAATTTAAAACGTCAAAATTCGCAACATTTGGGCAAAGAACTTGAATCTAATACGGGCTATGGAAAGAAAATGTCTCAAGAAGAATGTTTTACAAACCATGAAGTCTTAGTTTCAACCGTCATTGCCCTTCATTTTACTAAAATGTTTCCAGAAAATTCATTTCAAATAGACCCTTTCTCTGATGCTTGGCAGTAGTCTTATCTATAGAGTTTATCGTTTAATGGTATATAACTTTTGTCGAATTTTCGTAAAAAATCAATAAAGTTCAATATATCCGTTATTCTACAAGATATGAAAAAAATGTATACATTAGTTATAGGGTGTCTTGAGCTACATCTTAAAAATATTTCTACAATCACAGGGTGGCCCATAAGTCGTTGGTGATACAAATAATTATTTTTGTTTAGTCGAAAACGTTTTATGTTTTTGCATTTTCCATCGAAATATAATGCATGTTTGTAAGTAAAGAAATTCTGGACGCAGCAAGTGCGATATGGTAGCGAATTTTGATTAAAGGATTCATATTTGAAAAGCTCAATTTGCTATTAACCTATAAGGTTAACCAAGAAACGGATTTTTTTCGGTTACACTTTAAGTTTACTTTCGGAATTTTTTGTACGTTTTCAAACAATAAAGTGATTTTGGTGAAACATGGCACATTGTGTTTACTATACATGTTATACTGGTAATCAAATTTGCCTGCTTTCTGAAAAAAAACATATTTGCTATTAAAAACATTTTTATGAAAATTCACTACCATAACGCACTTGCTGCGTCCCGTTTTTTCCTTACAACAAACATCATATTTCCATAAAAAATGCAAAAATGTAATAATACAAGGCTGTTCGAAAAAAAAAAGGTAGGTAGCACCAACGACTTATGGGCCATCCTGTGATTGTCAAAATAATTTTATAAGATGCAGCTCAAGACACCCTATAATTAACGTATACGATTTTTTCCCGTATCTTGTACAATAACAATTATATTGAGCTGTACTGTAGAAATGCGTCACCCTGTATATATGTACAGATAAAAACTGAATGTAAACCCGGATATGGATTCTAGTGGCCTAGTTTGCGCTCATTTGAAGAAATCTTTTTAAAGTTCAAAAGTCGGGATCTCCTCATTAACGAATTTTTTCTTCAAAAATTAGCTAAAAATTATAGACCGTTAAACCATGAACTTAACTGAAATTACCGCCGAGGCATCAGAGAAAGGGTCTACAGCAAGTCCCTGCTTAACGTCGTAGTAAGGGATCCAACAATCGTGACGTGAAACGACTTAAAACGAATCATTGGGAATGAATACATGATACATACATAATATGTACATATTTTTGACTACAAAATTATTTAAAAAAAAACAGTATTTATTTACGTATGTATTATGTACATGCCTACACATTATATAATATGCTCCTTTTTTGCCTACTATTTTAGACTTTTTTAGAATAACAACGTTATACCGAATCAGCTTCAACGTTAAACGATACGTCTGCCTACAACAAACTGTGAGTGTGTGTGTTTTGTTTCTTTAACGTCGGCCTATTTCGGCAACTATGGTCAATCACTAACGCCAGCGAGCAGTTTCACCTCACTATCCTGGAAATTTTGTCGAACCCCTGCCTTTCTGTAAGGAGGGTATGGATCTTTAAGGTTCCCAACATCGCATGGACACGGGACCGACGGCTTTACGCCACCCCCCCCCCCCCGAAGGGCGGAACGTGAAGACATTCAACTTGCTCAAATACAATGCCAGAACCTCGGTTGATGTTAATATTACAGTTTGTACTGAAAAAGTGAAAAGAGAACCCTGGAACCGAACCCAGTATCCTTCGATCAGAGGCACACGTTCTTGTCCCTGAACCACTGAGGCTCTCCACAACAAACTGTGACGCTACAATTAAACAACGTTAAATCAGACGACGTTATGGGAGGACTACTGTATTTGAAATGAATTTTCTGTAATTATTTGATGAAGGACACTGACGGCTGAAGCTGAAACTTAAGGGTTTGCAGAACACTCTTCTTGCAACATTTTCTTTTTATAATCCGTACCTGGTTCAGGTTCTTTGCTGAAAGATTGCCAATTTTGACGTTTAAAATCGCGACTTTGACGTTTTGAGGAAAACTGCAAATTTGTTTTTTTAACTGCCCATAACTTTTAGTGAATTTTTATTTTAAAAAATTCACCAATAGAGAGGTATCACCATTGGATGAGACTTTGCAAACATTTTCAAATGAGCGTGAACTATATATATATATATATATATATATATATATATATATATATATATATATATATATATATATATACATATATATATATATATATATATATATATATATATATATATATATATATATATATATATATATATATATATACATAAACGTATAAAAATTGAAACTGACCCCGGATATGTTTTCTAGGTGGCCTAATTAGCGCTCATTAGTGAATTTTTTTTAAAGAAAATTCACTAATAGAGATAAGTATTTAGAACCATAATAATTTGATTTGACTTACCCATTTGCGAAGCGTTACCCCCAACTAAATATCACCCCTTCAAATCCTCTACATTGTCATGCATTTTCACTGGACTAAACATGTTGACTTAAATCAACACGTCTTTGTCCTATGTACCTGTTTATCTCTCTAGTTCTTTTCGTCCTACCAAGAAATGTCAGATTTCAACCGGGACGATCGAATGTAAGAGGAGGTCAGTATTACATGCTCCTTTATAAGAGTTAAGTATATGAACTCGATGGAGCATATTCCATTTCAATGTAGTACTTCTATGGTCATGGGCAGCTTGTAGAGTGGATTGGTAACAGCGAATACTCTAGAAGTATATTTCGAGATTGCCCCAGAAGTGACAGATATGGAACAATGTAGAAAGGTCTGGAACTACTCTATAGACGATATAAATAAACGAGCCTCGCATAGAGCAGCCATTATTAAGCTAATCAGTGTAGTGAGAAATAATAGATAAGAAAAGTAAACTATAGACATTTGGTAATAGAAAATATTTAGTTTGTTCGTTTATTGTTGGAAAATGGGCAGTTATAATAAATTAGTAGTTTGAAAAGCTGTGTTTTGTTAATCAAAGATTAGAGATCCCCGAAGAACGTAAGAATGTTTTTATAATATCATCTCTACGAAGATGGGGGTGCGGTTTTTTTATAAAATTATATTTGCCCAAAAAGAAAGAGTGGAGGTATCACAATGTTATGGCTACAAAAAAAGTTTTGTGACGTCTAAACCCGATCTTCGACGTCTGTTTAAATTTAAACTATTATTTTTACTAATATGCCGTACTATAGGGTAAAATTGTTATGAAAATTCACTATTATAACGTACTTGCTGCGTCCTGAATTTTTTATGAACTTAGGTTTCTTGGTGTTTCTCTAGAAAATGAACGTATGGATTCCTAGAAAAACTGACAGACAGAACGATGTAAATGTGCAAGCACTGGCAACCTCTGTAATCCAAATATGTAAATAGCTGGACAATTGTAGAGAACTTCTGATTTTGAAACATAAAATAAAAAATTTCATAGAACATTATAAAGAAATGCAACAAATCTTACCCTCCTCTGGTTGTTACCAACTCGGCTGAATGATGAAGGGTGTTGGCGAACACGAACGAGGCGGTATGGCTTGATGGCAATGCAATTTTTCAAAAACTAGTTAACGCGATGGCTCTCAAAACCAAAAAATCGAGACTATATATTTTTAAAGTGATTGTATATCGGCTTTTATCTTTGTCTATTACTTATCTTTGTTTATTTTCTTGAAAGTTTCTCTCTCAGTCTCTCTCTCTCTCTCTCTCTCTCTCTCTCTCTCTCTCTCTCTCTTACCTATGAAACGTATTAAAAATTTTGAAACAAAACTGGTCGAATCAATAATCGCATGCGATTTTATCATATAATTAACATTGCGGTATGTTTTAGTTGCATTCCTTAAATTTTTAGTGTATCGTTATCAATCTTGTTATTTATATACATATGCACGGGTTTTCAAAGCACCGTTTCTCATCTTTTGATTAAAAATTTAAAAAATTAAATGAAATTTGTTTACTTTTTATGATTCGGAGCCCGCAAACTATAATATTGTACTTAAAGAATAAATAACCTATGTTGTGAAAATCATAAAGCGTTGCAAATATAACCTTTAGCAGCATTTTGTTGTCTTTGTCCTAATTATTTAGACACATTTTAAATCTATAATGCTTCAAGAACTGCAGTTCTTAACACTTGTGCTTTTATTCGTAATTTTATTTATTTTTGTTTTAGAGTTATTTTTAGATGCATTAGGTCGCTCTAGTCCCTTGGATGATGCTGAAGCATGTGTGTATGGTTATGGAGCTGTTAAATTTCTGACGATGAATCAAAAACTTATGAAAAAAATTTTGTCTCTTGGTATACTGCAACTGATGGTGCTTCATATCAAACTTGTCAATACTGCAGTATGTATTTTAAGTTTTCAAATTTGTGACATCCCTATATCCAGTGTTTCAATTTTTTAACACTTTAGAAAATGGAAAAGACACCAATGCCTGAACAAACCAACCATGCATTATTTCAACTCACGGGGGCCTTGAGAAATTTAGTTTCTGATGACTCGATTTATGAAACTTTTATAACAGGAGGTGCAATAGGACAGTTATGTCAAACATTGGAGATTTTTGCTTCAGATTTAGATGTTGTTAGTAACATTTCTAGGATATTTAGGTGAGTACCAGATTTCCGTTCGATTAATTTTATTTTAACAGTTAGCTATTTTTAAATGATCATGGCGTGGAAGTGTGGCTTCTAATCTTTTGGTGTGAATAAATTTACTGGTAGCGTTCTTCAAGCGGCATTTGATAGGACAGTTTATTTTAAATGATTTATATGAAGAAAAAAAATTAAGAAAATATTGCCTACAAAGCCAATTCCAACTTTCCCTTAAGATGTGAAGGTTATTTTTTTTAATAGCCCATTAACTTAGGATCAATTTAGGCTTTGAGTTTTTTAAAAATCTTATCAATTTGCAGCTACAAATGAAAATATAAAAGAAAAACAATCTAATTGGAATCCTAAATGGTTCCCAGGCGGTCATGCCGTTGTGAAACCAGCTTAGCTGATTCCTAGATGTTTTGCCAAACATAGCTGTTGGCTTCTTCAGTAGCTGGCCTAGAACTGAATACACATTGATCTGGGGACTTTTTTTATACCCGTAGATGACGAATACGCCTCAGGAAGTGACGTCAATGTAGGTAACGTAAGCATTGCTGATACATGCCACGTTATGTAAAATTCTTCTCTTCCTCAGTTTCTCTGGGTAGCAAATTGCCTTCGCGACTTCCTCTCTGTAGAAGTTGGTAACTGATGATTTTATGCAGTCACTCTGGGTAGCGGACTGCGTTTGCGACTTCGTTCCCGTAGAAGCTTGTTTATGCTTTTAACGACGGTTCTCATTGAAATCCTGAATGGTTTCTGGGCTGTTATGCTGTTCTCGAACTCACTTAGTTGCTAGATGTTTCTCCAAACATAGCTGTTGCCTTCTTGAATAGCTGACCTGAAAATTAACATTGATCTGGTTACTCCTATTGCACCCCTAGATGATGCGCGCGTCTCTGGCAGTGAAGTCATTTTAAGTTATGTCAGCATTACTGATACATGCCACGTTTTGCCCGATGTCTTGTTGCTACAGCCTATGGAATTTTTCTTTTTCTCGGCCTCTCTGGGTGCAGACTGCCTTTGTGACTTCCTCCCCGTAGAGATTGGTCACTTATGATCTTTTGCGTTTACGGCCAGGCTGAATAATTTTCAGGCTGTTATGCTGTGCTTGAACTCGATTAGTTGCTTGATGTTTTGTCAACCATAGCTGTTGGATTTTTAAGTTTCTGGACTTAAAATGAACAAACATTGATTTGGTATCTCCTGTTGTACCTCTAGATGACACACGTGCCTTAGACAGTAACGTCTTTGTAGACGTAAGAATTGCTGATACATGCCACATTAAAATCTCTCTCGTTGCTGGGCCTTGTGGAATTAGGATCTTTCTCAGTTTCGGGTATAAAAGCAGTCACTTGATTAGTGTCTGTTCAGTTATAGTTAAGCTACTGAATATGCCAACGGCTAGATATATTTATATCTATCTATATTCAACTACCAATTTGTAAGATGGGCAAATGCAGTGTTCCCAAGTTATTAATTTTTGAAAAACATTATCTTTCCAAACTGTTATATCCCTGCCACTATTAGTTAACTTCTAACATATTTACGCTAAGCTAATATTGGCCTAGTTCATCTTAAACTATCTTTACTTTTGGATTCTTTCATACAGGGTATTCAAAATCTCTCTTCAAACATCTCTATATTCACCTTCATTTTAATTTAATTTCTTAAATACAACTCCCTATATATTATTTTGCCGTTAAAAAGTTTAAAGTGTGCTCTTTCAGAAAATGCCATGTTTACCGTATCTATCACAAACTACTTTTGAGATATTAACTTTTTCCAAAAAATTATACAGAAAATGAGAAAAATCACAGGCGAAAGGGCACAAGGAACTACCCATTGACATAATAATGCTTTTTGTATCACAAATTTATATGATTTATTTAAATAATGATAAAATCTTTCAGAATAAAAGATTATTAAACGTAACATAAATTAATTACCGAAAACACAATCATTCAGAATAAAAGATTAATAAACGTAACATAAATTGATTAACATAAACACAATAACTACTTCCTCAGATATTCAAACACTCTACCATTTTGTTGTAGACCCATGTCTCTTAAAGATTTATTTACATTTCGTAACATCAAAGAAGTAACTGAATAAAATGCTTCTCTTATTCTTTCCCGCCTGTTTGCTGCTGCCGTTTGGGGTGTTTTGTACACCAGATCTTTAATACATCCCCATAAGATAAGTACAATTTGGAGAACCCAGTTCATCACAATACAGTTTGTAGACCTGACGATGGTTTCGATAAAGTTAGCGTCATCAGAAAGATTATGAGTTTATTCATCCGTTTGATGGCGCTAACGTTGTTAGAGAAACGGTCATCAGGTCTAAAAACTACATATTGTGATGAATTGGGTTCTGCAGATTGTACTTATCCGTGCTCATCACAGGTTCCAATCTTCACTAATCAACATCCCCATAAGAGAAAATCAAATTTCGTCAGATCTGGTAACCTTGGAGGACACAATAAATTCTCCTCTTCCGATCCAACGGTCTCGAAATTTTACATCTAGAGTATTTCGGAGTCAAATGCTGTAATGATCCGGCGCCCCGTCTAACTGGAACCACATCCTTCTCAATAGTTGTGGTGGTATGTTTTCCAGCAGGTTATCAAGATCTTCGATTAAATTTTATTTTTAATATTTCCATCGAGGTGTCCATCAAAAAACTGGGGCCCTATTGTATGGTCTCCAATTATTCGTCTTCATACATTTACACTCCACCTATGTTGCTGGTCAACAGTTCTCACAAAATATGGATTGGCATCGGCGTAAATGTGTATATTATGCCTGTTTTGGCATGTCGCTTCATCCATGAACAATACGTTATTCCAAAATCGTTCCTCTTCTCCAATTCCAACAAGACCCCAATTACAGAAATGTATCCTATATTTGAAGTCTTTTCTATCAAGTATTTGAGTTAGTTGCACACAATATGGATGGAACCTATTCTTACTCAACATTCTTTTCACAGCAGTTTGACGTAAGGTCAACATATCACTTAGTTTTGCTGTATTTCTATGTAGGTCTTCAACAACAGATGAGACAACGTTAAATTTATATTTCGTTTAGCACTGGCTTCGTTCTTTCATGCTTCTCGTACTCATCTGTCCCAGTCCTGTGAAATATAATCACCAGTCTTTGAAATGATCTTGCATCTTGATGCCTTTGTTCAGAAAATCTCTCACCGTATACTCTGGATACCAGATGACAATTCTTTGAGCATTCTCCAAGGATATAAAATATTTTATTAATTCTTCAATCGTATGCTTCATTTTTATTACAAAATACTCATACACAAGATAATATGCAAAATATGTCAGGAAATGTCACAGGATTATACAAATAATTAGTTACATATAAAAATTAGTTAGCATTTAAATTGATTCCCGAATCGTATACTTAATTTTTATTACAAGACACTCCTTACTAAAAAATATAACATGCACAAGATGTCGCCAAATGTCACAGGGTTATACAAATAACTAGTTACATTGTCATATCAACGAGTAGCAATTGCTTCGATTCCTTGTGCCATACCGCCTGTGATTTTTCTCATTTAGGTTGAGATAGATACGGCAAATATGGTATTTTCTAAATGAGCACACTTTAGGCGTTCCAACAGCAAAATAATATACAGTGTGCTGTATTTAAGAAATTCAATTAAAATGAAAGTGAATGTAGAGATGTTCGAACAAAAATTTTGAACACCCTGTGTTAAAGGATCCAAAAGTAAAGATATTTCAGAATGAACTAGACTAATATTAGATTACAAGTAAATTTTTCAGGAAAATTAACGAAGAGTGGCAGAGTAATAACAGTTTGAAAAGAGTATGTTTTTGACTACATTTTTAACGAAAAATTAATAACTCGCCAACACTACATTTGACAATCTTATAAACTTGTAGTGAAATATAGAACCTACAGAGGCTTTATTTTCCACATAAAAAACTATAGTATTCTATATAAAAAAATATAATTTTTAGTAGGGTAGAAGCACCAGATGTGGCCACCTTAATCAAAATTCCTAACTGCAGTAGCTCTGTATTAAAATGAAATGAGGTTAGAATGATTAACATTAGTCTTCTCGAATCCTCATATATTTTACTTTTGATTCGTTTAACAAAAATTAAACATAGATTGCAGTAAAATACTTTAATCCATAAAAATATTTGTCAGACCGTACATCACCAGTTGTGGCCACCTCGAAACCATTTGCGGTCGTCGCATGCACTAGTTGTGGCCATCTCTAATAAGCTTAAATTACAATTTAAACTTTAAAACCAAATAATTTAAAATTTGAGTTGTAAGAAATGTGTATTCAATTTAAAAGATGACTCTAAAATAATAAATAAAATAATTTTCATTACAAAGTAAAAAAATATTACATTTACAAGTAAAAATAAAAAATACATAAAAATTAACTCTACAAGTCTTTACATAGTCTTTGGTGTCAATTTAAATACGACTCTAAAATAATGAATGAAATAATTTTATGAGAAAGTGAAAAATTATTACATTTTCTATAAAGTAAAAATAAGAATTAACTCTACAAGTTAGTCTTTGGTTAAATTGCACTAAACGTTTTTAAGATACTGCACAAGGAAAAGAAATCAAAGAAATGATGAACTCCAGTTCACATAAAATCTTTAATTTCTGGGACTTCATACATTCCTCTTGCATTAATTTGGTGTGGTTCTTTGATTTTTCGGATGACGTCCTCCTTTTCATACCACAAAACATCATTTTTATCTGGCCATTTCCAATTGTCGACACTATTTCGCATAAAACAGCAATAAAATGACTGTTCTTCTTTATTTTCCACAAGAACTTTTGCTGGATAAAATTATTTTCATACTTAATTATTACGTATGAGCCGACTGTGATATTTTTAGTTTTATAATTGTTTTCCTTTGAGATAGTCTCAGTTTTTGCTTTCTGCGTTGAAACTTTTCTATTTTGCTCTTTATTTTCTCCACTTGTAATCTGTTCAGACTCCTCAGTAGGTTTATTATTATTTGTTGTCTTTTTTTCCTTTAATCGTATTTTAAGTGAAGTTTTATTTAAAATTTTGAGTTTTCTTTCGAAAAAAATTTTTTTCTCCGTAAATTACAAAGCTATTTCAATGAAATTTGACGGATACGTTGCCTTCGAAAGGACCTTACTATATCCCAAAATTTAACTTTCTAAGTTAATAGAAAATTGAGTTTTTCAAATTTTGAGTTTTATTACGAAAAAAAATTTTTTCTCCGAAAATTACAAAGCTATTTTAATAACATTCGGCGGACATATTTCTCTGGGAAAGGCATTACTACGTACCAAAATTCAACTTTCTAAGTTTATTGAAAATTGAGTTATCCAAGTTTGAAGCATTGAATAAAAATTCACTACCATAAGGCACTTGCTGCGTCCCGAACTTTTTTGTTTTTTCTTATTTTCCTAACTTTCTTTTTCACTTTCTTTAGCCGGATGATTTCTATCCACTTGTCTGACGTTATTACAGATGTCAATTGTTCTCTCTCGCGCTTCTTTTTCGGTGTTTGATTCAGTTGAGGCTACAACACAACCGACTCTAAAACGTCTGTGACCCTCTTTTGACTATCTAATATATGTGTAACTCTTTCTTCTTGTTTTAACCTCGATTATGCTTCTAGATTATTAATACTTTCAGAAAAAGATGTTATATTAACAGCCTCTTTGTTTATTATTTCTTCACTTAAGTTTGGGTAAATGCTGTTCTCAACACCAGTTTCTGTATTTTTCAAGCCATTGTCAACCTGATCTTCTACTGATTCTTGATTTAGTTAAACATTACTTAAGATAGTGATTTTTCCCTCCTGTTGATTTTTATTAGTTTCACAGAAACTTCCACCGTCGTTAAATTCTGGAATGTCGAAAAAAAATGTCCTTCTGAAAACTACAAGTTGAGACGTCATTTTGCAGAAGTGAATTATCTGTTCCAGCTTTTATCTTTCGCCAAACTTGAAACATTTCGCTAAATCTTTCTTCTCGACATGGTAGATCAAATTCTGACAAAGTCTCTTTGTCAATAAATCCTTCAATCAATTTAACGTGTGAATTGTAATCTATATAATGACTTAAGGACGCAATGGACTTAGAAGAAGATTGTTCATCTTTTTTTTAACATTTACTGTAAGTTACAGAATTTGCATTAAAAGGATAAAGGCCGCAACTGCGGAAGCCATTTTTGATGCTTTCACAAAAAGATTTCTTGCTCAGTATTTCATTTAAAGCAGCAGGTACATATTTCTTAATAATACCTCTACCATGTCTGTAGATCCAATCTTTAGTGATTTTTTCCATGCTTGCTTGAGGGTAAAGAAGAATGACACATCTAATGGCTGTAGAATGTGTGTTGTGTTCGGTGGCAAACACACAGGTATGATACCTTTGCTCCTGCAGAATTTGCTCAATTGGTAGGAAAAATGAGAGCTGTGACCATCGAGGAAGACTATTACAGGTAGTTTTATGTTTTGATTGACAAGAAAATTATAAAAAGCATTTGCAAAGTACTCAAAAAACGGCTGGCTCTGCATCCAACCAGTTTCGGATCTCTCAATACCCCATTTTGCTGATGCAGCAGTGATATATGTTTTTGGTATGCGTTCAAATGTGAAAATAGTCAAAAGAGGCGCAATTAATCCTTGAGCATTCACCGAAATCAAAGTCGTAACATTTCCTTTTTCTAATGTTGGCGCAACATCGTACAACTACTTTCCTCTCTCTCTCTCTTCTTATATCAGGTTGTCCTTTGGCGACAAAAAAATTGCAGTCTCGTCCATGTTGAAAATTCTTTCAGGAGAATTCAGAATGGAAAAATCTTGGCCAAGGAGTTCTTCTACTTCATAAAACCATTGCCTTATCCTTTTTTCTGAAGTTACTGCTCTGACTTTATTCACATACTCTGCCATTTTCTGGCTAATCTGAGGATTTCGCCTCAAAAATCTAGAGAACCATTTCTTCCCAGGTTGATTATTGATAAATGGAACCTGATTTTGTTCTCTTCTACCACCTTTTTGATTGAGATCGCGAGTCCATCCTTATCTACAGGAAATCCTCTTGAAGCAGAGTGAAGAATCCAGTTGACTATTCCTTTTCCTATGTCTTCTCCGAGGCAACACTTTGGACCAACACGACGACAGTTATCGGAAGTTTTTCCTGATAGTCTGTTTCGCAGTGACGTTCTGGGCATACCAAAAATTCTACTGGCTGTTGCAATTGGTAGTTTTTCATCCCTAACAGCCTTCAGAGCCTTATCCATGGAGTTTTTCGAGTAAGTAAATAGTTTTCTTAGAGCCATGTTATAAATAATCTAAAACAATTACAATATTCACTTTTCTAAAACTACTGGGGAGTGATTAAAAAATAGAGATTTAGTTTCTTCCGTCTCTGTGTATTATAAATAGCAATTAGATTTCCATCCTTTTCTACATAATGGCCATAACTGGCATTTTATATGCCAGTTTTGGCCATTTGATGTCCACAACTAGAAATGTGTAATGATTTTGCTCCAGTTGTAGCCACTTGAAAAAACCGTTAATTATAATGAATTTGAGGTTATAACTCTTAAAAATGTGAAAAAAAAACGAAACCTAAATAATCGCTCTAAACGAAAGTTTACAAAACACTTACAAAAAACAGCAAACATATTTCTTAAAAAGTAATAATTTAAAACACTTACCTTAACAGTTTTGTTAATAAAACACAGTCTTCTTCAGTATACTCACTCACATCTACATGTAGCATCATCTAGACGGCTGTTTAGGTCTTATTTTGCATATTACTACATACAGAAATGCATTTGGAAATAAAGTTTGCAATTTGATTGGATAAAAAGGGCGGCAATTTTTATATAGATGAAATAGAATATTGAAGTGGCTACAGCAGGTGCAATGGCCACAAAGGGTGTTTCTACCCTATTATATTTTTTGGTACACCCTGTATACTTGACAATAATTTTGGGTGGTAGCAAAGATGACACATTATACATTTAATTGAGATTTTTTTAAGCAAACGGTTTAGTAACTATGGACCGACACACGCTTATTGAACAATCTGTATATACAATTACTTAAACGGCAAAAATTATGTACTTAAATAATTTACTTCATTTACCCTTTTTTTCAGTATAATATCTGCAAATGAATGCTGCTGTGATAGTTTGGTTGAAAATAAGAATATTTATAAATTGTTTGTTAAATTATTTGGAAAATATCCAGGAAATGAAGAAATTATAGTAAGACTCGCCTATACGTTAGGTAATATTGTATCCAAAATAGATAATACAAGAGTTAAGGTATGTCTGATACTTACGTCTTTTGTCGCTACAAACATATTTTAACCACATAATGTGTCATCTACATTATATCATTATTTTCAGTATTACTATGAAGATGATTCTGTCGCAAGTCTTCTAAGTTTATGGAAAATATACCTTGAACGCACGTTGAAAAACTGTTCCCTTAAAATTGATGAAGATAGTGAATACAGTGGAAATACAGAAGATGTCATGATAAAGGTGTGGATTTTTGACTTGTGTGTAAAGCAACTTTGTGGTTAATTAGATGTTGTACCCAGCTCGTCAGGGTTAAGTCGAAATCCAACGCTGTTTACTTTTGCAGCAATGGAAGAAAAATATCATATTAGGTATTTGTGAATTTTTATTAAAAAATATTCACTAATAGAGAGGTATCGATGGTGAGACTGCAAACAATGTTTCAAATGAGCGCGAACAAGGACCAGTAGAACCCATATCCGGGGTCAGTTTCAATTTATATATATATAACGCATATATATATATAACGCACTTGCTGCGCCCCGAACTTTTTGTGAACATATTTTCATGATAGCCAAAAAACAAGGAGAAACATTTACGGTATCTCAAAACTCGCACACTTATCTCCAAATAAATTATTATACAAATAAACAATCATTATTCTTTATTAACTTTTTTTGTCAGGAAATAAAAAGAAAGCCCCCAGACATATCTCAAAACTTGCACATTTATTTTCAAATAACTGATGGCTTATTAAATGGTATTTTAACCATATAAAAATTATAAAATAAACTGTGATTATTTTTTATTAACGTATTTTGTCGTACAGTAAAAAGAAAGCCCATAGACACGATACCGCAAAATATTTTTTATATCAACGAATTGAACACAATATACAACGCAAATGCATTCGTAGCTCCACACTGCGATATCGGGCTCTAATTGAAAAATCTGTTACCCCACCCACTCTTTGCTTTCCGCAGCGGTCTACATCTTTAAGCTTGCCTATCACATAGACTACATGTGCACTGTATCGGTTTTATGTACTTGTGTGTGTGTTTTGTTTCTTTAACGTCGGCCTATTTCCGCGACTATGGCCAATCACCGACGCCAGGGAGCAGTTTCACCTCACTATCCTGGAAATTTTGCCAATGCCCTGCCTTTCTGTAAGGGGGGTAGGGATATTTATCGTGCCCAACATCGCATGGATACGGGACCGACGGCTTTACGCCCCCTCCGAAGGGCGGAACGTGCAGACATTCAACTTGCTCAAATACAATATCAGAACCTCGGTTGATATTAATGTTACAGTTTTTACTGAAAAAGTGAAAGGAGAACCCTGGGATCGAACCCAGTACCCTTCGGTTCAGAGGCACACGTTCTTGCCCCTGAACCACCGAGGCTCATGTTTTATGTACTTCACTGTATGGTACGCGCTAACGTTGGTTTCTTATTAATTGTCTGCCTACAAATATGACTAAATATTAGACTCCTGTTAACACTTTTTTAGAAATTACTTATTAAAAACAACCCATATGTCTTCGTTATTTAAAACAACAATTTTAAAAATATGTCACACTGCAAAGCAGTGACCCTTTTCACCACTTGCAAGTTTAATTTCAAAAGCACAAAAATTAGTTATTAGACATAAGAAGATTTTTTTAGTGCAAAACAAAGTTAATATCGTAATAATTTTCGAATACGCCTGGTTTTAACTATACAAAATCAAAATTTCGAGAAACCGTTAGCACACCTCAACGCAATTATTAGAACATAACTTACCAATTTCACGCATCTAATTTTCATAGCACAGGCACGACAGGCTTATTTGTATGACATAATGGAGGTACAATTATTATTTGCAAATATCAGTAGCGGCTCGTGCCTTAATGCATTGGGGGTGCGCAAGAAAAAAAAGTTCGGGACGCAGCAAGTGCGTTATGGTAGTGAATTTTTATAAAATGCTTCGGTGAATTTCCAGTTTAACTCCCGAACGATATTCAAAACATCGACTGCTGATAGATAAAGTTTGGTATCTTAAATGCACGCTGATGCTATTGTTACCTTTTGTTCTCTCTTATTTCCCGAGCTATTCGCATTTAAAGTTGCTTACACATTGCACAGTTTTTTAACAAATTCCCAGTACGGTCCTGTCCCGTGGCATCTCCTCCCCTCTTAAACATTACATTTGACATAAAGTTTACATTGTGTTTGGGAATCCCTAGAATATTCTAGAATCATGGGACATTGTCATTATAACTGACAGTTTACACGTCGCTTTCAGTACGGCGCTAGTACTGCTACGCGTTTGGGTGGTTTCTTATATATTCGGGTAGTACGAACGTTATTTCTGAAATTGTGCGTTGTTTACCTTGTTCTGTTAATGACCAGTGGTGTTGCAGTGGCTTATAAGGTGCATGTGTGGCCCTTTTCTTAGTCGGTGACGTGTTATTTGTTTTCTATGTTGTTTTTGTGATAAGGCTATTGCCATGTCGGAGGCCGTTAAATTACAAGGTCACAGGTTGCTTACACGAGGGCCGGGCCTACACCATTTGCTTGAGATGGTAAAGGTAAGTGTTTTGTATATTTCGATCGTTTCGCGGTATTTGCTATGGGATGTTCAGCGATGCTTAAGTTGCCGGACGGTGCTTATTGCTCTAGGGGCCTGCCTGAACTGACCTTCCTTGTAGGTCAGGAAGGTCAGTTCAGGCAGGCCACTAGAGCAATAAACACCGTCCGGCAAGGCAGGTCAGGTCAGGTCCCTAGAGCAATAAGCACCGTCCGGCAATGCCGCTCTCGCAATGCATGAAATGGCGGGACCCGTCTACTTAAGGATCGCCACCACCCTCATTGCATAAACCACAAGAAAAATGTCTTGTTCATACCCCCTAAGGAAGTTTCATTAAAATAACTCGGTAATTTTCGGAGAAAACATTTTTTTTTCAAAAGAAAACTCAATATTTTCCCGGAAAACCTTCTCCGATTTTCCTGGATAACGAACTCATCCAAGCCATTAATAAAAGAAAGGCACTTACCGAGTTTCATCGAAATCGGTTAATTATTTTTTTAAGTTAGCGGTTGGATACATATACATATATATATATATATATATATATATATATATATATATATATATATATATATATATATATATATATAAACATATAAAAATTGAAACTGACCCCGGATATGGGTTCTAGAGGTCCTAGTTCGCGCTCATTTGAAAAATTTTTTGCAATGTCTCACCATCGATACCTCTCTATAAGTGAATTTAAAAAAAATAAAAACTCACTAAAAAACCTACTTACTAAACTTAATAATTATTAACTACTTACCAAGTTTTCCTCTAGTTAGTTATACGTTATAGTAGTTAAAATGTCCCTTAGAAGGTTAACCTTTAAATTTATAATATTATGCACTGAATTAATCACAGTATCACAATTATTTTGTCCACTTATTAAGCAACACGAAGTAGTGGCCATCATAATAATAATAATTGTCTTATTAGAACATGTAAACAACAACGTAATGATCTAATTAAAAATCAATCCGACACGAAGAGGAACATTGCTAAGTAGTAGGTACACACGCTCTACCAAAAGTCCACTACAAACTGGAAGTGTGTAATTTTATAGCGCACAACAGATTGCTTATTCGGTCGTTTTCGACGATGATCGGTCATCATTTCGCACTGAAGTATCGCATTTCCTGGAGCACGCCGAAAAATACACACACATTATATGGATATGGATGTACAAACGTCTGTAACGATTAACACTATACTTATGACTTATTCTGATTCTGTATTAATGGTTGCCGACTCTCTGCGTACCTCGATATACTAAATTTGTTTGATGAATGCAGGAGGTGAAAAAGTGAATAAAAATTTATAAAAATATAGCATAGCAAAAATATTAGTTTTTCCACGGCAGGCGGCAGTGCGCGCGCACGGGCTCACTTATTGAGGAGCCGCCCCTGGCAAATATATTAAATATTTTAAACATTAATGAAGATCTCACAATAGACGTACAGCGCTATAACATATAGACGGCATATTTTTGTCTGTTAGTATGCATGATGTCACATGTCTAACTTTGTATGTGCTTATGGTACTTCAACCCATAGTAGAACACTAAAATGTGACGTAAGATGAAAAAGTACTACAGTCATGCTGTGTATCAAAGAAAATTTGATTTTTATTTCCTGCGTTGGTAGATTTTATTTTCTTCTCTCATATAACGTAATTTGAAACTTTTCTCTGGTGTATAGCAAGAGCTCCATAAATATGAACAGAAGGCATAGCATCATCTTTTAAGTTTTGATCGTTTATTAGGGTATATTTCAGTAACATTTACCTTAATGTAGTTGCGAAACTGGTTGTCTTAAAATGAATAGCACAGACATATAGATAAATAATGGATACATGTAATTTCTAGATTACGTTTTACTTAACTTCCTATTTATCAAACAATAATAATAATATTAACAATAATCGCATCCTGCCTTGAGAAACGCATATATGCGCACTGCGAACGAAACAACATAATTGCGAGCAAAAGGGTGTCCCAAGGATCTATGGCATGCAAAGAACAGCTAATCATTGATTCTGTTATGTGCAATCAAGCTTACAATGGGCGAAGAAATCTCTTTGCTCCTCACGTGGATTACAAAAAGCATTTGTTTCTGTTCCACACGATGGGCTTATAAGTGTGCTGAAGATCTATAAGATCGATAGTTATATCCTGAGGTTCTTTTCTCGTGTCTACTTGAAGAACAAAAATTCAATTACAGGTACAAACGGCTGTTAACATCGTAACCAGCACGAGAGCAATTAGAAGAGGTATATTTCAAGGCGACTCGCTAAGTGTATTGTGGTTCTGCTCGCATTAAATCCACTATCAAACCGCCCGAACTCTACCAGATATGACTTCGGTATAAAAGGCAATGACAGGGAGCAAACGAGGCTTAATCATCTGCTGTATATGCATGATCTTAAGCTGATGGCAACCACAATCACCTTGAACAACTTAAAATCGTGGAAGGGTTTTCCAGAGATATTGACATGCAGTTAGGGCTTGACAAATGTCGCACCTTATTGTAGCCAGAGGGAAGATACAACCAGGTGTATATCAAATTCAGAACGGCCAGCAAACTGCCTCAATGGGTGAAGGAGGGTGTTATAAATACCTGGGAATACAGAAAGCGAGGAAAATAAACCAATTGGTAATCAAGAACGATCTGACAAATGAGTTCACGAAACGAGTAAAGCAGGTGGTCGATCACATCTTAACGGCAAGACCCGACCAAGGCACTTAATACATACGCATCTTCTGTACTTTATTTGGGATTGTCAACTGGAGTAACATGGACATTAAAAATCTACAACGGAGGTGCGAACACTGCTAACAAAATCCAAAAATCATCACCCCCGTAGTGCCATAGCATGAGCAACCATACCTAGATACCAAGGAAGGAGAAGAGTGTTGAATATTGGTAAAAAGTTGGAGCAGCAGATAGTGAACCTGCGTACTTTTTTCCATCAGCAGGCGCTTACTTCTGAACGACACTGTCCCATATGGAAGGCAGATGATTCAACACCGTTACAATTAAGATAAAGTGAAATACAAGGTTACCATCAGACTAGTCAGGACAAGCTGCAATCTGGGATGCAGCAGCCTCTCCCGGGGCGTCATCTGGATGAGACCTACCAAGCACATGTCGACAAATCGGCGTCGAACTACTGGTGGATGTCCGAGCAGATGTTTCCAGAGACAGAGGGGCTTTTGCTGACCATACAAGATCAGGTCATTCCAACAAGAAACTACTTGAAGTTGTAGTTGAAGATAATTCGGTCCAAGATGACATATGCAGATTTGGGTGTGAGTCATTAGACACTATTCAGCACGGCACCGGAGAATGTCAAGCATTTGCTGCAGCAGAGTACAAAGAGAGGTGCGACGCAGTTGCAAGAATACGCCATCTGCTGCTACGCTCTGTAAATATGACTTTTGAATCTTAGTAAGGTGCCCTATTATATATACACTCCTGATCCTGTTCTACTGGAGAACTCAGGATAGAGGTTGTACTACGAAAGGGCCGTGCTCACAGACCAACGATTTGCCCATAACAGGCCTGATATAATATTAGTGGATACGTTCTGTAAAAAAGTGATAGTGTCCGAGTGATCTCGATAGTCATGTTGTCAACCGGTGTAGTTCCTAAGAGTCTTCAAGAGATTAAGAGACTGGGCTTTGAAGAGCACTTTTATATGTACATGCGGAAACCGGTAATATTGCCCACACCGTGCGGAGATTTCTGGAAAATGAGGATGTGTCGCGATGTGCCCGATAACTTGGAAAGGGCCCCATCTGAGCTCAATCCCTTTGGTATCTAAGATACCTGGGATGAGTGAATGTTCCCTTAGGAGTGTGAAAGCCCATAATGATAATGATAATAATAGTAATAATAATAAAAATAATAGTTCATTAAAAAGGAAACACAAAATACAATCGAAAATAATACATACCAACCCGTACGATGGCGAAGTCTAGCATCTCTGCTATTCAACTTAACTACCGTAGATATTGTTTACAGCAAAATACAAATGCATGGAGTACTATTGACCCGAATGCAAAGAGCAAACCCAAACAACTTACCAACCATTCTCACCACCTCGCGTCTCCATCTTCGCATGAATATGTCAAGAAAGCTTTTAAAACCGGTCACCATGTTTACCTCACACATATGTCTATACACACATACACCCACACACATACACCCACACACATACTCTCACAAATAAAGACAAACAGGCACACACAGACAAACATGGACACACATCCACGCGCACACGCCCACCCGCAGAGACGAACACAGTCCCCACAGAACTTTGTATTATTGGCTAGAGTCGAAAAACTGTCTTACCTTGTATTTAAACTTATCCATATCATACCATTTAAATTTATTTGGAAGATAATTAAGAAATTTGATGGCAGTGTTAACAAATGATCTCTTAAAAATTGTGCTATGAAATCGTGGCAGACAAAACTCATTTTTGTATTCACGTTGGGAGCCTCTGAACGCAGTTAAAAGTTTCAACTCAAATCAGTCGGGACATCTTTATAATTCAATATTTTATAGACATAAGTAAGAAAATGTAATCTGAATCTGTTTCCCCACTCACGAATCCTCGCAGATACATGTTCTCGCCTACTCAGACCAAAAATTAAACAAAACCAGTTCTGAAACCTCTGAACTCCACCCCTATTTAATTAATCCAAACAGGGCATGTAAACAAAGTTGCAACAGCTTAAGTGCGAGAGCACAAGGGTCTGCGACAACTGAATTCTTAGCTTTATACTCAAAGCATGCCTATTTGGATGAGCAACTCGATTAAAAAACGCTTTTTTTTAAATTTCTCACATGTTCCGTTGGTTTAACCTGTTATTGTTCACACTAATAACAACAGACTTTGAAACATTTTCTCTAGACTTGCAACAGAAAAGCATAGCTTGTGACTTACAACAGTTGAGTTTCATATTGTGTTCAAGAGACAAATCACTATTTTTTTGTAACTCACTGCATAATATATTATTTGCATTATTAAAGCCATTGTAGTTGACGCTTAGATGCGTCTGAATGTCATTGGCATAAGCTTGAATCCTTCAATGGTGCAAGGGGGCCAAGATGTCTGAAGTGTACATAAAAAAACAACGGATCCAAAAGAGAACCCTGTGGTACACCCGAACAGATCACAAGTTCATCAGATGTCATATTGTAAGAGACACATTGATATCTGTCAGTTAAATAGAAACGCACCAAACTCAAGGCAACCGCATCAAAACCATAATATTTCAGTTTCGCACAAAGTAACTCATGACTAACAGCGTAACACAAGGCCGTAGCCGTACCAAATCCTCACTGAACCTCGGAAGTTATCCGCTTAGACATCACATACTCAAAAATTTGTTTATATAAAAACTTCTCAAATATTTTTGAAAGCACTTGAAGTATGCTTATAATGCTCAATTTAGAAAAGACCCAAAGGCTCGAGCACTTTGCAAGCTGTACACCCAGTGCTTTTTTCCATAACTTTGGAAAGTAGTCATCTTGCCAAATGTATCTTTACTTTTCCTGTAGACATGCAACAACTCACTATTTTGCTAGATCCTGATTTTTAGGAAATCGAACATGTTCTAAATGAGTGTTCTTAATTTTGCAAAAAAGAAACATCGTCACAACCAGTTATTTGAACTACTGATTAATAAAGTAGGTTTAAAACAGGTTTACTGTTTATAAAAACCGAGGTGCATACAGTATGACTGTACTATTTTTATATTTTGCATTATGTTTAAGCGTTTTACTATTATGGGTTGAAGAGAAATAAAGTATATAAAAAATATCGAATATGACGCCATGCGCACCAGCAGACCAACACGTACCTGTCATACCGTTGTACAGCTTATCAAGTATAGATAGAGGCGAGAAAACGAACCGTAGTTGGATGTGCACCAAACAACGAGCCTCCACTGCCTCTTTATCACCACTGTTTTATTTCATATTCATCAAGAAAAATTCATATTATGAACAATACCATATTCAAGTACCTACAATCAATGCAGTCACACAGTATAAATTTTTTTGGAATAGTTATGGAATTTAAATTATAAGTCAAATGTAATTTGTAGCTAATGTGTTGTCAGTAAACAATTAATTTAAAGTTTATTGTATTTAATATCATTTATTTCTTTTTACCATTGATTTAAAGTGCCAACTCTTGCGTGGGATTGTAAGCGTACAATATACCCGTTCTCGCAGAATGCACGTCTCTTGATATATTTGATGAGCTGTCGACTTCAGTAGTTTACCTTATGTATTGTTTTCTTTTTTAGATAATTCGGGTGATTGCAAACATGGTGATAAACCCGGACATTGGTAAAGCAATGAATGAACAATATGGAAATAAACTAATTGATGAATTTTTGAAAGTGTTGATAAGCAATCCATTTAAAAAGAATGACGAACTTGTTTTGTCTATATTAAGTACATTAAATAATTTATCGTATTACTATACTTCCGATTTAGAGCAAGACATTTTCCACATTAAGCAAATTGATATTGTCGAGGGTAAGTATCGTTTTCCACAAAAAAGAAGCCTTGGGAGTGTATTTTTTAAAGTATACAATGAAGTTTTTCGTACTATAGGTCAATTTCGCAATCAAAGTATAAAATTTGATATTGGATAATTTATAATAGAAAAAAAACATACACTTAAACTTTGCGGTGACGGGGGTGACACACATAGACAAAGAGCACCAGCCATAACTCACCAGAAATCGGCTATTTCGTGAAAAAAATCCTAGAAACAGGAGCTGAAGGAGCCTAAGCGGCCAGGTGGGGACCAAATCGGAAAGCCCCGGGCATCGACAGTTTTCCATCAGCGATGCTGCTGGAGACGGCAGGGGAAGAACTTTTAGCATGTTTGATGCCTGTCTTAGACAGGAAATTTGGAAGAAGGCTTTGACCGTGTGGTTTTCCAAATCAGCGGGGACGGGCAAATTCCCATGTCAATACTATCTGTCGTCGGAAGTTAAACACACTCTCGACGGTAAGACTGTCGTATCACTACATAAGCCCTGGCTAAGGCCATGGATGGAGTCGAGGAGGTAGATCAGGCAGTACATCATGTCCTGCTGGTTGCGTTGGGCATCAAAAGATGCTTTCAACCCGGCGTGGTATCCTAAGCTGCGTGAACTATTGGCTGAATCCGATTGTCCAAGTAACCTGGAAAAAGCGGTATTCAATGTCCTTTAAATTAACTAAATATAATACTAACAAAGCATTTTCACACGGTTCCTGTGGTTAAGTAACCACAGTATTAGTATAAGTATACTGGATGAGTAGTTCAAGGAAATCGGCTCGATAAAATCGGACGTGATGGACGCAAAAATCGAGGTTCAGGCTTCTCGGACGACCAAATGACAGTGTCGTTGAGAAGGACACTCGCAGCGGCTTGTTTGTGTGGCTGAGAGGCATGCCAGTGGTGGTCGTCGGCAGACAAACTGGAATAGGTACCCGAAAAGATGCAGATTCTCTATAGTGGCACAAAGAGGGGCAGCAAAGCGCTCCTTCAAATACAATCAGTCATCAAGATGGGAAACGTAACCATCAGGCTGAAAGCCATGATAAAACATTTGGAAGTGATGCTGGATTCGAGTTTACTCTGGGTAGAGCACGCCAGATACATAGTGGGCAAGATAGCGAGTGCGAACGGTAGCAGTAATGACCTCATGTGGAACGAATCCGAAGATCCTTATGGTCATATTGATCTTGTATGGGTCCCAATTTGGGGTAACCGAGTGAGACATTTTTGCGCACCTACAAGCAATCGATCGGCACAAAGGGCATTTAAGCTGCTTGTGTGATTGGAACGGCCACAAACTCATTCCAATGTGTTGGCCGTTCTAATCACATTTTTATGCAGTTTGTCGCACTGAATCCAACGGTACTCTCAGATTTACACTGCTGGTCTGATTGTATCGGCCAGAAACTCGTTCCAATTACCAATGTTTCGGCGGTTCCAATCACATTTTCTTGTCCAGTTTGTTGTGCTAAATCCAACGGTATGCTCGGATTTACACTGCTTGTGTGTGGAACAGCCACAAACTCGTACCAATTACCAATGTTTTGGCTATTCCAATCACATTTTCTTGTGCAGTTTGTTGCGCTGCATCCAACGGTACTCTCGGATTTACGGATTTACACTGCCTGTGTGATTAAAACGGCCACAAACTCGTTCCTATTCTCAATGTTTCGGCCTTTTCAATCAGATTTTCTTGTGCAGTTTGTCGCGCAGAATCCAACGGTACTCTCGGATTTACACTGCTTGTGTGATTGAAACGTTCACAAACTGGTTCCAATTACCAATGTTTTACAGAGATTACAGAGGCCTACAGAGCGCAGCATTGGTGGTACTTGTAGGCGTCCACCTGTGTGGTTGGAAGCACAGGAGCGGCACTAAAGATGGGAACACTCGAAAGTGGCAAACTTCACGTAAAACCGCCGTTGGGACGACAAAAGCACGCGACAGAGCAGCGGAAAAGGTGGGCGAAAATAGAGAGAGATAAGTAAACACGACAACGGGGCGATGTATATACACGGCCGCGTCTAGAGATGGGAGCGAAGTCAGAATATACTTGATGGTATATAAAGACAACATGGTGATCGGGGACAAAGGGCTGAGCTAGAAGATGGTACCCAGTCCACATAGCGTAATTGTTTGCGCTGAGTACGACAGCGGAAAAGGTCGTCGCTCATCAGTGAAACCGTAAACATCGCTGTGTTGTCCTGAACATGCTGACCCGGGGGAAGGGAAGAATGGTCGACACCATCCACAGGGTGATGCAACAAGTAGGGCGGGGGAAAACAAATAAACCTGTGGTGGAGTACTGTCCAGATCGAAGGTATCTCAAAGTGCCGACACGAAGACAAAAGTTACACAAGGGAAATCCTATGTCACGAAGCGGTATATGCTCCGGCGGTGAGCAGAATTCTCAAACAAAGGGCCAAGGAGGAGCTAACACAGAGGGGCAGAGGTACTGTGACGAGAAGATGAAAGATTGGTATCGGTACAAAAAGCCTATGGGTGTGGGCGTGGGCGTGGGCGTCAAGAGCTTCCCACATGAGGTAGGAAACAACAAGACTTATTCTGGGAGACTGCCAGTTAGAAAATCGCAGGACGCAGGAGAAAACTTTGCGAGGAAACAAAATAGGGCCGAAGGTTCCTAACCGTCTATGATAACTAGGTCTATCAAGAACAAAGAAATAGGGAATTTCAATTAATGGGCGTAACTAGAGCAACGTAAATAGAGCTGCAAAAGAAAATGAAGTCACCAATGGGGCGAACGGGGGTGTAGTTGGGGCAAAAAATGCGCCGAATGAGAGGTGAGTGGATGAACGTTCGTATAAATGTGAGGAGGGTTCTATGACAAGAAGGAGGATCTTAGTTTCTCCGCTTAATCTTGGGAATCTGGAGATTGTAGGTGTTCCTTTGAGCCAGTAGTGAGAATGGACCACCTTCCATTCAGAAGGCAAGGACTTCGGCCCCAAAATCTTAAACTGTCTGTATACAGAACTCGAAATGGCGACATCTCAGTCCGAGCTCTACAGGCTACTCTCCTGCAAACTCGGCTTCTCAGCTTGTTATGTAATATTGAATCAATATCTCAGATTTTCAGTCATATTTTCACTCTGAAGGTGTTCTATTGTTCTATCAGGGTAGAAACTGTACTTCAACGAGCTTCATTATTGGTAAAAAAAATTGTGTGGTTATGTAACAGTGATTCCATTATAATTATTAACGGCTTCAAATATGTGAAAATTATTAAATTCATCCCGAGGGCATTCATGTATTGTGTGCCGCTTTGATATAGGTAATAAATTTTATAATACGATATAATATACTACTTCCCTATACTGTTGCTTTTGAAAAGTTCAAAAAAGTTATGTAAATTTCGACTCTCAAATGCATGCCTCAATGAAGTTTCCTGTCGAGAATGCCTAAAAAGTAGCAGATTACGTGAAGAAAATGTAAGACGCTGTGGTTTGGTCAAGTGACTTTACATAACTCTTGATAATTTAGATTAACATCATCCAACTGAAATATTTCTGTGACATAAAAACCCTGTCATGATCTGTCACCGCATCATATAATTAAGTACCTGGACAAACGATTTTAAGATAAACACGAACTCATCGGTTACGTAATTTAAGCATGAGCTGATAAAAAAAAATACATTTTTTTAATAATTTCCTCCATGTTAAGTGACCAATATAAGAGAGGATAAATTTGTCTATCCCGTAAGGTTGTGCTGTCTGTTTGAACAGTAAAGCTACCATACATTTTCAAGGTCGCAATATAATGTATGTTGTAAGAAGATCGGCAGCAGATGTGAGCAAAACAGTTATATGCATCACCGTGGGTGCGATAAAGAGCGTTTTTATGTTCAGAGTGTTTTGAACGCACTTATAATCAAACTATCTTCCCTTCCCCACAACCAATTATTGAGAAAACTGTCAAGCATATTAAAGCGCTAAGACAACCAGGTCGCCAGCTCTTGATATATAAGACTTTTTCAACATTTTCGTGAGTAGTGACTGTTATTAGAGGACCACAGGCATGTTTATTTTCGCAAGAAGTTCTGCCAAATTGGAATTTCCAATGTCAACGGTTGACTATATCACAATATACGGCAGTTTCTCCCAATAGTTTCACCAAACCTAAGAGAATTTGGAGTGGAGTAACATACTTTTTTGTATATACTTAATCACTGTACGATGCTCAACTCTATTTCCAACTGATAATGGGTAAGTCATTTTACTTAAGCTTATGGATATTAATTGCTAGGGGTATGTTGTAACAGTTTTTCGATTTTATTTGTTTATTCCAAAACTAACAGCAATAATTATTTCCAACTTGGGCTAGCAAATCTGTATATATTTGTTATACATATGAGGCTAAGGTTTTTGTGTATAGTGCAGTCGTTTTTTGTTAATTTTGAGTTATTTTTGAAGTTGCATATGTTACAATTTACCCCGTGTTCGGGGCAAATAGTAACACTCACGGGGTAAATAATAACAACAAAACACTACATTTAAAGGAAAATATATTACAAAATTAACTGCTAAAAGCTAAAACCAAACATGCTGTTTACTATTTTAGGTAAGTTATACAAAATATAAGTATAGAATTTCGTAATTGTTTGAATTATCTTAACTGAACTGAACTAAGACCAACAAAATAAATTAACAGTAAATTATAAAATAAAAGTAACTCAACATTCCTCAATGTTATCACTAATCTTCATCATCATCAGAATTACAGTGATGACAAATATATGTTTCATCACCCGACGTACATTCTTGATGTGCCCATTGTTTACAACGCTGGCAACGAATCCAAGATTCTCCTGGTTTGCTATCGCTAAAGTTTTCACAACACACCACGCATACAGTGTCATCTTCGTCAGAAGATTCCTTTTGAAACACTTGTCGTCTTACGGTTTTTGAGTTCTTCACGCCGGCGGCTCTTTTTCCTCTTTTATTGTCTCTCTTCTTTTCTAACTTCAGGGCATTAATTTCCGGTGTATCAGTTAAAATTGCCGACTTTCTTTTCTTTCGACCTCTGGTAGATGGTTTCCTTTCTGCAGCCGTAGGAATAGGCCTCACATTTGCAGGAGAGAAGACATCGGATGATGACGAGGACATGATAGAACACCGATTAACAGTATTACTGGAGACAGCTGATCCTTGATTTCCCGAATCGATAAATGCAGCAGTATTTAGCCCTGATGTTGAAGGAAAACATTGAATTGTTCTACTACCTCCGCTTCTTGGGAGCTCAGGACTGTTTGATGTGTGTTCCACACTGCAAGCAGAGGTAGATTTTGAAGAGAGGACCTGTAGATTATTGACGGAATCAGGTAGTTGTTCTGTGGACACGTTTCCTGAAAATGGTCTATCGGTGACGCTCGCAGGCAGAAAGTCTTCATCGCTGAATATATTTCTCTTAAATTGTTCTATTCCAGTACAACTAAAACCATTAGTGATATTACTCGGTGTAAGAGCCCGAGGTAAATTCCTGGGATATCATATATCGTCATAAATTTCATTGGATTGTTACGCATCCACGCATCTTGCTGGCAGGTCATGTACTTTCTCAGAGGCCCATATACTAAAATATCGAGGGGCTGGAGTTTGTAAAAACAGTGTGGTGGGAATGACAGTAATACCACACCATTCTGCTTGGCATACTCCACGGTTCTATAAGATGTGTGCGAGTCATGGTTGTCAAGCAACAAAAGGATTGGCTTTTCTTTGAACGGCCGAACATGTGACACGAAATGTTTCATGAAAATGACAAATTCGTCCTGGGTCATCCATCCGGAACCATTTCCGGTGCCAATAGAACCTGGGGGACCGTCACGTATAAAATGGTCTTGATATCGCTTTCGGGGAAAAAGAAACATTGGTGGAACATGGTTGTCTATAGCACTAACCGCTACGCATAACGTGACAAGAACTCCTCTTTCACTGGAAGTCACTCCACCCTCGTACCTTTTTCTGCTCCCACTTTTCCCAGTCGCTGTACTGTTGTTAGGCCCATCTCATCCACGTTCCATATATCGGCAGCTTCTAACTTGAATCTGTCACGGACATCTGCCAGTTTATCGAAGAACATTTTGACGTTCGGTTTATTAAAATTTGTAGCTCTTCCTATGCTTATTGGCTCTGGAATACGAATAGACACACTTGTATGTTTTTTCAGAAACGTTGTAAGCCAATCTTCTCCTGCAGACTTATCGTGCAGCCATGACTCAGGGACCTTAATAATGTACGAAACAGCACATTCATATGCCAGTTTTCGCACATCTCAAGGTGATAAACTGAAATAAATTTTTGAGCAATGTTTCAAATATTTCACAAACTCATTTAGTTGATCTTCTGTGAATACTTGCTTATGTTTGCTATATCCATAATTATCGAGAGTCATTCCCACAGCACTTTCACTACGTTGTCTATGTTTTTTGACATATCTGCTTAGTGTAACGTATCAAATATTGGTCTCCTTTGCTACAGCTCTAATAGATTCGTTGTTTTTTTTTTGTTCCCTCAGGGCTCGTCCGCGGCCTTGCCGCCCCGATAGCACCGCAACCCTTGGTTGATTGTGCATACCCCTAGTCTTACTCCACCCATTCCAAAATCACTGTGCCTTGAACTAGTCTGCACAGCGATTGGTAGGGTGAAGTTTTATATTGCTCTGTCTCCGGTCTAGAGTGACCGTAGATCAGTTGTCTTTTCCGGTCCAGAGCTATACACTCGCACAAGATGTGCCGGGCTGATTCCTCCCCCTCGCCGCAGAGTCTGCATGCGAGGTCCCCTTCGAACCGCCCCATTTTATGTAGGTGTTTCTTGACGGCCATGTGTCCCGTCAAGAGACCTGTTGTGTTTCTGAGCTGTCCTCTGCTAAGGTTTAGCAGCTCCACAGCTCTCTTTGAACTGGGTCCGTCAATTATTGACTTCCCATGTCTGAGCCCTGGACAGTCCGCCCAGTACACCTTGTGTTGGTATCTGACCCAGGACTTAATGGCTCCCCTGGCAGTGCTCTTTGACACGCCCAGAGCCGGTTCTGGTCCCATAAATGGTTCTGCTGACCCTCTCTTCGCGAGACTGTCAGCTTCTTCATTGCCTTTGACCCCCGAGTGACCCGGCACCCAGATGAGGGTCACCTCATTCTGCCCAGCCAGGTCGCTCGTCTCGTCTCGGCACTCACTCACCAGCCAGGAATTTACCCGTGGGCTACTTAGTGCCTTAAGGGCTGCCTGGCTGTCTGTGGCTATGAGGATCCGCTTGTTGGTGTAGCCCCTCCTCTTGTTCTCCCGCACACAGTGCAGGATGGCGTACATCTCGGCCTGAAACACCGTTGCATGGGCTCCGAGGGAAATACTGTGACTTACCCTCGGTCCTTCCGAGTAAACACCTGCCCCCGTCCCACGCTCCCCGCCAGATCCGTCCGTGAACCAGACGAGCGCATCCCGTGGTATGCCCGGCGTCTCCTCCCGCCATGCCCCGCGATCAGGGATTTCCACTGTGAAGTTGTTTTCCCTGCACATTCGCGGGCTCGCGAAGTCTGACCTCATTTCAAGCATGGGTTCCTTCACGATCTCCTGAATTTTGCAGTGGCCCCTGGAGCCTGGGTTGAGATTCGTTGTTGGTTATTACTCTAGTATTTGCTCCATCCATGACATCTGTGAGAGTCTGACCCCTCTCTGTCTTTTTCTTGTAATTTCTCATCCTATAACCAAACAATAACTCCTATCAATTACGTTATATATTACTGTTTAAGTTATGGGGTAAGTTGTAACATGTTACAATATACCACAGACGGAATGTTACAATTTGCCCCGCGTGGACTTTGTTGAACATTTTTCTTATTACAAATTAAATAAACAACATAGAGCAATAAGCCATGGTCAAACGATTCTTCAGATCACATAGTATTTGATACAAATTCAAGTTTAGTAAATATTCATGCAGCAAAAGCAATAACCAAAAGTATCTATTACCTTCAGAAGTTTGTTCACATGTGATATTTTAGGTTAACTTAAATAACTTTAGTAGAATGGGTCCGACACCGCTCAAACTCGGTGGTAAATGAGGCGATCTAAACTTTACATTTGTACCTAATAGTCACTCCGTCAGACGGCGCCTTCTGGTCTTTCTTGCACTGTTTCAACCTACCCCGTGTTACAACATGCCTCGGTATCCCCTATCGACTTAGAACAGTATTACTTTGACAGGAATGTCAATACATGCATAGCGTTGAAATGCGTAAATATGATAATTATACAGCACTTATAAATAGGTAAGTGGCAGGGTATAATATTCCACCCTCGTATAATAATAAACCACTTGCGAAATAAAAAGTCCAAGAAAACTTCATCCATTAATAATCGTCTCCATGAATAATTCTCTAAAGATTCGAAGGCGGGCCTTGAATTAAGCATAATCACATTTTCTTTTCGCCCAAGATAACCAAGTGAAAGTGTTAGTTTAAGTTGACAGTATGCAAAGCCCACCTACAATTAACTTGGTTTCTTTATCACGTATTTTTTTTTATTGAAAAAACATTAACTTAAATAATACTTTCTTCAATTCTAGGGATTCATGAATATACAAAGTCATGGAACAAAGAATGTGTAACAGAATCGATGAGGATACTAGGCAACTTGTCACGATCAAAAATTACGAGGACATATATTGCCGAATCGGAGATTTTTGAAACCTTGATTAGATTATTAGATAAAGGTAAAGCACATACAAATATCAAAATTGTTTCAAAAAAATAACATTATATTTTTAGATGACATAACATTGCTAAAAACTACAATTGGCGTATTTGTAAATTTGATGGCAGACAACAAATCCAGAGTGTTATTCCAAAAGAAAGGAGGTGTTGCAAAGCTTATAGAAATACTTAAGAAATTCTGCGAAAACGATTGGTTATTGGGGATGTTAGTTTGTCAAGTTTTATGGAACTACTGTATAGACACTGCAAACTTATATGAATTATATTCAGACAAAGAGATACAAGAGCTTTTGGTCCGCCTTGCTGATTATGTGGGTAAGTCTTGTCCTTTTTTATTTGGTTGCAATTACGAGGTAAGCGCCAAAATTTCTCGGGCTGACATAGATCAGGGTATCACAGCTTATGAAATTTTGGTAAGACATTGGTTCAAGTTTAATTAGCCTTGGAAAAAACAAAAATGGATTTTGTGTCAACTATTTTTCATAACTGACATTTGTTCATCACGATGTCAGAAGTCACGAAAATTGAGTATAAAGCTGTTAGTAAATTTGTTACTCGAGAAGGTCTTCCACCTCAAAGCATCAAAGATCGACTAGATGGAATGTACGAAGAAAATTCTCCGTCTTATTCTGTACTACAATATTGGCCAAAACGGTTTCGAATGGGGCAGGAATCCTTGAAAGATGACGCAAGATCAGAAAGGACGGTGCAAGTGGTGACGCACAAGGTTGCTCTTGTTAAGGGTATCGTATTAAGCTATCGTCGCTTGAAAGTGAAAGAATTATCATGAATGTCGCAGCTTTCAGATAACCGTTCGCCGAATCCCCACGAACATTGGGCATGGATAAAGTTAGTGGAAGGTGGATTACCAAACAGCTTTCAGCAGGTTAGCGCCAGCGTCGTGTTGAGCCAGATCATTTTTGGACCTCTGTGGAGAAAACCCTGTGGATGTGTTCAAGACAATTGCCACAGGAGATGAAATTAGGTTCTCTACTATGATCATTTGTGCAAAAGGGAGCCAATAAAATGGAGTCGTAAAGGAGAAGCACCCCCAAGAAAGGTCAAGGTCTGTCAGTCGACAAAAAAGTGATGGCTACGATTTTTTGGGATTGTGAAATTATTCTTATATACTTTAAAGAACGCAACACTACAGTCAACGGGACACATTATACAACCCTCCTGTATACATTACGACAAAATATTCGGGAGAAAACACGTGGGAGACTGACCAGAGACGTGCGTTTGCTTCATGACAATGCACCCGTGCACTTTTGGAATTGCACAAGCCGCAATTCGTGATTGCGGTTCGGACAAATTGATCACGATCCGTATATAGTCCAGATGTGGCCCCCAGTGACTACTACCTATTTGCAAATTTTGAAAAAGGACCTTAGCGGGCGCCATTTCAGTGACGATGAAGAGGTCAAAGCTGCAGTTTGGGCACATTTTAAGTACAGACCGAAAGAGGTTTCGAATTGTTGCTGAAACGGTGTAATAAATGCATTGATGTTAGGGAGGACTATATTGAAAAATGAAGTTTAATTGTGAGTCTACGCCGTTTCTATAATAGCCAAGCCGGGACATTTTGGCGCTTACCTCGTAAATCAAAGCAAGAATTCATTATCTTCTTACAAAGTCACAAGAAATACATTTTAAAAATGATAATAATAAACATTAGTTTATTTCCAACCATTTCTCAAAATTATTTATGATATTAATAATATTCATAAGTGATGGCTGTCTCCAAGGCTTCGAGTAATTAATTTTGGGACGAAGTAACACTTATGACAGCGATGTCACGATGCTTCCCAAGTAGCTCAATGTTTGATATATTTGTTGATGTTCCCTGTTAGATGGAACACTTAATTTTGACTGTTGAGTTTCAGCTAATCTACATGATAATAACAAGAGCAACGTTAACAATGACACCGTCATAACTGATTCTTCAAGAGTGTTGCGCAGCGAGGCATAGCTTTTCTGGAATAGGTACCCAGTTATTTCATTAGTATTTGCCACTGATTTGAGCTACGTCGAGTTAGCATTTATGATAGACAACCACACACTGCTCATTGTGGACATATTTGTCACTGAAAATTAGCCTGAATAAAACTGATAAAATTGTTTTTAATTTGCAAAAATACAAATAAGGTGGAACCAACAAGTTACTACGAATACTGCAAAAATGTGGCAGCTACACGATCTACATATTTTAGTATTTATGGTTTTGATATTACATATAAACCATATTGACAACAAAGCAACAACTTTCAAATCTGATAAAAACTCCCAAGGATACGATTCCAAACGAATCCCACGGAGTTTACGAAATTCCTTGTTCCGACTGTTCCCGAACTTACAACTTCAAAACCAGAGTTATCCGCGTCTTCCGATTTCTTGGAAACCTATTATATCTCCATTACAAACACACAAAAAGACAATAAATTCAACAGACAATTTTATTGCTCCATTAAGTAACTCAGCAAATACATGCAATCGTCTTAATCCTTTAAGTACCGTGACGCAAGCCCTGTCTTAATTGACCGTGACCCGACTCATTACACTGATAACGACCTTACTACATACCAAAATTCAACTTTTTAAGTTTATAGCAAATTGAGTTATTCAATTTTGAAGCATATCATGAAAATTCACTACCATAACGCACTTGCTGCGTCCCGACCTTTTTTTAAAATAATTTCGCATAATTACAAAAGTTATGTGTGTTTTTCAGATGAAGAGAAATTGTTTGGAATTAGTGAACATTCAGAAGATTTCGATGTGTGTATGACACAAGAGTATTTAATCTGGGAGGAATTTGCAAATGTTGCTACAAACCTGCTTGAAAAAATTGAGTACTTCCTAGACACTGTAGACCAAATGCATACAGATGCAGAACAGGCACAAAAAACTGATTCTAGCACAAACATAAGTTTCGCTGCTTGGTAAACCTGCATGCCTTATCCATTAGACTTACCGAAGGAGATATCTAAGCAATATCATTTTTGATTTTAGCATATACAGAATGTTTAAAATATTATAAGCATGTTATTTATACGATGTTTTGTTTATCTATATTTATTACAGAAATTTTATATCTAGTATATTTTAAAATACCAACTGTATAAAAGTTAAATAGATAATTAAAAAACAGTGTGCTTTTCTTACATAACCTATGCCAACTTTTAAAATATAATTAACAACTGCCACAAGACACTATCTTATCATTCTATGACAGCTGTTTCACTACAGTGCAGTTGCTAATTCGGGTATAAAAAAACGAGTCCAGCAGTTTTGAGCGACACTGCCTCTATGTTTGCTCCATACACGTACTTACGTAATAAGAATCTTCAATAGTAGATTGGTCGACTGTAATGTGTAATGTATTCCCTTGATAGGCGTGGTTTAGTTCGAGTAGCTCTAGTCAGAACTGAAATAGGCAAACAGTTTTGCGGCATTGTGTTTTGATATAGTATATACCAATGCATGAATATATTATATTGTTTAGTCTCGTGGGGTCATTTAGATTCACTAATTACGTATATAAATGAGAAAGCTCAAATTACCGCTACCTATTCCAAGTAAAAAGAGAAGTAAATTAAACTTTAAAAAAATACAATATATTTTTTAGGATTTCTAAGTCCATTTTTAGGGAGACCTAAAAGCCAAACAAAGTTTTTTGCGATATGTGAAGAAAAAACAAGGCTCCTATGAGAGTTGTCCGAACGCGCTGAATTTCAATTATTATCTTTAGTAAATGCGCAATAGTAGCGAATTTTCATAAAAAACTTGTTTTCATAAATCTGCAAGTTAAAATAGTAAGTAAGTATTGAAAAAAGTAAGCAGGCAACGCGTTTTTGCAGCGAATGTTCATAAATATATTTGAAATGTTATAAGTCAATTTCCCATTATTAAGCTAAAATCTTAACTTTTAATATTTAACACTACAATTAAGTGTCTATAATTGAGCAACATTGGGTACCTACAATATTTTATAAAAATAAAACGTAAATATTTAAGTTTGACTGCCTTTTGAATAAGTAGCAGGTTTAGCAAAAGTAAGTACAAAAAATTATAATGTTTGTAGAGTTTTTAAGAGCATTCCAATTCATACCTTTATCTGTCCCATTATTAAGCAGATTTTTTTTGTTAATAATTATTAAAAGTCAAAAAAGGCATATCTTAGTGTATACTGCACCACGAACATCTTACAATAAATGTTGTAAAAAAAAAGGCACTGAGCATGGCTTAACCGAAATATAACGCGAGGATTGAAACAGCCGGGATGTCTGTTGTGGAGAATATATCAGCCAATAAAACCGTCCGGATCGCTTCGCGCCAATTTCAAAATGAAGTATAAGTCCCACTATCTCATACGTTTTGTAATTGACGAGGCAAATTCATTAAACAACTGTTTTATGTCTGTGCCTTTAATTTGTAGATTTTTTTAAAGTTTATTTGTTTGTTAGTTAGTGTAACAGAAACACATATCAGCGTATAATGCGTTATTATTTACTATATTTGCCAAGTAAACAGCATAAGAATATGATGACTGTGGAGAAAAGAGTAGGTAGGTAGGTACTTATATCATGGAAACAACTATTAACCAATGTCAAAGTTTGTTGTGAAAGTGTAGGTAAATTATGTTTAATGTCAGACATCTGTAATGAAAAACTAGGTATCAAATTATTATCTTTACCAAATTCCAAACTACATTTAGATCGTTAGAGTAGGCCTATAAAAAGTTCGCAATTTGTTTCCAGACTATGATGGCTTACTAGAATTATTTGTGAACACTATCTATTTTCACGAGTTAGCGCTCAAAATCGAAAATAACCTTTTAATGAGAAATGTAACATTAAGTAACTACTTAATGATTCAGTTAGGTATAAGAAAAAACTTCAGCGTGATGTCAGGACAACTCCAGGCGAAACCTTGTTCTTGTTTTAGACTTGCTCGTGCATTTATTTGATTTATTTTCTATTTTCAAAACAAAAAGAAATCATTGCCCTTGAATAATATAATTTTAAATTTCGTGCGTCTTTGTACTTATTCTACTTGACTTTCTAGAATTGGCCAAATCGCCTTCCAAAACACTAGTCTGACCAATGACATAATAGATAGGTCTATGAGCCTGACTTTGTGCCATGTTGCCAAATGTAAAAGTTATCAACGATTTTTGTGACTAGTCTATGACCTAGCGTCTTTCAGTTTTTGCTGTTTTTAAAATACTAAATTTGGTATTCTTCTGGCAGCTAATTTATAGTAAAAAAATTAAGTTTGAATAAGCTAATTGTTCTTTTACTCAAAAACATCAAATTTGCGGTGATAGTATTATAATCTTTATACTAGAAACCTATGTACCAAATTTCATTCAAATAGCTTTATATTTTTTCGAAAAAACGAGGTCCCATTTACCTGGCGAATGAACTTATTCAAGCAATTTGTACAAATAATATATATATATATATATATATATATATATATATATATATATATATATATATATATATATATATATATATATATATATAATTCGGTAAGTCAACGAAATGATAAAGTACGGCGTTGCGCCCTGTACTAATAGTATATATATAGCGGTCCGTCGCGAGCTTAACATAAGTTTTTAAATAGGACACGGCATTTTTTAATCCATTGCTACTATTCTCTGTAAAGTTTCCTCTATTTATTGACCAATAATATCGTATATGTTATATATGGACCGTTTCCGAAATATGTAACTTTCTCAATTATTTTCTCTCAAAATCGTTATACGTTTTAAAACTAATATCAGGTCAGGTCATTGTTTTGAAGATTTTAGAAATAAATAGTAAACGTTATTATTACCACACCACTCGGATAACTACTGGGGATAATAAAGCTTCTATATAGTGTTCAATATCGTCCGACAGATTTGGATAACTTATATATATATATATATATATATATATATATATATATATATATATATATATATATATATATATATATATATATATATATATATATATATGTATTCATCTGATAATTCAAAAAATAATTAACCAATTTCGATGAAACACAGCAAGTGCCTTTTTTTATTAATGGCTTGGATGAAATCGTTTGCCAGGAAAATCGGGCAGGGTTTTCCGGGAAAATGTTGAGTTTTGTTTAGAAAAAAAATTCTTCGAAAATTACAAAACTGTTTTAATGGAATTTAATGGATATTTTGCCTTAGGAGGGACCGTAGTACGTACTAAAATTCAACTTTCTACGTTTATAGAAAATTGAGTTATTCAAATTTTGAATTTTCATTCGAAAAAATTTTTTCCTCCGAAAATTACAAAGTTATTTTAATTAAATTTAGTGGTTATATTGCCTTAGGAAAGACCTTATAACATATTAAAATTAAACTTTTTAAGTTAATAGAAAATTGAGTTATTCACATTTGAAGCATTTAATAAAAATTCACTACCATAACACAACTGCTGCGTCCAGACTTCTATAAGATATAACTGAACCACACCAGAATAAACTACCTATTATGTTCTGACTACATTGTTATACAGAGCAGTTATTTAGGGTCGAAGACAGCAGGTAGCAGGTAGGCATTTACGATCGTTTGATGGCCTTCTATACATGTGTTGGGTTTTATTTCGAACATTCTTCTAAATCAGCCCTTGCCCTTAGAAATAAATAAGCAGGTAGGTTAACTTAAAAACGCAGGCTTTATTATAATATAAACTCGTATTTGCTCAGGGCTTCAACTGTGTTTTTTCAAAAGATAAAATAACTATATATAAATAACAAAATAAATAGACAAGGGTTCCATTGAATGTTACGCAGATGACATGATAGCGATATTATTAGAAACGAAAAAAGAATTACAAAGGATGTTGAGTGTGCTAGATGTTGTTTTAAAAATATCAAACTAAACATCAATACGACGAAAATAAGGGTACACAAGATAAGTAGAGGACAGCGAAAATGAATACAAAGCTTAAATATGCAACAGCTTGAACAAGTAAAATGTTCATGTACTTTGAAAGTATTATTACGGATGATGATAAATTTAGCAAATCTGAGGAGAATCCCAACATTCAATAGGTGGACAACATACCTACTTTTCTGGCAGATAAACATTCAAATTTGGGTATAAGGAAATGGTTCAAGTCAAACGTAGAGCATAGCATACCGTACTAGTTTTAGTGACTCATACACTGTTCCATGCACACAAAAAAATGAATGGGAACGCAGTAAGTGCGTTTTGGTAGCGAATTTTCATTAAATGCTTCAAATTTCAACAACTCAATTTGCTATTAACCTAAGGTTCGTTGGCTAGGAAACAAGTTTTCTTGAACACATTTAAGTTTATTTTCAAAATTTTTTTGTACATTTCCAGGCGCAGTAAGTTATTTTGATAAAATATGGTACATTGTTTCTACTATATAGGTTATACCGGTAACCAAATTTGATAGGTAGGTTTGTGAGATAAAGAGTAGACTATAAACTAACATTTTTATTTCTATGTTTATATTTATCAAAATTCACTACCATAACGCACTTGCTGCGTCAAGACTTTTAGGAAAAACTTTTCAGTAACATGCTTAGAAATAACCGACCACCCCTCCCCCCCCCCCCCCAATGCACAAATCACAAGAAAAACTCGTTAATTTGCATGCTGATGACCTCCTGGACAGTTTGAGATGAAACGACTGCTGATACATAAAGTTTGGTATCTTGCATGTACGCTGACAGTAATGTTAGCTTTTGTTCGCTTGCCTTTACCAAGTTATTGACATGTCAGGTTTTTAACACATTACATATTTTAAACAATTTCTCAGCAGCTGATAGATAAAGTTTTGTATCTCGCACGTACGCTGACACTATTCTTATCTTTTGTTCTCTTGCGTTTGCCGAGTTATTTGCATGTAAAGTTTTTTACACATTACACACTTTAAACAATTTATCAGCTGCTGGTAGATAATGTTTGGTATCTCGCACGTACGCTGACACTATTCTCACCTATTGTTCTCTTGCCTTTGCCAAGTTATTTACATGTAATGTTTTTAACAGCTTACATACTTTTTAAACAATTTCTCAGTACGGTTCTGTTCGGTGACAACCGTTCCCCTCCTAAACATTACATTTGACATACAATTCTCTTTGGCCTTGGGAATCCCTGGAATATTCTGGACACATGGACAATTGCCTTCTACTGCCAAGGTATCACTTCGCTTTTAGTAGACCGCTAGTACGGGTACCCGTTTAGATGGTTTCTTATATATATATATATATATATATATATATATATATATATATATATATATATATATATATATATATATATATATATATATATATATCTGTGTTCACCCACGTTATTTCTTAAATTGTGCCTAGCTTACCTTGTTCTCTTAATGAACATCAGTTTTGTAGTGGTTTAAGCGTACATGTGTCGCTGGTTCCTGGTCCGTGCCAATGTTATTTGTTTTCTACATTGTTTTTGCAATGAAGGGTCTGCTTAGCTGGGGGATTCTTCTTTCCCTCTCGCATGCATACAACCTACCCTCGTTGCGTAAACCACAAGTCAAATTCCCTGAGAGCAGCCCTCAAAAAAGTAACAGGTGCTGGGGCAAATAGGGGTGCTGTGCGGGGAGGCAGGGTTAACGGGGATATGGATTTTATATGTGAAAAAGGCCGCTTTAAGACGTTTTCTTAGCATTTTCTGCTCATATTACGTTTTTACTACCTACCCCGCCCGGCAACCCTATTTACTCCTGGTCCCGTCTCTTCCTTGTGGGGTATGAACAAGAAAATTTTCTTGTCGTTTGTGCATCCAGGGAAGGAGGTCTAAGCATGTTTCCGAAAAGATGTTACAAAAAAACGTCCAGAAGAAACTAGCGACACATGCATGCCTAAACCACTACAACACAAATGGTCATTAACAGAACAAGGTAAACAATGCCTAATTTCAGAAATAATTTCTGTGAACACTTGAATATACAGGAAACCGTCTAAACGAGTACACTTACTAGCGGTGTAGTAAACTGAAAGCGAAGTGATTAATTGGCAGTAGAAGCCAATATTTCATGTGTCTAGGATATTCTCGGGATTCCCAAAGTCAATGTGAACCTTATGTCGAATGTAATGTTTAGGGGGGGGGAAGGAGGTGCCACGGAACAGGACCGTACTGAGAAATTGTTTAAAAAGGTATGTAATGTGTGAAAACTTTAAATGTAAATAACTCGGCAAAGACCAGAGAACAAACGGTAAGAATAGTGGACACGGGATCGACGGCTTTACGCCCCCTCCGAAGGGCGGAACGTGCAGACATTCAACTTGCTCAAATACAATGCCAGAACCTCGGTTGATGTTAGTTTTACAGTTTGTACTGAAAAAGTGAAAGGAGTACCCTGGGATCGAACCCAGTACCTTTCGGTTCAGAGGCACACGTTCTTACCCCTAAACCACCAAGGTTCGTGAATTTTGATAGAAATAATCTGGCACAAAATATTTTTTTTGAACTTTTAGCTTGTAACATAGAAATAAAAATGTTAGTTTATAGTCTACTACTTATCTCACAAACCTACCTAACAAATTTGGTTGCCACAGCTGTTTTATTATTTGTCTTATCGCTGTGATATATATACCCGGATGTCGGTTCTAGGGGTCCTAGTTCGCGCTCATTTAATATTTTTTTTATAAAACTCAAAAGTCGGGATTGCCCCAATAGTGGATTTTTTCGAAGAAAATTCACTAAAAAGCGTTCGGCTGGTTCTCTGCAAATTTAACCAGTAAATACTTAAATGTAACAATATTGTGTTTTTTTACATTTTTTGTAGATGCTGTTGGACCTATTTTTAGATTTATTTGATACAGGCAAAAATATATTAAAAAGTATAAAATATTTATTAGATCTTATTAAATGAAAGAACTACAACCCGACAACACTGTATACGGTATTAACGTTTCTGTTTCATATCTTGGCTGCGCAGTTTAAGATGCGCCGTGTGACACCCTCACTTCAAAATCAACCACGTGTAGGACTTTATTGTGCCTGAAATATATTTTGTGTTTGTATTTTCAACAGAAATAGAAAATTCCTAATTGCTTCAGATGTCTAGAACGACTGAAAGTCAAATTGCGAAGATACCTACTATAATACGAGAAAACAATGCTGCTATACCAAGTAGGTACACTTCGTTTTTCAATAAACAAGGGAACAGCGAAGCAACAGAAAGACAAGTTGTATTATTTGAACTGTGCACTGGCTCTTTACTTCAGATTTTGAAATGGGTAAGTCAGTTGTAAAATTTGTTAATTAGAATCAAAATATACGTAGTTTTTAATATATGTGGGAAACTATAACCCCATTATTTTCATTTGTAAAAAAAATGTCTTGTTTTTCAAGTCTTTATATATATATATATATATATATATATATATATATATATATATATATATATATATATATATATATATATATATATATATATATATATATATATATATATATATATATATATATATATATATATATATATATATATATATATATATAAGGTAGCCTATCGAGTTTTACTCTTGCAGTTGTGATTTCTTTATCAAAAAATAATGTGTTACAAGAAATGACTTAATTTTCTTAACATGGATGTTCTTCAAAATGTTAGGTTTATCTATTCAATTTCACTTCTGCTTGTATAAAAAAAAACTCTGAACGGAGCAAGTGCACTATAGTAGCGAATTTTCATCAGTTTTGTTACAGTGTACTATAAGTGAAGAGAAGTATGCAAAAATTGAAGTTGTAGGAACAAGTAGGTAGATATATTTGTAAAGTAGGAGCATCCTGAAGAAGCTGACATTTTAGCAAAATTGATAGTGACAATTCTAGAAAGTTTGATACAGCATTTTTGAGAAGGAAATTTGTAATTTTCGATCGAAAAACTTGACTCGCAGAACTGACCAGTGTGGTGAAAAAATACCGGAAGTCTCTAGTTGGCCTAGAAGCTTCACAAACCATGATCTACATATAAAAGAAATATTATACGTTGTTACCTCTTGAATAGCGAAATTTTCTTTATGAAAATTCGCTGATATTGCACAATTTATTACAAAATTTAGAAATATGTGGTATATTCAATATTCTCATGCAACATTTTTTTCAATTTCAGAGCAAGCACAAACAGAAACCGAGCAAAGTGACAAGGTTGTTCAGATCTTATCCAAGGTGAGCCAAGCAGTTGATGGCTTGAGGGAACACCTGGTCCCTCTGTATGGTTAGTGTTAACTTTCAAAGATTTATATTATTATGTTGAATATAATTTTGAATTTGTTGTAATTTTGTAATGTTTTGTTTGCAATATACACGCACTTGCCTAGCCTGATGCTGAAGAAGAAGAGTTTGAAGTTATATCATAAATGTTTTATATAGATGTATATAATTTACTGTTTATAATAAAAGGCAATAAAAAAGTTTACTTTTTGTATGCTCTTACAGAAGGGTCCTGTACGTATTTATGTTGTCTTGCAACCAGAAGTAAAGTGTTACCAGAAACAGGTGCAGCATCAGTGGTATCAAATGAAAGCAGTGGTATTTGCGACTGTTGAAAATAATTGTTAGTAATACATATACTGATAATCATGATCATCTATAAACTTTTTAGTTTTATAAATTTTTGTTTGTATTTTTTGCGTAAGTTACAAACACATTTGTTTTTATACTATGTTGTGTGTGGTGTCTGTGTTGGCATATTTTGACATAATTTTACATCACTAAAACAGTCAGATTTATATAATTTTATATTAGCCTAATAATGTATCTTTAGCAATATTCATTATTAATAAATCAGGATATTTATAAAACTCTCTGACATATCGGATAATTTAGAGTATATTGCAGCACATGATTACGCTCTCGATTTGTGCCAATAAATGAGCTTGTTCACATGTAATGCATGTTTATTGCTTTTAATGTAGGTAAACCTTAAAAATAGTATTACAAACATTCAATGATAGTTGTATTTTATATTTATATTATAATATCTACCTTAATTCTGAGTCTTGTGTGGACCTTGTGTTCATGTCTCACGGGTGCTATGCAGATGCAGGAAAACTTCACTTTATAGTGAGCCAGATTCATGAGAGGATAAATTTGACTAGCAATTACAACTTGTGGTTTACCGTTGACTTCCGAACAAAATTTGCCATGTTTTCAGATGTTCTAGGGTTCATTTCAGTGCTGGAGTCAAACCTGCTACCTTTAGAGTATCAGAGATTTTCACCACTACACCACAGGCAATGACCTTATACCCACATTAAATTATAAATATCGTTTGTTCTAAAATATAACATATAGAAATAAGAAAATAGTTTGTTTCATTTTTATATAATTTTCTGTTTTTACGTTGTGTCTTAGTTTATTTAATTCAAATATGATTATGTTTTTAGTGTACATAATATATTATGTTAAAAATTTAATAAATCTTAGGCAACCATGTATTTTTTATAACTAACCAAGTTTACGCACTTTGTTAATTGTAATGGACTTTTAATTTGGATTTATTATATTTATCAAATATGATTTGACTTGGAAATAATTAATAATTAACGATATGTTGCCAGTCAGTAATCTTCACCACTATGCTATATGTTGTTACCTTTATATTTACATAAAGATATAAATATGTTCTATTATAAATCATAACAATTAGAGGTGTGCAAACCGAACTATAAACGAACCCAAGCAAAAATGTTGCATCGAACTTCGAACCTCTCAGATAGTATGTCTAAGGTTCACAGTCGAACATCGAACTTCTTAAACATTTAACATTGAACACCGAACTAACTACAGTTCTTCAATGTTCACATATATTTTCCTTAAATACAAAAATTAGGTACATTGTAGCATACAATATTTGGTACATAGAAAAAAAAGAAAGGTTTGACAAAATTTGCAGGTCGATTGGATGAAAATGCCCTCTGATGCTGATGTTTGTTTTTAAGATGAGTCGGTGTTGAATCAAAAATACAAAAAGGCACATTGAACACTTTTTTTATACTTCTACATCTATAATAGCTAAGCTCAATTATAAATATTTTGTTGTTTGGTATTAGCTGGGCAGTTTTAGCAAATTTGAATGAGTGGGTTAAAAGTAAGCATATATATATATATATATATATATATATATATATATATATATATATATATATATATATATATATATATATATATATTAGAGGTGTGCGAAGCTCCGAAATTCCGAACCCGAACTCGAACTGAACCTTCGGTTCGAAAATATGTTCGCACAAGCGATGTTGAAGTAGTTCGAAGTTCGAAATATGTAATTTTTCAAAATAGTTCGAAGTTCGTTGCTCAAAAATACTTCGAAATTTCACTTTACAGGCATCGAATGTTGCCAAAGGTAGCGAATTTGCGGCTCCTTTAACTCGGTAGCGGCGCTTTAAACTCGTTATCGGTCTCATTGAGTCAATAGCGTAATTTCAGGAGATTTCACTCATGGATATTTTTGACAGTAGGTAGGACACATTGAGACACGACTGAGTCATTTAGCAATCACAGAATTATTTTTCTTGTATATCCTAGCTTCCCAACACCTATTTCAGTAACAACATTATGATGGTGGTGTTCGAAGGCGATCGGTAACGTAAATTTTCAGAATTTGAGGATAATTGTAGATTGTCTTTGGAAAACACTGGTTTCAACATGCTTTATTTCACAGTGAGCCAAAACAGTTAAATATTCACAATAAGGAGACAGTTCAAACTTGTAAGTGGTTATTTAATACCTATTATGCTCACTTTGAACCCTCTCAATCTGTTTGCTAAAACTGCCTAGCCAATACCAAACAACAACATATTTATAATTGAGCTTATCTATAGATCTAGAAATCTTAAAAAGTTTAAAATATTTTTTGTTTTTGTGTTTTTGATTTAACGTTGACCCATCTCCACAATGATCAGCACCGGAAGGCAGTTTCGCCCAATCAACCTGCAAATTTGTCGAACCTTTCTTTTTTGTTAAAAGAGTGGGAATCTTTTACGTATCAATTATGTTACAATATTCCTACATTTTGTATTTGAGGAAATGATATATGAACACTGAAAAATTTTCGGTAGTTCGATGTTCGATTTTGAATTTCTAAGAAGTTCGAAGTTCGACTGTGAACCTTAGACATACTATTTCAGAGGTTCGAAGTTCGAGGCAACATATTTGCTTGGGTTCGTTCATAGTTCGGCTCGAACAAAACATGGGTTCGCACACCTCATATATATATATATATATATATATATATATATATATATATATATATATATATATATATATATATATATATATATATATATATATATATATATATATATATATACTAACAATTGTAACTGTTTCTTGATTGTTTTAACTGTTTTGGATCATTGTAAAATAAAGTATGTTTAATCTAATGTTTTCGGAAGGCAATCTGCAATTATAGTCATAAATTGTGAAAATTTACTTTACCAACAAGTTGCGAACACTACCATTATAATGTTGTAACCAAAAAAAGGCATTGGGATGCTAGGATATATAAAAATATAATAATTCAGTGATGTTAATTAGCTGTCTCAGTGTCTCACAAACTGTCAAAGATATGAATGATATTTCCTGAAATTACACTATCGACTCAATGGGACTGATACGGACTTTACAACTTCGCTACCTTTGCCAGCATTGGATGCCTGTAAAGTTCAACTTAAAGTATTCTTTAGCAACGAACTCCAAGCTATTTTGAAGGATTACGTATTTCGAACTAGTTTAACATCACCTAGCGCAAACAATTTTTCGAACCAAAGGTTTGGTTCAAGTTAGGGTTCGGTTCGAAACTTTGCACACCTCTAAAAACAATATATATGATAATAAATAAGAAAAAATTGTATATTAAATATATGTGTTTGAAACTTTATTCGTTTAAATGTTGAGTTTTATTTTCTTTTATAAAAACTGAAATATATCTTACGTGATAATGTATTTTTTTTACCAAAAACCCATTTCTCTGTACTTCATATATATATATATATATATATATATATATATATATATATATATATATATATATATATATATATATATATATATATATATATATATATATTGTTGTTAATTTCCAATGATTTTTTTTTATTTCCTTCATTATGTAATTAAGTATGTATATTATTTCAAAATAAACTATTTTTAACATTATTTCTCCCCAATCATACATTAAAAAAACACAGTTTTGCAGCAAATTAGCGTTAAAAATAATGTTAAAAGGTAGGTGTCATCAAGGAGAGGTTGTTTGAAAATATTTATACGTTTTCCCCTCAACCATAAACTTGGAAAAACAAGTTTGCAGCAAATGAGCATTAAAAAATATAGAAAAGTAGGTGCCAAAGAGTAAAGCTTTTAAGAAATATATATAAACAATTTCTTAACTATAAACATTGAAAGACAATATTGCAGGAAATGAGCATTAAAAACCAATGTTAAAAAGACTATCATGGCAGCCAGCTTTTTTTGAATTTATTAAACATTTTCTCATTAAGCATAAATTTTGAAATACAATTTTGCAGCAAATAAGCATTAAAAATAAATGCTATCAAAGACAGCTTTTTTAAAAATATTTGGCAATAATAAAAAAAACATTAAAGTTAATTATAATGCGGTTTTGCTGTTAATTAAAAAATGAAACTAATCTTGTCAATGAATTTTTTCATTACAAATATTTTTATAGGAAAATGTCATTGCAATTTAAACTATTAATACCTTCTACAAAAACGATTATTTACCCTTATGTATATTTATTTGTATCTAAATAACTCAAACAATTCAAAATGCAATTAAATAAGTCTCCTATAAAACATAAATTTGAATGTCTACATTAATTACATATTTATTTTCTCTATATGGGAGGAGCATAAGAAATAAGAACACTCCCATTGGTCTGTCTATGACACTTCACACAGTCAGCCAGACAAGTACTGAAAAAATGATCTTTCTGCCTGTACGGAGGCAATCTATTGTTGTGTCGCGCTAAAGAGTGTCGCCCAGAACCACTGTCGCGCTAATCGACGACCTCGTAAAAAAACAAGTTGTGTAATTGTAGTGAAACATCTCTTATACATATAATAATATAGTTTGCATATTTTATTCGTTTGTATATTAATATTTGAAAACTGATTTACATCAAATGTGTGTTTTGTTTTGTTTTCTTTAACGTCGGCCTATTTCCGCGACTATGGCCAATCACCGACGCCAAGGAGCAGTTACACCTCACTATCCTGGAAATTTTACACAACCCCTGCCTTTCTGTAAGGGGGGTAGGGATCTTTAACGTGCTCAACATCGCATGGACGACGCCCCCTCCGAAGGGCGAAACGTGCAGACATTTAACTTGCTCAAATAGAATGCCAGAACCTCAGTTGATGTTACAGTTTGTACTGAAAAAGTGAAAGGAGTACGCTGGGATCGAACCCAGTACCCTTCGGTCCAAGGTTCTATTTACATCAATTATCAGCGATAATAAAACTAATAGAGATGTATCGATGGTAAGACTACAATGTCTTGAAATGAGGGCGAATTGGGGCCTTTGGAATCCATAGCCATGGTCAGTTAAGAAGTTTATATATATATATATATATATATATATATATATATATATATATATATATATATATATATATATATATATATATATATATATATATATATATATATATATATATATATATTTATTTATATGGATGTATGTATCCAGCCAATAACTCGAAAAATAATTAACTGATTTGGACCAACTTGGACCGGCATTACGAGATCTTCAGAAATTTCATGTAGTTAAACCTTCCATGTATAAACATCTCAAATTTTCACAACTCCTGATAATAAAGAAGGCATTTTTAAAATTTAATTTTATCATTTACTTACAAAATACCGTAACCCATCGCTGTATTTAATACCTGAAAAATTCGGATTACCCATTTCTCATGATTTTTAATTTATCCCTCCAATTCCAATTTACTGTCTGACGTTGTTAGACAGCGTTCGTGCTGGAGCTATGCTGTCATTTGTCATTCTGTGGTAATGTTATTTATTGTCAATATGAAATTGGAAATTTAGCCTCAAATTTAGGTTTTAGACATGATACAATTACTAGAGAGATATGATAATGCGGCTACCTATTTTTGCACTGTCACACGCATGGGACATGGGGTGAGTACAGTCGCAACATAATAATATTAGGTAAATTTGCTGATTACCTCCCGAACGCTTTTCAATAAAAAATTTTTCAGAAACATGCCCAGGACCCCCCTGAATGCACAAACCACGTGAAAATTTTCTGGTTCACAACCCTCAAGAAAGTTACGGGACGAGGAGTGAAGAGAGGTGCTGGGCGGGGTAGGTAGTGAAGAGGAAATATAAGCAGAAAATGGCTTGAAAGCTGTCTTTTTTACACCTACCTCCCTACCCCGCACAGCACCCCTATTCGTGCCAGGTCTCGTAACTTTCTTGGGGGTATGAACAAGAAATTTTTCCTGTGATTTATGCAACGAGGGTGGTTGTATGCACGCGAGAGGGGACGGAAAATCCTTACGGCGAAGCAATACACCCCCCCCCCCCCCCGACAAAAGTGGAACGAAAGATGAAGGAAACCCCATATTACAAAATAAGTGGCAAAGTATGCACAGCAAAAAGATAAGATCCCATAGCAAATATCGTGAAACGATCGAAAATTACAAAAAAGAACAACAAATTTACACAACACTTACCTTTTGCATCTCAAAAAATAGAGGTAGGTCCGGTCCTTGTGTAAACAACATGTGACCTTGTAATTAAACAGCCTCCAACATGACAATTTCCTCATCGCAAAAACAACAGAGAAAACAAATAACATGTCACCGACCAAGGAAAGGCCACACATGCACCTTAAGCCACTACAACACCAATGGTCATTAACAGAACAAGGTAAACAAAGCACAATTTCAGAAATAACGTTCGCAACACACGAATATATAAGAAACCGTCTAACCGCGTACCCGTACTAGCGCCGTACTGAAAGCGAAGTGATAAACTCTAAGTTAATGGCGATGGCCCATGAGTCTAGAATGTTCAAGGGATTGCCAAAATCAAAGTGAACTTTATGTTAAATGTAATGTTTAGGCGAGGGGAAGGGGTGTCACAAGACAGGACCGTACTGGGAAATTATAAAAAAAAGTGTGCAATGTGTGAGGAACTTTAAATGTCAATAACTCGGCAAAAAGAAAAGAACAAAAGGTAAGAATAGTGTTACCGTGCATGTATGATAGCAAACCTTATCTATCAGCAGTCGATGTTTTTAAAATCGTTCGGGAGTTAATCTGCAAATTCACCTAATATGCTGCGGTACAGTGAGTTTGACATTTTATGACATCTCATAACCTGTTTACAAATTACGAAACTGTTGCTTTTTATTGGATTTTATAAATGTATTTTTTAATAATTTTTGTGTGCATACAATTAGAAGTCTTTATAAACAGGATACTACTGTGACATGATGATGAAATCAAATTTATGAGTGTTAATGACGGTAGGTAGCACTGTTTTGTTGAAAACCAGCAATATTTATATTGATAAATAGCTGTTATTAAATGATTTTCTCGATGTATTGTTTGCATAAAGAAATAAATAAACAGCAGCATTTTTTTGCATGGCCTACTGCAAAACTTGAATGGGAATTATGGAAATTTAGATTTTTTTCATTGTTTATTAACAGACCCATATGGTAATATATTTTTGTGAAGCTTGTGCTTAAGAAAAAGCATTGGTCAATATTTCAAAAGAAGGAACGTTTAGAAAAAACTAACTATGCCACTAAATTCTATGTAAAAAGTCAAAAAGGATTTATTTTTACCCTTTCTGATAAGTTGTCACACAACGGAAATACAAGGGATACTTGAAAATGCACTATTTGCAATATCACCCTGTAGCTCGGAGACTAAGAAGGCTATGACAATTGTGTTTGCGGCGTCTTTCGTTTTACATAAAAGTAGCTCAGGTTCGAGAAAAGCGCCAGGTTCTGTCAATACTAATAACCGAGATACCCAGCAATTACAATCAAAATGGGACAGCCTGTACATGCTCTCTGAATTAGTGTTCACCTTTGCACTAAATTGGTCATGGACAAACTGTTAAACAATAAGGACAACTTTAGTTTTCAAATAAACTAATTGTTCAATTGGTATTGTTTCTAGTTTTTTTTTTCATTGCAAAATACAAAATACTGATTGTTTCATTTTGGTGTTTATTTTTTTAAATCTTCATTTTGTAAGGCATTGGAGTCCAACACCATTCTTATACGTTTTTAACATGTTCAATGACCTTAATATACATCATATATTTAAGCTACAAGATCTGCAGTTGTGAAAACTATAAATCTCCACCTACGAATAACTGATCACGTAAATTATAAACCTAAGTCAGGATGACCGAAATCCACCACAAATGATAACGTGAAGTTAGATGTCTATCTAGCAATTAAGGTAATCTCACTAGAACTAGGTATTTGGATTTATAGGGAAATAATATTACTCCCGCTATTGTCAGGCTTTATCCTCATCCAAATAAGCCACTAATTCTTACTGATTACCTATGGTTTCAGCAAAACAAGAATATTTGGATCAATTTTTTTCCGGAAGATGAATATGGCGTAGGGTGCTATTAAATGGCCAACCCATCCTCCTCATCTGACGCTTATGGATTATTTCCCATAGAGTTATCTCAAAAAATCATGCTTTTTGAAATTCAGACCTCCAAATTTCGCTGAGTCGGACGCACTATAAAGAATTTATTCCTTCAAATAGTAGATGAATTCCTACAATTAGCCGAAGAGAAAACTTTGGAACATTTAATATAGTCTGTATATTATTGATGTTCTCTGTTGAAATACAATTTTTAATGTGCTAGATTTAAAGAGTTATTTTTGTAAATATGAAATTTTACATAGTATTGGCCTATGTGACTAAAAAAAATATTTCCATGAAGTCATGTTTCTGACCAGTATCAACATGGTAGTCTGTTGTAATCAACATTTCCCGAGTAAATCTAAAATACACAAATATACAGTTGTTCAAACAAAAATAACAAAAGTAGATTTTTACTTCGCTGGTCGACTTTTGGTATAACCAGAAGTACCACAGCAAAACTGACGTTTCTCAGGGATCTTAAATTTTGTTACATGGGGAGATCAAATTTCACCCAAAAAGAGCAAAGCACTGCATAAACACCTAGGTGATTCCATACTGTTTACTAACCTGTATACATACATACTTATCAAATGTGTTATATAATACAGGACAAGTGGCAGAATTCTTCTATAAAATCTATAACTTTTGTCAATAAATCTTTTATAATAAACTTAAGGTTAATATTTAGGTAAAATTGAAAATTGAAGCTTCGAATTCAATGTATAATAGAGTATTAGCACACAAATGCTTACTTTAAGTATGCTGGGTAAGGAAAGTGTCAAATATTATTGGAATAAGCCCCTTCTAAATTATGCTAAAATATATTGTAAAAGTCATCTAGCGTACTTGTATAATTTTAATCAATAAGCTATGAATAACGATATATAATGTGTACATACAAAACCTTAGTCTAGACTATCAGACTTACATCTGATTGTAAGAAATGCTTGCTTCTCGTGTTGAACTGCTTCTATAATTTATTAAAATTCAACATTTCTTCTTTAGGAGCTATTTTCAAGAGGTTAAGGAAATATGAAGGAAAATAAACTCTAAAGATTCGGTCTGTCTACTTTCCAAATTTTACTAGAAGTCATCTATTATAGGTGTCAGTATATTTGACCATAGACCTAAAAGAGATCAGAACTCTCTTAGGTTTAGCGTTGAACACACTGTTTTGAGATCACATAAAATTATATTTTATAATAACATTAATTTATATTATATTTTTAATCATAAAACTTTTAAGTATTTGGCTATTTGCTATTTTTTTCATAAGACTTTTACAAAACAATCAAAATTTCACCTTGAAACCAAGGTGCCACTTGCTTTACTGTACTGCGGTGACTAAAAATAAATAGTTTTCTTGTAACAAGCTGTAGGTGTCTGTAAGGAGAAACCAGATTTTAGTTTACACTGCATAAAGCAGCTATTTATATATTTTATCAGGTTAAGCACTTGCAATACAAATAACAAATAGGTTTTTAAGATATTTTTTTTTTAATAACTTGTTTTGGCCTCAAGCAAAGCTCTTTTAGCCACGGTCACTCCAGGTCAACACCTTGTGCTACAGCTCCCTACTATAATATGATGTTTTACATAAAAAACAAACAAAAAGGATTCTCTATGCTATCGTCTACCAAGCTTAGCAAACAAACCCTCAAATTTCCTTTACTTCATGTAAACCAATAATAATTTACGAAGAGAGACTATGCCCATCATACTTTACATTCTGTTTTAGTGGGTAAGGTGTATGTGTTTAAGTCTTATAAACTAGGATTGAAATTAAGGAAAAAAAGACATGGGATCACAAACTACACGCCTTGGGGTCCACCAAGGAGACTTTATTTTAGACAAACTAGACTGAACCACGGTAAAGATGGGTTAGACACAGGGACAGACAAAAGGAATCTATAATTATATGACTATTAACTATAATGTCAATTGTTTTAACACAATTACTGTAAAAAAAACAGAACAAAATTTTATATCTTTTTACGTTGAGCTAAATTACCTCATGTAATTTATTACATTTAATGAAGTTCAAAAGTATATGCATCATTTCTTTTTCAACATAGAATGCTACATGCAACAAATATGATATATTCAATGGAAGTGAAACTCCTTGATCAAGACATTTTTTAACTAGATTGTTACATGCATGGATGTGTTTCTTACAATTAGAAAAGATATGATTAATATCACACACACACACTTGTTCCATCACAACTACACAGTGGATTGTCTGCCAACCCCATTTTAAATAGTTGCAGAACTCTCTTAGGTTTAGCGTTGAACACACTGTTTTGAGATCACATAAAATTATATTTTATAATAACATTAATTTATATTGAATTTTTAATCATAAAACTTTTAAGTATTTGGCTATTTGCTATTTTTTTCATAAGACTTTTACAAAACAATCAAAATTTCACCTTGAAACCAAGGTGCCACTTGCTTTACTGTACTGCGGTGACTAAAAATAAATAGTTTTCTTGTAACAAGTTGTAAGTGTCTGTAAGGAGAAACCAGATTTTAGTTTACACTGCATAAAGCAGCTATTTATTTATTTTATCAGGTTAAGCACATGCAATACAAATAACAAATGGGTTTTTAAGATTTTGTTTAACAAAAAGGTATTTATTTTTTGTAACACTCTCGATAATAAAATTACAAAAATTAAAAATTAAAAATTAGAACAGGATGCAGCTAAGAATTTTGATTTTTAAATCTCAGTAGTTAATAAGTATTTATTTCATTAAATAAACACTTATTAACTACTGAGAAGGGTTGACCTAATCAATGCTTTGATTTGATTTGATAATTATTATCACCATTAAACTTAATTTCCTACTAATTGTGTCGATCTGTTAGATGAATTACTTTTGAGTAAATAAACTGGCTTGGAAATGAGAAATAAATTATAACTATATTTTGGTATTTACATTTTCTAATGCTATTTACTTATCTTTAATGTAGAATTCAATTCACTGTACCTAAGCAACTTTTTAACATCAAATATTATGAAAACGTGTCTGGCATCAAATCTAACATGTTCCTTATTTTCTCCAATATAATAGTATTATCACTGATACAGTCATCTTTCGTATAGGGTGAAATTATTAAGAGGTGTTCTCCGACCTGGATGCCACTGTCACATTCTTCAGCATCTATGTACATGTGTTTCAACCATTTGATTAGTTTCTTTTTTTTCATGGAATCTTCTTCGCTCTCAGTAATTGTTAAAGGTGGAAATATGGTAAAGCTTGTGTTTGCAACTTCATCTGAATCAATGTTGATAGATTTTATTGCATGGTAGAAAATTATTTTTAAATTCGGTGAGTCCTCTTTGTACAAGACCACTGTTTTATAAATGGGATCGATTACATAAAGCACACCACTATGTTTGAGATTATTAATCGTCTCGATTGTTAGTGTTTTACCTATCATTTCCTTTAAATGAATAGGATTGCTAGACAGGATTTCACTACTTTTCTCTGTAGTCATTTTTGAATTAGCACTACCTTCTACTTAATAAAATTAAAAATTTATAAACGGAAAAGAAAGTGGCGTAGCTTACAAGACCACTAGCTCGACTTTTTTGTAGTTACGGTTATATAGAATCCTTACTGTTTCTGTTTACCAAAACCTAAAATTCAGATGACATTTATTCAAACAGTTTTCGTCTTACAATTACAATTTTATAACGAAAACGAACGAAAGTAGGGTTAGAATAGAATTAGGATAGAGAAAGAGAAATAGAAACTAGAAGAACTTTGATATTGAAATAGAGATACTGAAATTTCATATTTTCTTTTCTATAGAATATAGTGTCACCTCTGAGCGGTGCACAGAGTAAGTTATTTCAGTATTGATTTAGTTCGAGACTCACCGACAGGGGATGATTTTTCAAATTACTTCTGTCGTTGAGATTGAACTTAAGGTGGAGGGTAGGTTAGTTTAGATGAGCAAAAAGGGCCAGCATTGGCCCAATTGCCAGTAAGCATCTTACTTTTACCTTTTTTTTTAATGTGGTGTAGAATAAGTGATCATAGAGTATTAAGCGAGTCAGCAGTAAGTGTTGGTGTATAAGAAGCGATCATAGAAGGCGAATAGTGGAATATAGTTCTATGGACATTTAGTAATAGAGATACATATTTTAGTTGATACTGGTGTTGGAAAATAGTTGGTTATAATAAATTAGTTGTTTGAAAAGCTGTGTTTTGTTAGTCAACAAATCCCGAACCCCTTAGAACGTAACAACTGGTGTCAGAAGTGGGATTTTCAAGCTGCTCGCGGAAATATTTTCCAGAATATTCTTTGAACGTGGAAATTTATAGAATCTCTGGAAGATCAGTGTCAGCAACAATTCATAACTGGATGTTTGAAACAGAATAAACTGTGTACCGTCTTTAAGTACGTCTATGCCTAAGACACGTAGTGCAACAGCTAACATGGACTCTCATCTATTGGATTTGATTAAAGAAATGAAAGAAGAAGCCAGAAAAAGAGACGAAGAAGCCAAAGAAGAAATAAGAAAAGGGGGCAAAGAGGCAAGAGAGGAACTTAGAAAAAGGGACGAAGAAGCTAAAGAAGAAATGGAAAGAAGTCAGAAAAAGCGATGAAGAAACAAGACAAATTCTGCAAGAACAAGCAAGCATAATTGAGAATAGTAATTTATGTGTGGACGAATGTATGAAGCAGGTAAAAGACGACATCTTCCAGCAAGTAGATAGCCGAGTAAGGGGTATCAGCCACGATGTACATGACAAACTGACGAGTATACAAGAAGAAGTTCAGCAGAAAATGCAATCGCTAGAAAAAATGTGTGATACGCTAGCCAAGGGAAACATCAGACTCGAAGACATTTGATGGCTCAGTCCCATGGGGTATTTAGCTACGCCAGTTTGAAGCCGCTGCTACAGCAAATGGTTAGGGCGAGAGAGAAAGAGCGACTTCGTTAATTGTAGCTCTCAGAGGAAATGCACTAGATGTGCTTCAAGGTATTCCCAGGGAAGAACCGCTGAGTTTTGACAGCAGTAGACATCAATTAAAGATGAGGTTTGGCGGCCAGCATTTACAACAGTTGTATCGATTGCAGTTGAAAAAGTGTTGTCAGAAATCGGGCGAAAGTCTCCAACATCTCCAGCCCATAGCTCCGATGGAGTTTTTAAACCAGCTGTCGCTGCAAACCTTCAAAGTCTCCAACATCTACACGCCGACGTTGTAAAACTGACACGATTAGCCTACCCCATAGCTCCGACGGAGTTTTTAAACCAGCTGTCGCTACAAACCTTCATTGACGGCATCAGAGATACCGACACGCAACAGGCGCTGAGGATGGCGAGTCACCAAAACTTGAACGATGCTTTGGCACATTTCTTGGAGTTTGAAACGGTAAAGCAAGCGTCAGAAAGTCAGGTGCAAGTTCGCAGTCTTCAAGTGCAAGCAGAAAATAAAAAAGATTCATACAAGATCATGCAGCTACTAGAGAAAAAAAGCAGAACAAATAAGGCCTACGTCTCATGAACACCCAATAAGAGCTCACCGTGCAAATGCCTTGCGCTGCTGGAACTGCAGCAAGGTGGGATATACAAGGGGCGAACGTTGGGCTCTAAGGATTATGATTAAACAGCACCTCAGCCAGGCCATTCATTTCGTAAAACGGCAAAACACAAGCAATCGATAATACTGATGACGTAGTAATCGGGTGCAAATTAGAATTATTCGCTGGCAGCTGCTGGTGCCTGGTGAACTCGCCCATTATGACACACCCGCTACATATTTTGCCCAACCACGCGCATGATGTCAAATAAAGAGTTTGAATACCGTTTGGCGCGTCGCTTTCCTTTTAACTATTATGACACTGTTGCTTTTTATTGGATTGTATAAATGTGTCTTATTATTTTTAAGTGCTAACAGTTATAATAATTTTTGTGATTAAAATACTGCCATGACATGATGAGGAAATCAGGTTTATCACTGTTTACGCGCTGTCAATGCCTTCCTCCGCTTTTCAAGTTTAGGCAGACCCAATGTTAATCATGCTTTATACTAATGATTGCGCCTTGTGCTTATGTATAAAGATTAAAAAGACATGGAAATGCCAACGAACTCGTTAAATTTAATGCTGTATGTAGAAAAACATTGACGGCGAGGTGCGGAATCGCTTTTTACATTATTTTAGGAGCAGGTAAAAATCTCCGCGTCGATTGGAATTTTATCGGTCTCTTCAAGAGCGATAAGATAATAAATACGAAATACACGTTCAGTTAAATATAAACTGCTTTAAAAATATTTCACGGTGAAAATATTTTACAATATGTGGCGGTGGTTCCGACCGCAGTGTTTCCGTCAACACTACTCTATGTTTCTCTTGACAGCTAAACGTTGCGTTACGTTATTCGACAGCAAACTGTCAAGAACTACGATATAAGAGACACCAGGGACCTCTCTCTCTCTCTCCTCGCTACCAACCGACACAGTGATCACACGTCTCTCCACGCTCGGTCAGTTATCTGTTATGTACTCATGTACTGTCTGTGATTGTTTTATAGTTAAATGTATCATATAGTTTATTCAGTTAGTGAAATAATAAAGTATATTAAATGTTTACGTATGGATTTAATATCAACAAGTGCAATTAACTTCCATATTGGTGACCCCGACGTGATTCTCTCTCCTCGCTACCAACCGACACAGTGATCACACGTCTCTCAACGCTCGGTCAGTTATCTGTTATGTACTCATGTACTGTCTGTGATTGTTTTATAGTTAAATGTATCATATAGTTTATTCAGTTAGTGAAATAATAAAGTATATCAAATGTTTACGTATGGATTTAATATCAACAAGTGCAATTAACTTCCATACAATATATTTATATTATTTGTATTTTGCTATTTGATATTCAATTATTTATTTAAATAGAAGTTACGAGTTTTTAATGATTAGATAGAAAATAACGCTTCATCACAATATAAAATAATTTAAAAAACAAGATATCGACCAAACAGCATGGTTTTGTTACTGGGTGCCCAATTGTATCAAATTTGTATTATTCACCCAGTGCATAGCAGAGTCAATTGATGCAGGTAAATAGTCCTATTTTATATATACGGATATATCCAAGGCATTTGACAGAGTTGATAACTCTATGCTACTGTCTAAGTTGTCAGAAATTGGTTTTGACGAGGATCTGGTTCAAGTTGTTCATTCCTATTTGAACAACCGTGCATATTTTGTGGAATACATGGGAATTAAATCTGATAGCTACATCCCTGTATCAGGCGTTCCACAATGTTCGAACCTAGGTCCTCTACTTTTTATTATTTTTATTAATGACGTGAGTGTTTATTTTATGCTGACGACTTGAAATTTTTTTGTCGGATAGACATATTACTGGACGGTTCTGTGTTGCAAAATGATTTAGTTACTCTCCAGAGTAGAGTAGACTGTATTGATAATCCACCATTACTCAATATAGGTAAATGTACAGTAATGACCTATTCTAGAAGAGTTACCAACATCAATTTGAATTATACATTAACGGGGTGTGTTTTGAATAGGAATAACAGCAAGAGAGATTTGGGTGTTTTTTTTCGACCAAAAACGTTGCTTTGGCCTACACCTTCAAGCATCAATGTCAGATGCTACGAAGTCTCTAGGCTTAATCATTATATCTGTATCTGCAAAGAAGTATTATATAACACATTATTGTGATCTAAATTGGAATGCGCTAGTCAAATTTAATACTCGTTCTACCATTGCTACAAAAATGCCGTAGAAAGGGTTCAGAAAAAATACCTAAAACACATTTCTTACAGGCTGGATAATGTCTATCCGCCGTGAAACACATCTTATCAGCAATTTCTTGATAGATCTAATATACCTTCTCTGGAAGCGAGAAGGGTTTGCTTTTTGTTAGGTTTACTTCAAAAACTGTTGTGCAAGAAGGTTGATTCACCAGAGCGACTCTCCCAATTAATTTGCGTGTGCCGACTGTGTTGACTAGGAACAATAACATTTTTCAGTTAGCCCACAGCCAGAACAGACATTATGCTAAAATCCGCGATATATCAGATGTGTAAGTTTGCTAAGTCTGCAATGTCAATGGTGCTGACATTGTGTGTGATAATGCATACGTGGTGTCGGCATGTGTAATGTGCAATGTTCATCTGTTTTCTGCCGTGTAATTTACTGTTTTTTCTTTTTATTTGCTGTTAATAAATTTGTTAGTGTATAGTCTCTCAGTCACAAATGTATGTATAACTCTATTTTATTGCATCTATAGTTCTGTACGACGGTAAGTTAGGAACCCTATTGTTGGATTTTTTCTATTGAAATGTAATTAATTGAATGAATAAATAAAATAAATAAATATAGAATCGAACTGTATGACACCGGGCATAATTTTGGAAGCGTTTATTTGCCTGATTGCTCGAACTACACCCGTGACAGCGCAATGTATGTGTAATTTTGCAGTTAATACAAACAGTTTTAAAACTTAAAACACAGGTCTTCTTAAAACTTTTTATTTCTGCTCCTAATTACTGCTTTAAACGCTATACTAGATATTATTACACCTATAAAAAAGTGAAACTCGGTAAAAGACTAAGGCTGGATTCTGTGGCTGAAAATTGATTAATTCTGCTTTTTGTTTCAGTGAAACTACTTACCACTACAACAAAAAATTGCAAAACTAAAAAACAGGAGAAGAATGAATTTAAGATTCAATAGTGTTTAAATTCAAACGTGTGCCAACTTTTCACTCTCGACGTGACCTCTTATAGAAACAGGGATACGCGCAATATCATAGTTTGTAAGTCATTACGTGATGAGTAGCTAATTCTCTGTCCCACATGCGACGGCTAAAGGGTGATTTTTTGTTGAATAACTTCTGAACTCCTATTTTAAGGCGGGCGATATGTTATACAAAGTTAACTTAAAATTTATGTGGGATCTAAAAATGCAACTAATTATATACAGTGTGTCCAAGTTAGGGATGTATATCATTAAAATCTTGGAGATCGTGACAGATACAGTTTTTGGTTAAACAAGGAAAAAATTGAGCAACTAAATGACCACTAATATAAATTTATCAAATATTAAATTTTTTTGGTTTTCGAGAAATAAAAAAACTGAATTTTTTCATTTTCTCTTTTATTTTTTCCAATATTATTATTAGAGCTACAACAAAATAAAGAACACTTCTTCACGGCTACTTTTCATAGGCATTCGCACCCTAACGTCAATGTTACAGTACGACGTTTCGTTCTCGAAAAACCATCATCGATATATTTTTTAAATACGGCCCTGATTAAAAAAATATAGGTCTTTTAAAGTATTTTTAACTCGACATTGTGGCATATCACAAGTGGTGATTTCATTCAGTTTTGGTTCTGTTGCAGCCCTCATCAGGATTTAAAATAAAATAATAATAAGTACGGTCCTACATTATTAAAAAAGGTAACTAGGATTATGCTTCTCAAGCAAAAAAAAAAAGTGAAATTATTGTTTTTTATTGTGTGGAACTCGAAACTAAAAAATCAATGAAAAATAAACACAAAATTAATAACCTAATTGTTAAATAAATATAAAGTTAAAAGAATACTGCTTACAGTAAATGAAAAAACGACTACTATTTAAATTAGGATATTTGTTTGTTAAATGTGCATTATTTTCAAAACGTGAATAAAATCTAAGCCACAATAACATCAATCTTCAAAGTTATTCTTTGATTATGTAAATACTGTAAATTTAAAAAAAGTCTGGACGCAGCAAGTGCGTTATGATAGTGAATTTTCATAAAAAAGTTTTAAATAGCAAATATGTGTTTTTTAAGAAAGCAGACATCAAATTTGGTTACCAGTATAACATACATAGTAGAAACAATGTACCATATTTCATGAAAATAACTTTACTGTTTGAAAATGTACACAAATTTGTCGAAAATAAACTTAAAATACTCCCGAAAAAACTAGTTTCCTGGCCAACGAACCTTATAGGTTAATAGCAAATTGAGTTATTCAATAAAAATTCGCTACCATAACGCACTTGCTCAGTCACGAATTTATTTTCTTACAAAACATGCATTATAATTTTGTGGTCGAAATTCCATACATTTAAGGTCAGCTCAGAACTGATACTGACCGGGAAATCCGTCGGTCTAACTAAAACAAATCATTGTTTAATGTATTTCAACTGAGCAGATTTTCCTGGCTAACGAACTTATCCAAGCCACTGGCAAAAGAAAGGTACTCACCAAATTTGATCAAAATCGGCCGATTGTTTTTTGAGTTATCGGTGTGATACATATATATATATATATATATATATATATATATATATATATATATATATATATATATATATATATATATATATAAACATATAAAAATTGAAACTGACCTCGGATATGTGTTCTCGGGGGCCTAATTAGTGCTCATTTGAAGGAATTTTTTCAAAATCCAAAAGTCGCTATCTCCTCATTAGTGATTTTTTTCACTAAAAATAGAGAATTCACTAATACCCTTTGAGTTGTGGAAGTCATAAAGCCGGGAAATTTGAAATATCGATACATATATTAAAATATCGTATGCAACTGGTTATATATATTAGGAGAAGGTGATATAAATAAATATAGTAAAAACAATGTGTTATGTATCATCAAAATAACTTTATTGTTTGAACATGTACAAAAATTTCCGAAAATAAACTGAAAGTGTTCCCGAAAAGACTCGTTTCTTGGTAAACTTTATAGGTTAATAGCAAATTGAGCTATTCAAATATGAAGGATTTGATTAAAATTCGCTACCATAACGCACTTGCTGCGTCCAGAATTTTTTTTCTTACAAACATGCATTATATTTCGATGAAAAATGCAAAAATCAATAACATAAGGCGTGTTTGATTAAAAAAAAGAGAATTTGTATCAGCAACGACTTATGGGCCAACCTGTGATTGTAGAAATATTTTTAAGGTGTAGCTCAAGACATCCTATAATTAATGTATACATTTTTTTTCATATCTTGTATAATAGCGGATATATTAAGCTTTATTGATTTTTTACGAAAATGCGACAAAAATTATATACCATTAAACGATAAACTCTATAGCTACTGCCAAACATCATAGAAAGGGTCTATTTGAAATGAATTTTCTGGAAATATTTTAGTAACATGAAGGAAAATGACGATTGAAACTAAGACTTCAGGGTTTGTAAAACATTCTTTTTGAGACATTTTCTTTCCATAGCCCGTATTAGATTCAAGTTCTTTGCCTAAATGTTGCCAATTTTGATGTTTTAAATCGCAACTTTGACGTTTTGAGGAAAACCCCAATTTATTTTTATTTAAATCCTATAACTTTTTTGTCTTTTGACATACACATCTAAATTTTGGTAGGTGACTTGCCTATAATGATATAAACCCGTGTTCCAAATTTTGTTGCTCTTACTTTGTTAATTCGGGAGATATAAATTTTTTCGAAAGAAAACACAAAATTTTTCGGGAAAACCTCCGCAGATTTTCCTGGCTAACGAACTTATCCAACCCACTTGCAGAAGGAAGCTATTTTCCAAACTTAATCAAAATCCGCGTATTATTTTTTGAGTTATCGGTGTGATTTAGCGCTCATTTGAAGAAATTTTTTCAAAATTCGAAAGTCGGAATCTCCTCATTAGTGAATTTTTTTAAAGAAAATTCACTAATAGTAGCCTTCGGCATTATTCGAATGTAAAATAATTGTCATTCATTTAACGGCCATGCAGTAACATTAGTAAGTGCTGATTGATAGCTTTTTTCTTGCAACATGGAAAGTAGTTTTTCATATGGGGGAAAAGTATATGATCAAGTACTACAACTTGTGTCAAAGTAGTGGTGTTGAAGCAGGGCGAATGTATCTTAACAGTTACATTGAAAGAATACAACTCAGTAACAACATCTTTGGACGATTAGCTGCAAACCTTAAGCAGTATAGGTCGATTAAGAAAACCATTGTTATTCAGAAATTGGCGTTCTGACGAACTAAAAGAAAATCTTGTATTGTTAGCTGGAACTAAAAACCCCGAAACAAACAAACAATTGGAATGCCTAAATTTACTGGTCGTTTATTTTACGAAAACCTTAATATCCTCACAAATTCAAAGTGTGTCAAGGACTCAAACCTAGTGATGACGACAGTCGATGAACGTTTTGTGAATAATATACGAAGTGTCAAGAGGACGAGAATTTCCCACATAATATTATTCGGTCTAACGGAAGCATAGTAACCAAAAATAGTATTTTTAATCGACGAAATACCCATTATTTGCTAAGAAACAGCCTCATTCAGTTTTGAATGTCTAGAGACCAACACCGTTTTGACTTCAAGATGTGGATTGGGATTTTGGGCATAAAAATAATGGGCCTTTTTATTTGTCACCACTTAATTACCGCGAAGAGTTACTGCATTTTACCTGAGCGCGATCTGGAAGACGCTTTGGAAACCGTTTCACTTGCAGACTATCAAAACTGTTGGTTCCAGCAAGATGCTGCACCCGGTCACAACGTCAGCGTCATACAGAAATATCTACCGAACCTTGGCAACCCCGTTCGCCGGACGTAACACTTTTAGATTTTTTATCTGAGGGTGAGTACATCAAGAATTATGTACCGTCATATTTTTGAGACTGAAAAAGAACTATGCACACTAGTTATTGAAGATTTGCCAACGATTAGTCCAGATATATTACGTAAAATTTTATATTCTACTGTTGAAAGGTGTTATTTATGCTTGGAGAATAATGGACCTCTGTTCGAACAATTTTTACGATTGAGATTTAGATAGTAGTACGTGCGTTTTTTCTTTAATTTGTTGTTAGGTAGTACTTTTGTCATTAATTTTGTGTTACATATGTCGTATTTATGTTCCAGTTTTACAAACTTTCACTAAAGAAAAGCAAAAACTATACTTTTCAGTTTTGTTTCACTTAAGGAAGGTTAATCTATCTCTTCTTTTTAGTACAGGGGTGTACTTATTATTATTTTATTTTATATCCTTATAAGGACTGAATCAGATCCGAATTTCAATTTAACCACCACATGTGATATGTCACTGAATGTAGAATATTTTTTTTTCAGTCTCACCATCGATACCTTTCTATTAGTGAATTTTGTTAAATAAAAAATTTACCAAAAATATTTCAGCAACCTGTATATTTTAATTCTGGACCATTAAAAAAAATTGTCGAACGAAACGTCATACTGTGATATTGACATTATCGTGCGAAAGCATATAAAAAGTATCTGGAAAGGGGTGTTCCTTATTTTTTCTGGCTCTAATAATAACATGTGAAAAATTAAAAGAGGAAATAAAAAACTCCGTTTTTTTTAATTTCTTAAAAACCATAAAAAGTTGAGAATTTTATAATTACCTATTAGTGGTCATTTAGTTCCGCAAGTTTTTCACTGTTTAACCAAAACTGTATCTATTATGGTTACCGAGATCCTAATGTTAGACATCCTTATCTTGGACACACTGTATAGGGTATTATATTAAAAATAGCAAAGTTGATAACATGTTATTGGGACACTCCCCAGTTTATGAAGATGGGTAAAGCGGACAGTGGACCCTAAGGATTTGCAGATACTGCTCTGAAGCAACAGAAGCAACAGAAGCAACACAACATTTCCTATGCGACTGCATGGCTCAGTTCTGCAAAAGACTCAAATATATTTGAGGAGTGACCTTAACACCCCCAGTAAATAGGTAAAATAGCCCCCAAGAAGGTAGTCGACCATATGAAAAGTCTGAATATTTTGGGAAAGTATTAGAAAAAAGAGTCATGGGCAAAGAACTTATTGAGGTCGCAGTGCTGAGAGGCCAAAGGCCTATACGACTCATTAAACAATAAACAACGACTGCATTAGGCATAACCGAAAGTAATATGTCAGCGGCGATAATTACAGTGAGTAGACAATCAAAAGAACATTTGAACACAAATCTTTCCATTTTAACTCCAGTTAATCTCTAATATAATTCTACTGAGCCCCCTTCATAGAACGGTGTATAAAAATCATGTGTTTTGTTTCTTTAAGATCGGCCTACTTCCGCGACTATGGACAATCACTGACGCCAGGAGGTAGTTATACCTTACCGTCCTGGGAATTTTCCAAACTCTTTCCTCTCTGTGGGGGAAGTAGCGTCCCGCAGCGTGCCCCCTGTAGGGATATTCAACTTTCTCAAACAAAATGTCACAACCTCTATTTAAGTAATTTTTACAGCATGTACTGAAAAGGTAGAATTACGCTGGCACTGTGGATTAAACCCATAACATTTGGCTTCAGGCACACTGATTCTTACCACTAGGCCAGCTAATCTGCAGGTAAGAAACAAAATTATGGTTTCAGACTAACTCACGGTCAGCTTTCTGATTTATTCCCAAACATTTCAAAAAGCCTCCCTGTATGCATGAACCACAAGATAAATGAGGTGAGTCCAACCTCAAAGGGAGTTAGGGCACCCGGAGCGAATAGGGGTGCTGGGCGGGTAATATAATTAAAAGGAACTATAAATGCCAAATGTAAAAAAGCAGCGCATAGAAACCCAAGGAAATAAAAAAACCCCGCTAACCGCCCTCGGCCTTCAACCACCCTTTACGGCGGTTCCTCGTGGAGAAACAGGGGTTGACCATTCTTTCTTGCCGAAAGAGTGTCGTTCTCTCGATTAAAATGCTAGGGTCTGGGAAAACCACATCACAATGCACCCCCGAAAAAAGTTAGGGGATGGAGACCTCTTCTACCAACCGCCACTACTCCCGACTAAAAACATTACTTACCTTTGGGTCAAATTATCGTTTTCCCATCTGCAATTTTACCAAAATTATAGTTCTAATACAAATTAACTAATTTCAGGGAGCTATTATTTAAAGACATCGATGATATGTTTTCAAATGATAGCCCAGGCAAATTAGGCGTTTGCTAGCTGAAAAATATTGCAAACTTGGATATGATGAGTTTGCAACGGTTTCTGGGTACGATGTGTCTTTTGGGAGTGGAAAAACCGCGAAATTTTTGCAGTTTCTTCAGGTTTTAGCTAATAATTTGAAAGTGGTGCATCCTACTGAAAATTGTACGTATCTTAAAATTAAAGCAGACGATATTCTGCGTCTCACGGTTTTTTGACGGTCAAATTTAGTTCAGTGGTTTAGGCACAACCGATCGTCAAAAATGGGAAACTTTTACCAACCTGGGTGAAAAGTGGGTTATAATAAAAAATGTGTATAAAAAGGTTGTAGATCATCACATTCTGCGTAAAGGGAGCTCATAACTTTTAATAAAGAACGTTTCCTATCAAACGAACTTAATAAACCTCTACTATCAATGATTTGCGATAAATTGACTGGCGAAGGTTTTCAGCTCAAGCAGGCGATTGAGGACACATATCACTTAACTGTTGGTACAGCCATCGAAACATATAATCAGGGCGGTAATGTATTTATTGTGAGAGAGGAAAAGAACTTGGTTCTGCTGACTGCCTATGTAGCTGACTGTAATGACCGGAACCCATCAGCAACATCTTCCTCATGAAACCTGTGAAAGGAAAAGAAAACACCCCCATTTACACAGTCCCAGTAATTGTTAGCTTTCGGACGAAACTCAAAAAAATACTGCTTTACATGCCTTCAGTAGCTGTGACAACACATTTGCATTTTTAAGATAGGACAAAATAAAAATTTTAAACACTTTTCAAACAAACGTGAGCTTTTAAAACAAAGTTGCCGTATTTTTTTATCCTGACGCCACACCTGCTCAGGTTAAAAAAGTAATAGTGAATTGTTTCATTATACACGGATGGCAGCAACAAATCCTTCAATGAAATAATATCTCAACATTTCCAAAAAACGCTGTCAAAGAATAAGTTTAATTTGGCATCACAAACACTCTATGAGAGTCTACTTACAGTTACAGATATGGAAAAATAATATACTCGACCAAATCGTTGGGGATAGAAGACCACCAAAAACTGTTTACTCCCCAGCCCAACGCGCCAACCACCAGCGCCCCAGAAACTGCCTGATAACATGGAATGTTGTTGGACTACGATGATGAAATCAACATAGTCGAAAAAATAACGGAATTGGTTCCCCGATGAGGAATTGGAAATCGATAAATCCTGGCACCGGCCATTTTTACTAAAACGACAAAAAATATAATTATTGTTTGTTGCATTTCTTAAAACTTTGTAGGGGAGACCGGAATTTGTTGTTACAGAGGCTTTTACTCTCGATCAATGGATGTCAGCAGCGTCACAACATTCTCAATAAAACGGACTTTAGTTGTTGCATATTTAGTCTGAGTATGGCTTTGATTGCTAACATACCACGTGTGTTTTGCTGATTTTTGTATTTTCGAAGGGTTTTAGTAAATATTAGTGACTTCAAACATTGTTTTATGAAGTGACTATAGTAACAGTTGGAACTAGTGTTTTGATGTTAAAATACGAATTCAGGTATGTTTTTTCCCACATAAATAACGTTGTTTAGCTATTCATTAAGATTTAGGCAATAACAAGAAGACAAAAAAATGTGCTGTGTGGTTAGTTGTGACATTCGCATCGGGGTAGGTTATGACTGTCACAACCTACCCCGTGTCATACGTTTTATGATTATTGAGAAGTCTACAGTTGATTCCAGATAAAACGCGTCCATGGAAGAAGCCAAATACAGTGTATTACAATCTAAATTCGAAGAGGGACTTGATACCTGTACGCATCGAGTCTACATAAATAATGCCTGTCTTATTAATTTATTTTAGAAAGAATAATGAGAACATATAAACGTAAAACCAACCGGGGAAAACACCCTTGGATGTTTTTAAACGCGCAGCAAGTGAAGTTTTGGAAAACCAGAGGTCTTTACGGTAAGATGCCGACGATTTCCAGATTTACTACATGACACTACAGAGATTTTGTAAAAAACTACTGACGCGAAATAGTGGTGATAAGATTTTTTCTTGTTTACCACGTTTTATCAAGTCACTTTTTGTTAGTCTGTGTCTTTGTTTATCTGCTTGGTACAAACTTTGCAATCGATTTTTGACTAACTTTTCGACGAGCTAGAGAAATTTTAAATATAGCTCAAGATTGGATAACAATTATTATGGGTATACTTAGATACTTACAGATGGGAGTTTTTTTAATAATCATTTATTTTGGGCTCTCTATGGGTAGGTACCTACTGCAAAACCTGATCTCCCTAATATTTAGGTTTGAAGCAACCGTTGAGTGTAGGGTATAAACAAAATCGCCAAGTGTTACCACACCAAATGGAAAGTGAACTAGCAGGATACCGTTTTTTCTTCCTCATGGCTTGTCCGCGGCTTTGCCGCCCCGATAGCACTGCAGCCCTGGGCCTATTGTGCATTATCCTCCACCCTAAGCTCGATCTCAACGACAGAAGTGATTTGAAAAATCATCCGCTGCCGGTGAGTCTCGAACCGTCGTCCCCCGAGTCCGAATTCAAAAATTTTACTCGACTTTCCAACACGGCCACCGCGGCGCTTTAGCAGAATACCTTATTCATCAATCTAAATTATACTTTGGATTATCGACAAAAGAAGTTCGTAGATTAGCTTACGAATTTGCTGTGAAGAATAATGTAATTGTCTGTGATAACTGGATTACAGAGAAAATGGCCTCTTCCGACTGGCTTGCGAGTTTTCTTAAGCAACATCAAACATTGTCCCTTAGGACTCCCGAATCGTCTAGCCTAAGTCGCGCTACAAATTTCAATAAGACAAACATCAATGCTTTTATTCTCTTCTACAAGAGGTCGTGGAGCGATATAAATTTGAAACACAAGATATGTAAACGTCGATCAAATGGGCATAACCACTGTACAACGCCGAGACAGAATTATTGCCAGAAAGGGCATAAAACAAGTGGGGTCTGTAACTTCCGCTGAGAGGGGTACCCTGGTAACATTTTGTTTCGCTGTTAGTGCCAGCGGGAATTCAATTCCCCCGATGTTCTTGTTCCCAAGGAAAAACCTCAGAGACTATTTTGTCAACAACGGACCTGCAGGCTGTATTGGATCCGCCAATCCGTCAGATTTAATGACAGGAGATTATTTCAATATATATTTGAACCACTTCGCCAAACATGCCAGGTCATCTCAAGAAAAACAGGTTCTCTTGATACTAGATAACCACGACTCTCACCTCTCATTAAAAGGTATAAATTTTTGCAAGGAAAATGGAGTTGTGGTGATTTCTTTGCCACCACACTGTTTCCACAAACTCCAACCATTGGATCGGTCGGTATATGAGCCTCTTAAAAATATATTAATAGTACTTGCATCTCATAGATGCGCAATCATCCGGGGAAAACAATGTTAATTTATTACATACCCCCAATTACAAAATACGCTCTTTCTCTGGCAGCAACGCCAAAAAACATTTAATCTGGATTTGCAGCTGCTGGAATGTATCCCTTCAACAAAAATATATTTTCAGATGATGAATTCCTTCCTGCAGCTGTGACGGACCGTCCCACTCCGGAGAATGATTTGGAAGTAGACGTATCTCAGAAGGAAGTTATTCCAGAAACACAGTTCAATTGTCAATCCAATCACATTGAAGCCGAAAAACCCCCAACAATTCAACATCTGAAATAGATTTACTTCCAGTAACTAAAGAATCTGTACACTTACGTGGACCTTCCAGTATCACCACATATTTTCTCTTCAAGATTTAAGACCAACACCAAAGCCTGGAAAACGAGTCGCTAAACGAAAAGGTCGAAAAGCTGGCCGATCAGCCATTTGGACGGACACTCTAAATAAGGACGAATTAGAAAATTAAAAAAATAGGAAAGATTTGAACGAACAAAAGAGAAGAGTTACGCAATCCGGCGTCAAGAGAAACATATGTAAAGGTAAAGGTAAAACCACAGCCAAAACCATTTAATTTAGCAGTAATTCTGAAGATGAAGATAAAACCTTCTGTTTAAACTGTAGCGAACCCTTTTACAACTCTCGCTGGAAAGAGAAATGGTTGCAGTGCACCAGTTGCTCCAAATGGACTCATGAAGAATGCACGGATAGAAGTCGATATTTTGTCTGCATTCACTGCAATTCCGACAATGATATATAAGGGAGTAAGGTTTGTTACAACCAACCCCATAGGTGTCATAAGGAACCGCTGGTCGGGGCAAGTTGTTACATTTGTAGTGACCTATTTTATTCCAATGTTTGTATCGCTTCAAATCAAATCGTTCCTATATTTTTCAACAGATATATGTTCAAATTAAAGAAATATAGTAAAAAAACTCATAATTTTATAATCTAGATGTATAAAGAATGATAAGTAAAAATTGTCACAACCAACCCCGGTCTCCCCTACTTTTGTCTAGTTCCTTAACTATCTTTTGAATGTTCCTTTTCCATGATTATAATAAAACTTTTTCTGATATGGATTTCTCATTTTTAAAACCCTTTATTTTCGATTTAGGTGATTTCATTTGTCTAAAGAGAGACCTTGGTATAACCACTTGGACTGAGTTAAATTGAATTAAATATTATATACTTTTGTTTGTGAAATAATAATATGATGACATTGACTTTAGATTCAAACTATTGATCGAATGTGGACGATTTGGGGTTCAAAACTCGTTTAAATTACAAAAAAGTAGCTGTTAGCGGAAGTTCAGCACTACCTACTTTTGGATATTTTCGTGTAACTGAGCGAAGAAATTTGCGAATATTAAAGATTATGAGCTCCCTTCACGCAACTCTTGATGCTCTACAACTTTTTTATATCACATTTTTTATTTGGAATAGCTCCTTTTGATTTATAGGCGTTTGAACATGAGCATAACCTTTTTCACCCAATTTGGTAAAAATTTCCGATCTTTGACTGACGATTGTGTGTAAACCACAAAACGAAATTTGAGAGCCAAAAAAACAGTAGACGTAGGATCTGGTCTTCTTTAATTCTAGAAAGAGCGGAAGTTTTTAAGATGCACCATTTTCAAGTTATGAGCAAAAAACTGAAAAAATTGCAAAATTTCACCGTTTTTTGGCTCTCAAAAGATACGCCGTACTCAGAAACCATCGCAAACTTATGCTCTTATTTAAGATGACAAAAGTAAATTTAAAACATATCCAGTTTTGCAATATTTTTCGGTCAGCACGACCTTTCTTCGGTCTAGTTTGCCCGGGATAGTATAGGTAATATACACAAAATCATAATTATGTCGAATTGATTCATGTCTACTTTACAATGTATACAGTCGATAGAACCGTCACCTTGTCCTTATAAGATTTTACAAAAAACAAATAAAAAAACAATGACATGATTCATTTCTGAATTTACCAATCCTTCAAAATTTTTGACGTTGTCTTTTACATCAAATTAATTTACGTAAATTTAATGTTTATCATGTTTAAAAAATTTTCATAATGTATTCCAGTGTTGTGCCAGGTTTAAAAAAATCTTTTTACGGGGTAGTCTTTACACATAAAATCAAAAAGTTTGTTCAGCATGAAAGGCATGCCAGCATCCTTTGTAAAAAATCCTCGAGATGGGTGAATACGAAACGGTATGTGAAACAGTTTAAAGAACGCAAACCGGTAATCCCTACAAGTATACACGCAGCAATCGACAACCTTAAGAATTCCTATGTATGTATATTTAAATTTATAACATTACGTATTAATAGTCTAATTCAAATGTTTGACTGTTTAAGATGAAAGAAAGTGCAGGAGTACAACGATTACTAAAAGCCTATTACGATAAGCTTGTTCGAAATGAACAGTTTTTATGCAGCGATCGTGAACAAAAATATCCACTCATAGCTATTGAAGGGTTAAATGGAGCTGGTAAGCTATTAACTTAATATAAATGCTTTTGACGTTTAATTTTTAGCTACAGTTCTACTCCTGTCAAATTTACTTATATAATATATTTAACTATATTGTTATACCTAACTATTGCAGAAGCGAATGTTTAATTATAAAAGAAAATACATATTTTAGAATAGTGCAACGGCTATACATTTGCCACAGTGCGAAAATTCATTTAAAATAGAAAAGTTATTGTTAAATGTAATTTTATTTTTCAAAAACATTCAATAACAGTGGTATTAGTCCAGTCAATGAGTGCTCAAAAGAGGGGTGGAGAGTGCATGGAAAATTCAGGACTTTGTTAGGAATAGTTAGGAGGTAAACATATTAAAAGTCCCCGCCCCTGCTAGGAGGGACAAAGGCTAGAGGGGGTGGAAAGGTCCCATTTTTTGGTTTCTTGCTTAATCTCAGAAATGGTTCAGTGTAGCAAAATATTTTCTAAATAAAAATCAAAGCTAATTAAATTTGCTGTACAATTACTTCTAAACACACTTGTAGAATTCCCAACAGTTTTCGAGATATATTTACGTTATTGAAAATCGATAATTTTCAAGAAAATCATTTTTACCTCACTCTTTTCGTCAGCCTTTACTCCTAGTGCCTCCCACAATAAATTCTTGTAAAAATTGCCAGAAGTTGTAGAACATTAAATTCCCTTTAATGTGATGTAGATACTACTTTATCTTCAACCAAACAAAAGTTATAGAATCTCTAACATATACGCTCAATTTCGATGTTCCTTTAGAAATGAATATGTTGAGAGCCCGTTGCCTCTTCCATGATAACGGGCCTTCAGAAATCTAACTTGACCATCACAAAAAGTTGATACAGTTGTCTCTTTTTGCCAAACAACTTTGTGGACTAGGAATCCACGAGAACAGCCAATTCGACGTCCTCTCCAATAATAACAACCGCGGAATAATGCGATTTGTTGATAGATGTCTTCACAATATCAACGTCAGCATCACTTGAAGCTTGGAGCGTATTTATACCATTTTTTGCAGCTACACCATCAAAAGTTTTTTCAGCTGATTCTTATTATGAAAGTTGGAAAGTAAATCCTTATGTTTGACTTTACATTCATTTTCCAACCTAATATCGATGTCCACACATCTCCTGAGTCGATACCGTTGACTGTTCAGCTGATTTTGTGCTATCTGCTATGTCAGTGTACCCACCGAAAACCAATGTAACCTCTTCCATGATAATGGGTCTTCAGAAATTTAACTTAACCATCACAAATGGTTGATACAGTTGTTTCTGTTTGCCAAACAAATTTGTGGACTAGGAATCCCCCATCAATAACAAATTCAAAGGTAATTAAATTAACGTCCTTATCAATTTGCTTTAACAGTGTGTATATTGCAGACTTTCTGCACTTCCTCACTCCACTTTCGCTAAAGAATGCCATGGGTAGGGAGCAAGTTCAAATTGCATATGAGTGTTCCAATACTCGTCCGATTTCTTGGTAGTGGAGATTCTCTGAATAATCAAGAATGGATCCGCGTCAACTTTTACATTGTCAATCTTAATTGTCGAATTCATGGAGGACAGCGGAAGTGTGCGATTTTTCCGTGACAGTTTGATATTTTTGAATGGCAAGTTTTCCATTTTGTCATTGCACCTTTGCCAATTGTAACTGCATCATGATATATGATTGTATCATCGCCTACTACTCCTGTCGCCACTGACATGATTTTTCGTTCCTCAGAAAAGGAGGGTGATTATCAAACCATTGTGTAAGCTTGCCAAGGTCACTTGCGTCTCGACTTTGGCTAGCTTCCTTAAAATCCTTGTGCTGCTCACTTGATGGAAACAAAACACCACAATATTCTTTCAGTGAAGCACATATGTCTTGAGTTGCCGTCATACCAATTACCTATTTACTGAGAGCACTATCTGTTATACATCTACCACGGGTTATACCACCTCGGCTTAATAATGACCGCATCAAGGTTTCCTTGAATGCATTTTTTTTTCATTTTTGAACTACTAACAGTCTATGTAAATTTCCATAATTATTTGAACCGTAATAATATAATAACAGGTATAATTATATAAAAAAAAGGTTGGGTTTCAATTACAATTTACTTATTGCTAAAATGTTGTTCTTCATCATGATAGCAAGCTACATCAGTTAAACGCAACAGGCTCTCAACATACTCATTTCTAGAGGAACATCGAAATTGAGCGTACGTGTTAGAAATTCTATAACTTTTGATTGCTTGAAGATAAAGTGGCAAAAGTGTATATCAAATAGATGGAAATTTAATGCTCTATTTTGTCTGTAATTTTTTTCTACGAAGCGATTGTCAGCGCCACTAAAGGCAAATGTTTAACAAAAAGAGTGAAGTAAAAATTATTTTTTTCAAAATTATCGATTTTCAATAACGTATATCTCGAAAACAGTTGGGAATTTGACAAAATATGTTCAGAACCAATTGTGTAGAAAATTTAGTTGGCTTTTCCGTTAGGAAAATATTTTTCTACAGTACACCGTTTCCGAGATATAAGAAAAAACAAACAAAAAAACAGAACGTTTCCACCCCCCAAACACCCCCCTACCCCCCCCCCCCCGCTTTTTCTTCACCACCAGGGGCGGGAACTTTTAGTATGTTTACCTCCTAACTATACCTAACAAAGTCCTGAAGTCGAAGATTCTCGCATATTCCATGCACTTTAGAATGCATTCGTTGACTCGACTATATGTATGTGTGGATGTATATAGGGTGGGAGGTCTTTAAGGTTTACTACGGTTCTAACCATTGAATTGTTATCCGAATAGGTGAGCCAGCAGACGATCTATTCTATCAGAGAGGATGTCGCTTAAAACTCATATTTTAATTAATAGGTCAAGACTTAAAAAAAAACTCTGGACGCAGCAAGTGCGTTATGGAAGTGAATTTTCATAAAAATGTTTTTAATTACAAATTAATCGCTCTAATGCGAGCAGGCATCAATTTGGTTACCGGTATAACCTATATAGTAGGAACAATGTATCATATTTTATCAAAATAATTATTTGAAAGTGTACAAAAATTTTCCGAAAATAAACTTTAAATGTTTCTGAGAAAACTGGTCTCCTAGCCAATGAACCTTAGGTTAATAGCAAATTAAGTTATTGGAATTTGAAACATTTAATGAAAATTCGCAACCACAACGCCACTGCTGCGTTCATACAAAAATTTTCCGAAACTACAGTTAAATGTTGGTTTGCTAACCAACAAAACTTACGTTAATAGCAAATGAGTTATTGAAATTTGGAGGATTTAATGAAAATTTGCTACCGAAACGCACTTACTGCGTTCAGATTTTTTCTTACAAACATGCATCATATTTCGATAAAAAATGCTAAAATGCAGTAACGAATTTGTTCTACGAAAATTAGCTAAAAATTATAGACCGTTAAATCATAAACTTCACTAAACCTACAGCGAAAGCATCAACTTAACTAAACCGACAGCCAAAGCATCAGAGAAAGGGCCTATTTGAAATGAATTTTCTGGGAATATTTTAGTAAAATGAAGGACAATGACGATTGAAACTAAGACTTCAGGCTTTGTAAAACATTATTCTTGAGACATTTTCCTTCCATAGCTCATATTAGTTTCAGGTTCATTGCCTAAATATTACAAATTTTGACGTTTTAAATCACGACTTTGACGTTTTGAGGAAAACCCAAATTTATTTTTCTTTAAATGCCTGTAACTTTTTTGTACTTTAACCTAAAGAGCTAAATTTTGGTAGGTAACTTACTTATAATGATATAAACCCGCGTATGAAATTTGGTTGCCCTTACTTTGTTAATTCCGGAGATATAATTTTTTTAAATTTTTTTCGAATGAAAACACAAAATTTTCCGGTAAAACCTCGGCGGATTTTCTTGGATAACGAACTTATCCAAGCCACTTGCAAAAGAAAGGTACTCACCAAGTTTTATCAAAATCGGTCTATTATTTTTTAAGTTATAGATGTGACACACACACATATATATATATATATATATATATATATATATATATATATATATATATATATATATATATATATATATATATATATATATATATATATATATATATATATATATAAAGTCGTCTAAAACCGACCTCGGATTTGGGTTCCAGGCTTCCTAAATAGCGCTCATTTGAAGAAATTTTTTCAAAATTCATATGTCGGGATCTCCCCATTAGTGAATTTTTTTAAAGAAAATTCACTAAAAACTAAAAAAAGTCATGTGGGGAGCCGTCTGTTTTGTGACCTATCGTTAATTCTTGGTTGAATTTTGAAGCTATTCGATTTTCTTTTGCATACACATTGATTGGAAATGAGATATTTTATCCTACTTCTTTCTCTACATTTCAGAGAAAAAACTCTAATTCAATAAATGTCTAATTGAGCAACACCAACTTCCATACAATTGTATAATTTTTGTTCAAATTTTTGCCCAACATTTTTTGGGCACCTTAATCTAAATAACTTTTTATTACCTATGCAAACCTTTACAATTTTTATCTTGTAATGGACGTTGCTGAGGCCCAACTCAAGCGTTAAGAATGTCTCGGGAAATGCATTAGTGGTATTTCAAAAGTCCATATCTTCTAAACGAATAGACCGAACTTCAAAAATAGAAAATCAATATATATGGATTTAAAAGATATTTTCAACGAGCTATCACATGATTCCTATTTGAAAAAAAATGAGGGTTGACACCCTCGCTTAGGAGGGTAAAGTTTGGGGTATACTTGTGCGGCAAAAGTTGTCCTCCTTACAAGCAAACTGGACGTGTTTCAGGTTTTTTTCGACAAAATATCCTCCTGGCAGTTATGGCTGCCAGCTCGTTTTCAATGGGCCACCCTGTATATTTGAACAATGAAACTAATTCAAAATTCATTCATTTCATTTGGTGGCTTCAAGAAACTTTTCAAACCGCTCTCTGTATGGAATGCTACGCTTAAACAAAAATTCGGCTAGATAACCGAACTGAGGTTTGTGTCTTGGGGAACCCAAATCAGCACAATACATCTTCTTAAAGATCTGATGATCGTTTCGCCAAGAAAGTTAGCGTCATCGGAGGAGGAAAAAGAAAAAAGGTTCTTTTTTTCAAAAGAAGAAAAGAGTTTTTTCTTTTCTTGTTCATCTTCTGATGACCCTAACTTTGTTAGTGCAACGATCGTCAGGTCTTTAAAAAGATGTGTTGATGTGACTTGGGTTCACCATGTGTGTTTTTACCAATAGGTAGCAATGTCACATAAAAGTGACGCATTCAGAGAGTTCTCCGTTTATATTATTCGTCGATAAAATCTAAATTCCGTTTACCGGGCCCTCTCAGATAGTGACTGAATTTAAAAAAATCAAACTGCCGTGCTCAATTGTTTCAAATGGAACAGCCTGTATTTTGTTTCAGAAGTGAAGGGCATAGTAATAAATGTTTAATAAGTTATTGTAAATAAAAATGTTTTCGGACTTTCGTGAAAAAATTGTTTGTAAAATTTCATGCAATCGTTTTTTTAAAGTTTCGTCGAAAAGCTTGAAGAGGTTCATCGGCCAGGAAGATCGGACCAGTTTTTTTCGGGAACATTTTTATTTTATTTTCGGAAAATGTTTGTACTTTTTCAAACAATAAAGTTATTTTTATAAAATATGGTACATTGTTTCTACTATATAGGTTATACTGGTACGCAATTTTGATGCATGCTTTCAGTAAAAAGAGACATATTTGCTATTAAAAACATTTTTATGTAAATTCACTATGCACTACGCACTTGCTGCATCCAGACTTATTAATTTTGTATTTTCTTTGCAGGTAAGACAACTGTCGCTCACAAAGTGGCAAAACTTATCCGCGGTATTTATATGAGTACCCCCGCAAAGTCCACATTAGCAGTTCGACACTATTTCGAGGACACTGAACTGCCAATTCGAGTCGCTTATTATTTTGTAGGTGATTATATAGCTGCAATGGATGCGCTGTGTGCACTGGAAAAGGGACCGGTCATTATGGATCGGTATGGCATTTTAAATTATTAGTGTTTTAGATTTGTATATTGTAGTGAGATATCAAAAGTTATTTTTGTCACATGTCACAGGTTTAAGAACGTTCGTTTAAACTCTTACATACTACCCTTTTGAAATTATCTTGTCAAATTATGTCTAGTTGCAAGTCATACTGGCTTCATCAATAAGGTGCTAATGTATATTAATTAGAGAAGAAAAAGAGAAGAGATGATAATAAACTTCATGTCCACAAATGAACTCTAATCATGTAAATGCTAAGCCCGTGTAAAAAACATAATGCAAGCGTTCATAGTGTTTTGAATATTTTAAGCGTATTCGTATCGAACAAAGTGTTTATTGTGCCAAACTAAATGAAAAAAAAAGGCAATATAAACTTAAAAAATATAAACAATTAATGAAGCTTTACTTAAAATATAAAAAGCTACACTGGCTTAGGAAAATATGAAAACAAACAAAATCATTAGAGATGAACATTGCACATTTTAAACGTTACTGCAGTCTTTAAGTCTAACAGTCTCTGCAAACGGCACGATGACAGCTTTCGCACATCAGTTTTGTTTTTGTTTTTTATCTTTTGATCCTGGACAACGATGACAATGCTTCCTTTTATTTACTGGTTCATCCGCATTCTATTGTTTGTTATTGGTCGTTTTAGAATTGTACTTCAAGTAACCCTTAATTCTCTTGGTAGCCGGTCATTGTAGAGCGTTCTTGTGAGATGGTCTTTCACTAGCTGGTAAGAAAGTTTCTTCAAGAAATTAAGCCTTAGAGGTCTTCACTTTTCTCAAGAGTTGTAAAATACATAACTGTTTACGGAAGCTATATCTAATAGAGCAAGAAAATTGCCATGGTCCATCTTCTTGTGCATCCGCTAGTTGAATAAGTCACACATTTTTGGTTTAGACTGTTATAGTTGTAAAATTATATGACCTCTGGTTTTTCAGAATGTTCTGTTTCCTTGCAATGGTGCATTGACGAAATCATTAATACTGCTTGTCATTTTTATTTTTTTGGGACAAAGAAGAGCAACGTGGTATCTCTAGTATAGTAAATCCGTATTCAGCTGAACCAGATGGTCTTTTTTTATTTGGCAAGAAATAAGTAGGTATCTCTCGTTTTTTATTTTTTTAATGTTCCGACATATGTCACGTGGCTTTTTTTAAGTTGCTCGACTAGTTCAACTGAGCTAAACCAATTGTCAGCTGTCACATTTCTGTTACTGTCAGCAACTGGTTGCCGAAGTCGTAGCACCGCTTTGTCAGATTTTTTCTGTCTTCCTCTGGAAGAGATTTTCCATCGTTTCATTATATATATATATATATATATATATATATATATATATATATATATATATATTTATATATATATATATATATATATATATATATATATATATATATATATATATATATATATATATATTATATATATATATATATATATATATATATATATATATTATATATATATATATTTTATATATATATATATATATATATATATATATATATATATATATATATATATATATATATATATATATATATATATTATATATATATATATATATATATATATATATATATATATTATATATATATATATTTTATATATATATATATATATATATATATATATATATATATATATATATATATATATATATATATATATCGGTTGAAAAAGTGTCTACTGACATTTCGTCTATACACAGGTGCTTCCCAGGTGTATAGCATTCATAAAAGTTAGAAGATTTGAAGATGAAAGACATAGCGGCTACTTTGTCATTCACTTTTCGTAACACTCGATCATCTGCATTATCAAATCGGAGACAGTTCATCAAGTTCAACATTCTCTTCAGAGACATTGTTGCCCTAAATGTGTCTCTACCTGTACCGTCTGAGTCACTCTAGCTCTTCGTTGTTTGGCTTGAAGATGGAGGTGAAGTACAGTAGTCCAATCAACGCCTTCAGTTGAACCATGTCTAAGTTATGTAATTCAATTCTGTTCTCACTTGAATAACTTTCTCGAACTCTGCCCAAACGGGAATTGGTATGGGTCTCCTTCGAGCATTTTGTGAGAAAATACTAAATTCCATACGGATATAATACTTGGATTTACCTAAGTTTCTAGCTAGACCTCTGAGTCCTGGGAGATGTTTCACTTAATTATGTAGTGGCTTTCTTAAATTTTTGACAGATGCGGAGCCTGACCACTTAAATCTATTTTTCCGTAATATGATTTGGTTGATAGGGTGTTGTCTACATCACATGAACTACAGGAAAAGTCTTTTGTGTTATCCGTTTCTCTAATATATGCAGCGCCGACTTTTTCGTCTTCAAATTCACTGATTTCGTTGTCTGTGTCATGCAAACTTTTTTCATCATCTTTCTCCTCTTCACTGCAGTCTCTACCATCTTCGTTGAACCATGTGACTAGTGTTTGTTCGTAATCTTAGCCAGCTAGCTAAACTTTTTTTACACAGTTAGCCATTATAGCTCAGTAATAAACGTGTCTAAAATATTACGTAACTGGGGATATGGGGTCTGTGTGACCCCAGACATACTATATCGCTGGATAGCTCGACGAACACTGAACCAACGCGGATACCACATCTAGCAGTGGAAAACAGATAGTTTATTTGAAGGTATAGAGAGGCTGTGTGATCCGTTCATGCGTACTTGAAATTCTCCTTTTTAAATACACCTGAAAGTCATATAGATCCCACGTCACCAGTTAAGGGTTAATATAAGGTGGTCAAACCACAACGGACGTTTTTTCAATGGAAAGTACATGGAGCGGTGGGGTCAGACAAGGTCGCCGGCCGCTTAACTCGTATCACACATTAGGCAGTTTAGTTGCAATGGAAGACTGGAGCGTGGAGCATTGTGTGTTTGACGTAAAGCAATTTATTCGCAGTGTCGGGCCTATCGTGGCTCCTCGGCGTGCATTCCATCGTTGGTTCAACCTCGTGCCACGTGATGTGCTTCCTTTCCGTAACACAATTCTGAGGTGAATGATTTATTTTCGCACACGGTAGTGTGAAGATAAAGAAGAAAAGAGGTGGTCGAATGGTAGCCACACCAGCAAATTATGATCGCGTAAGAACGTCTGCTATTCAGTGTCCAACCCGGTCAACTAGACACGCCGAATTCCCCCGGGGAAGTTTAATGGACATTTTAAAGAAACATCTGAAATTCCACCCGACAAACAGAGGACTATACAAAAATTGTAAAAAATCCATCAGAAATTAAATTCTGAAGGTCGTCATTTAAATAATAATATTTTCCCTTTGGCAATAAAATTTCCTGCGTTTTTCTACACATTGTGCTTATTATGTTCAACCCTGTATGATAAAAATTGAAACTTTCACAAGGTTTCAAAATTCGTAAGTTTTGGTTTTACCACATTGTATGTATGGCCAATCCAATTATTTATACATTCTTGGACAAAATTAACGCAACAGCACAAATTCTCATTATTACTTGTAATTTTATCAAAATATTTAATCGCTAAATATTTTATGTAGTTGTCTGGCAAATGTAAAGTAGCATTTTCATTTTACTTGTCAATGAGACATTTAACGCTGTTTAAAGTGATTTGTAAAGGGCCACAGGTGGATCCACACGCTACTGGATTCACATTATTACGATTTAATTTTCGCTTCTACTTTCTTTTCAAAAAACTTGGCGCCGTTTTCATTGCTTTTGCTATTATTGCTTTTTTGCTATCATTTATTTATGTCCATGTATTATAATACCACGTAGGTTGTGTGATTTTTTGCTTGAAAAAATAAAATATTAATTAGTAATTTTACTGATGTTTTTTAATGGGTTAATTTTATCAATGAGTTTATATTAGTAAATTGTAAATAGACCATGGAGGCCCATTTCCACTGTGGCGGATGTGGTTCTACTGCGCGCAATCTTTGATCTATGTTAATTGGGCATATAGAGGCTTCTTGGGTAGTTTCGATTTCCTGAGATTCATTTGATATATATTCCGAACGCAAAAAACTGGAACTTTGTATAGTACATTGCCATGCATTTACATATGTTCCATAGTCTCTACTGCGCTATCGCAATACCGCCATTCTTTACTGTTACCTTTGGTGTGTTTTGACTAGATGTTATATTGGTTACCAGTCTAGTCAAAGCACACCAAAGGTAACAGTAAGCTATTTGGGAGACTATTAACTATAAATAACGAGCGGTGTGGTCATTAAAAGCCCATGGAAGAAAGAGACTACGCTGGCTAAATATTTTCACTTTATCAGGTAGTGGAAATCTACTTGAGTGTTGTTGAGGCGAATACTGTTAAGAACAACGAGCGCATACAGAACTGTAACGACGAGAGAGCTGCAAGTCATAGAGGGGCACCTGCCGATCGAAATTCTCGCCAAGGAAAGATACATCCTTTATATAGGGAAAACACGGAACAACGACCGGAAGCAAGGACAACTGTTAGGGAAGACTTGAAACAGCAGTGGCACGGAGCATGGTACGAGAATGAAGAGCAAGCCTGATGTACAAAGCGACTAATCCCCGATATCGATATGTGGCTGAGTTGTCAACTTTATATCGTCGACTACCATCTGACATAGATATTACACTGGCCACCGCATATTTGGAGCATATGCATACAAAATGGAGAACGTTGATAGTGATGAATATAGGTACTGTAGAGAACGAGATACAGTGGAACACGTACGGCTTAACTGTATCCGCTGGGAAAGAGACCGACAAGAAGCCTATACAGAAATAGTGGTACAGCTCAAGGGAGAAAATCTGGCGCCAGTAATAACCGCCCAGAAGACTATATGGGAACGAGTGAGAAGGCTAACATAGTCCATCATGCGGAAGAAAGCAGAAGAAAGCGAAAGAGGAAAGAGGAGCGGTATAAAGTTTCACAAAACAACTGACAGATAGATAAACCCGTACTCTTAATCCTCGTAGCCACGGGGGAAAAGACAGCCATTCACGCTGATGTTATGTTGCGAGACGGGTCCAGGGTGAAACAAACGGAGGTTAAAAAGGGTCAATGGTTTGCTTTGACGGGCGCCAGTTATGCCCTCTTAAAAAAACGTAACAAGTTGATGTAAGTGGACATGTTTGCTGTACAGGACCGACTTTTATTGATGTTATTCTTTATTGGTTATTTTATTATTATAATTGTTGTTATGTGTGTGTGTGTGTGTTTTTATTTTTTATTTCTTTAACGTCGGCCTTTTTCCACGGCTACGGCCAATCACCGTTATGGTTATTATTGTTATGTGTGTGTGTGTGTTTGGTTTACTGGCTGTGGCTTTGATCAGCCATTAGCACATTATGACCCACCTCTGCTACCCTATCCTAAAGTCGTTAGATCACCTTTACACTTTTCTTTTTGTATATATACATACTTAAATTTATTCTATGCTATTATTCTAAATACAAGTATTCATCCTTGATTATATAGTTTTTTTTTTTTTTTTTTTTTTTTTTTTTTTTTTTTTTTTTTTTTTTTCCAATCTTTTATTTCTCTTAGGACTTTTTTTTTTATTTCTATCTTTTTTGGCTTTTTTTTATATGTTGCAATCTTTTATTTCTTTTTTTTTTGCAATCTTTTATTTCCCTTAGGACTTTTTTTTTTTTTTTTTTTTTTTTATTTCTCTCTTTTTTGCCTTTTTTTTATGTTGCAATCTTTTATTTCTTTTTTTTTTCTTTTTTTTTTTTTTTTCTTCTCAAGAGCCTTTTTTTGTTATTAAATAAATAAAAGGACGTTATTATTGTTATAAGTTGATAATATTTTTATGTTGAACATTGACATACATTTTTATTTTATTTTTTGTAATACTTTTTGGGCAATATAACCCAACGAAGCAACGGATTTTTATTCATAGTTATAAATGCGTGTTAATAAATTAAATTTCTCTCTGTTTGACGAAGTCGTAAAACCGATTACAGAAAGAAATAAGCTATTGTGAAGCCAGAGATGAGATATCTACATCTGCATTCAGTATGGCACGGTTTCAACAAATAAGGGCAATACAAAATATTAAAAAGGTCATTATTGCATCTCCGTAGGTTTCTTCCAAAAAGTTTCGCTGTTTTACTCACTGCAACCGTTTGTGTGTCCACAGTAGGTAATCAAAAACAGTCTGCGTATTTTCATTTTAATCTACATCTATTTTAGAGATTAGGTGAGACTAGATTCAATGCGTGTGTTCCCTCCACTGCGACCTTAGGTCTATTTGAGAGAGACATCAATATTTAAATTTAAATTCTTTAATTTTAGTCACGGGGCATAAGTTATTATAAACTAAGTAATTCAATGTGCTTTAAAAGACAGATAATTACCTTTCTCTAAAGCAACATTTATAATAGGCGCTATGTTTTTTAAAGTGACATTGGCAATGATTTGAAGGTATGGTAAACAAAAAGGTTATAAAATATTAGTAATGTACTACTCTTCTAGAAAATGAAAAAAAAACCGTCTCCAAAACAAATATCACCCCGTTTGTCTTCATGTACTCCTCAAGTAGCACCTTTAACCTCAAAAATATCTTATTTTTCTTCATCAATCAATACCACATAAACAAAATTTTCAACCGTCGCTAAAGCTTCGATTTGAATCCCAATTCGTTCTTTGTGTAATATGTAATTGGTTACTTTGACTCCAACAATTAGGCCCCATTGTGTTGACAGTGATTGCATTTATGCTGGCAGCCTCTAAGGCTAGATGCATTCTCGCAACAATTAGAACCGTAGACCGGTTTCACTCTCATTAGAGCTCTTCAGTACGGCATACTAATTGTAGCAAAGATGCACCAAAAGTAATACGACTATAGTATAGCCAGCCTTCCAACACTAAGTGAGTGGTGGACGTGCCGCCACCTAGTTGCGGAACCAAGTAGTATGTTGTCGCGCCAGCTCCAAATAACACAAGGTGTTAAAAAAAATAGAGACTGTATACAACTAACTAACAATTTAGAAAATTGTCAGCCCTGGCCCATTACTACCCCAATATAGGGTCAAAGTATGTAAGGCTAGATGCATTCTCGCAACAATTAGAACCTCTGCTGTGAGCCTCTGTCTGTGCATTTAGGTACTAGTCGTGACGTCACATTGTGACTAAACTACTAATAATTCTTGTTTACTGTCCGTTTAGATTCTGATTGTTTTGCCTGTTATTTAGAAAGAGAATTCCAAGTTAATTTGGCGGTGACTGTTCTTTCCAGATCCTTAACTTCACTAACACAAATACAAGTATTGTGTTTAGTAAAACCAAAGATCTCAAGAACTTCAGCAATATTTCCTAATAAAAAGGATCTTCACCGTCTGTCGAAGGTTGACATAAGCGCAGTCCCCTCACCATGGCTCTATTATTCTCAGATACATCTGCCCCCGTTCACATATAAATTTTCATTGAGCAGTATAGTTAGATCACCTGTGTATGTAGTCGTATAATATGCTGCCCAGAATAATAAAATCTTTCGTAGGATATCTAAACAACCAGCCCTGTGGCTTGGAGTTAGCAGTGGCGCAGATAGTAAGCATAAAATCTCATTTTAAGCTTTTAACAGTTAAATTTTAACGCTTAACAGTTTTCTACCTCCCTATGTATCTATTTTCTTAAAATTGAAACCTGTTTTTTGTGCCAATTATGCGACCTTCTTTAAAAATATTTGATTGTCAAATTGATGTGGAGCAAAATGATTTGTATTTTTATTGGAGCTTCGGAGTTGAGTAACATGTGGATTCGCGAACAAAATACAACATATTTCTTGACAAAGCTTTTTTCAGTAAAGACCATTTTATCCAAAACCTTTAATCAAAATAACGTTAAAAACGATATATATTTAAATAAAATATCGAATATTCTATTTTTCAGTTTTTGGCATTCGACAAATGCGTACCATCTTGCGATGGCAGCGCAAGGTGATGTATTTTTTCCAATGCCGGCACCTGGTGATAGGGTTTTCTGTTGGCCGTTAGATCTAATGATGCCAGACCTCTGTTTGTTTTTAAGTGTTACAGAAGACAACCGTACGAAAAGACACTGCAACAGAAAGCCAACTTACATGGAGCACTTGTTAGAAAGCAATGAACGTTTTAGAAACAAGTAAGTTATTAGTTATGATTTCTTGCTCCATAATTTTCCAACCAAAGTACACGTATGATAATCTATATTTTTGTGAAATCTTCCTGCTAAAGAATTTAGGCTTTTACGGTCCTAACTGAGTTATCAGGATTCATAATCCGTGGTTTATTGGTATTTAATTATTCTAAAAATAGATGCGGTAGATAAACTGTTCTATTCGGCGCAGGAATTTTTCTATTTAGTTTACTGGTTTATTATACTTTATTATAGGGTGACTACAAAAGATAAACGCGCAGCTACAACCTGACACTAGCGCACCCTATAAATACAGATGCGCCACTAGTCGCCGGAATTATTTCTAGACATGACAGAAGGTTTCAACTGTATGCAATATACAGGTGCAATTGTCCTAGACTTTATGGCTTTTGGTAAAAGAGGCGAAATTGGACTGAATTTAGAGGTCAATAGTGAGGAGACGGAAACTAATCCTGTAAAGATTGATGGATCGTGTACCGGCTTTGATAGCAGAAGGACGACGATTTTATCAGAAAGACCAGGTGGGTCAGGAATTCGCTTCAACTATACCAGTGCAAACAGATCTTTAAGGATTCCAGGAAGTTTATCTAAAAGAATAAAAAGAAAACAAGTAGAATTAGAAGCCAAAAAGCTGAAGATACAGCTCATCAAACAGAAATAAGACATAATCCAACAGAATTTCTGGTACATAAGTTTCCTAAATAAGAAATGCGGTTTAGATTCCCGCATCCTCCCAATCTCACCCATAGGCTTTTTTATTAAAAACAGAACCCTTTATAAAAAGCTCCAGCAAATCAAATACCTATTAAGCCTACAACTTCAGCCAACCCCCAAGGCTTATTACCCCAACACCCTCCACCCCGCTGCTGATCCAGTTATTCATCTCAAATATTATAATGAACCAGACAATATCACTTACGCCTTGTACGCCTATGATACAGCTGTACTCTCTAAATCGTTAAACAAATCTGGCGGACAAAGATCAACCACAGGCCAAAATTTTTAATCTGGAACAGTGGTTTCAGAGCTACCGCATTCAAGGTTTATAGATTAGATAGGTTGTCTGGTAACTCTCGACAATTTAGAGAGAGGAGCGGGAATACGTCACATGTGTTCCCAATTTGAATCTAGTGGAATAATAGTGCATTAAATATTGAAATCAGTTGGCATTTTTATGTTCGTCTTTTCAAAGTTATGTACTTTTTGAACGTAAGATTAAATCTTTAATAAGTTGAAATTAAGATTTTTTTCACACAGTAGCGGAAAGTACTGAAGTTTTAGGATATTAATCGATTTCAAATTAATGGATTCAATGAATTGGTTTATCTTGAAAAGGATTTAAAAAATTAATTATTATTTATGAAATTATAAATTTATAATGCCTCAAATCGGACAGAATGTGTTTCTTCTAAACCACAACCTAGGTTTTTAGTTTTTTTAAATAGTTTACTTATTTTACTAGATATGCCTCATTTAAAGACATGCAACTAATCACAATAAATAAATTATATAGGGTGGCGCATTGAAAACGAAACAGGCCGATTTGCGTCCAGAGAGATTTTTTTTAAGAAACGCTGAAACACGTCAATTTTAATATTGAGGGGGACATGTTTTAACATAAAGCTCAACTTTGTTACATCAACCCCTTAAGGGTGGTGATAACAACCCTTTATTTTAAATAGGGAACATGGGTCGAGTGTTACATCATTTGAAAGCTCTTTCTTTTCTAAATTCAGCACACTATTTTTTTTGAAGTTTTATCAACTCGTTTAAAAATTATTCACAGTTGAAGATACAAAAACGCATTTAACTCATTCCGATGAGAAATGTGATGATACTCAATGTTTTGTTGGTTTGTAAACAATGTCAGAACATTTCTTATCGGAATGAGAGAAATGCGGTTTATTATTTCAGTTTATCGGTCGGTTTGATACTTAATAGTACTACCGAAAATTAATTTTACAATGGTGTATTCTGTAGAAGAAGGAGTTGAAATAATTACTCTTTTTTCTATAACGATGACTGTGCCAACCGTACCGCAAATTTGTTTAATGAACGACATCCGAACAGACATGTTAACATAAAATACATTTTGGAGTTAGTTGCCGAGTTTCAACAAAGTGGTTCAGTAGCCAACAAAAAAACGGGATCCTGAACGTGAATTTCCGGTTATAAATGAGACTACTGAGATCGAAGTTTTAGGAAAAATTGCTGCAGACCCAACTTTGAGCACGAGAAAATTGGCCACTGTTTCAAACATCAAAAGAAGAACTATTCAGCGAATATTGAAGCATCATAAATTTCACCCGTATAAAATTCATCTTGTACAACAACTGAATGAAGAGGGTTTTGATAGGCGGCTGGAGTTTTGTGAAGTTATGACTGCACGAATAGCTGATAACGGGAACTTTCTGTTTTTCAGACGAGTGTACATTTTTATTAAACTCTACAGTCAATCGTCATAATTTTCGTTATTGGGAAGATAATAATCCAAGAAATTTTCACGAAGTCCACACTCAAACTCCACAGAAATTGAATGTCTGGACTGGCATTTTTGGAGACCGTTTAATCGGACCAATTTTTCTTGATGGCAATTTGAGTGGCGAAACGTATTTGGAGTTACTAGAAGATATCGTTTACCATCTACTAATTGACATTGTTGAAAATGATGATCGCTATCAAGAAAATCAATTAGTGTTTCAACAAGATGGAGCTCCTCCGCATTTTCCACAATGTGTTAGGGACTTTTTGAACAGAGGGTTTCCAGAGCAATGAATTGGGCATAGAGGTGCTATTGAGTGGCCCCCTAGATCACCGGATTTAACTCCTTTACACTTCTTTCTATAGGGCCATTTAAAGAGTAGAATTTACGCAACAGACCGGAGTCTGAAAGAATTACGACGACGCATTGTTGAAGAATGCCGTCTAATAACTCCACAAATGCTCCAGAATGTCAGAGCTCGTTTTGAACAAAATTTGTACTTTTGTATGGAAGCTGCTGGTCAACAATTTGCACACTTACTTAGCTGAATAAACATTTTTGAACGCTTGGTTTTGTTTTTTAATTTTTTTAACGAAAAATTGACTAATTAGTGCATTTCTTATCACAATGAATGAAATACGTTCTTGCAACTCCAACTGTGAATAATTTTTAAACGAGTTGATAAAACTTCCAAAAAAGTTTGTGTGCGGAATTCAGAAAAGAAACAGCTTTAAAATGATGTAACACTCGGTCCATGTTCCCTATTTTAGATATAAGTGTTCTTATCACCACCCTTAAGGGGTTGATGTGACAAAGTTGAGTTTTATGTCAAAACATGTTCCCCTCAATATTAAAATTGACGTTTCAGCGTTTCTTAAAAAAAATTCCCTGGACGCAAATCGGGCTGTTTTGTTTTCAATGCGCCACCCTGTATAAGTTTATAATATTAAGGTAAGTGTGTATATTTGTTCCTAAACGTCAAAATGTTTTGAGGTTAACATCTTTGGGTGAGTTGAATAAACAAATATTTATCCTTATCCAGACGCGTTTCGACCTGTTAACCGGTCATCCCCAGGGAAATTTAGAATTTACAAAAAAGCTTGTCAGAAAAACTAAGTTTTCCGGTAAGCTATTTCTGCGAGGGTACAACACAGAGTGTAAAACATATAATGAGGTAACAAAAGCTGACCTCAACATTAAGTCAAAAGTTAAAAAGCTGTCTAACTACACAACTACCAAAGATTGGAAGTCAACAATTACAAATTACAACATGCAATAAAAGCAAATACAAGTCAAATTGAACCGCAACAAAACGTTAATTTGTCTCGAGATTTTAAAGTTCACAATAAATCTAAACACCTTTAAAAACGTCTTAAAGAGCTACCCTCTAGAAGGGCCTTAAGTTAAGCTGAAGGTAAGAATTAAAGTAACAGCATACAGCACAAACATTAACAAGCCGTGCAGCTGAAAAGAAACTTTCAGAGAATATTACTATCTATTATATGCATGAGAGTGAAATTGGAAACGGATTTTTTATTTTTATGAAAATTGAAAACGCCAAAATGGCGTGTCTACTTACTTGTCCATCGTTAAACAGGACTAAAAAAATATACAGTTAAATGTCCAAGGAACACGTTTCATCTGTTGCTGTAGGATGGATCCATTGGCGTCAGACGTGTTACTAACACGAACAGAAGCAACTCTAATGGAAAATAAGAAGAATTTTTATTTTAACTTGCCAAAATAAGCTTAAAAGACATCTCCAGTGACAACGGACCCGAGCAGACCAAAGCAATAACGCTCAGGATCGGCCCCGAAAACGAAATCGGAAATGACAACTGACATATGACAGAAGTATGTATATTTGCACATACAGAATAGTGGGTTATTATAATTTTTACAATCAATTTCGAAGCAAGAAACTCATACATCTTGTATTTAATTTAAAAAAATAGTGTATTGTCTAGCCCAAAAAATTAAATTGATAATATATAATAATGCTTGCAAACCACGAAAAAAAATACGGGACCGGGAATAAATAAGGGTTGACAGGTTGGGAAGAAGAAACGAAAAATGCGAGAAAACAGCTTAGCCGGACCTATATAAGCTGTCTTTATGCCATTTTGCAGCTACACCTCCTTAAAATTATGTTTACCCCGCACATAATCCCTATTCGTCTCACGTCTCGTAACTTTCTTGGGAGTTGTCCCCAAGAAAAATTTCTTGTTCATGCATTGTCTTCAAGAAAATGTTCTTGTAGTTTGTGCATTGAGGGTGGTTTTATGCGTGCAGAAGTGGCAGGAAAACCCCCAAGACGAAACACCCCAAAAAATAAAATATTGTCTTTAAGACGGCAGTTTCGATTTAACTACTATTTCGCACGAAAAAAACATTAAAGTAAATCTGTAACTAATCGTTTTGGAATTTTTTTATCAAGCACTTTAAAAGTTACAAAAATTTCTAATAAATGTTATTTAAAACACCTAAACGCAATCTGAAACTAGAAGAGTTATACGAATCTGGAACATACATGACGTAGTGCCGTACTCTCGCGTCACTCCCCTTTGAGAGTTATCAGACAACCTACAAATTTTATCTATGAACCTTGTCCCGCACTCACGTTAACCTTAACGCAAGTTCCACAATATTACTACCAACAGTTAATACAGCTCGTCCGGAGTGCTCTCAGGGAATAGCAAACCTCGATCAGATATCTCGAATTAATAATATGCAGTGGTATGATGTCGTGGCGCTAACACGTCTAGCACTATAAGAGCAAAGTTAACAGGTAGTTCTTTCACCTTCTATTGGTTTGGAAAATCTAGTGTCGTTTTCTACTTTAAGTAGTCATTGACTTGTAGTCACCAACCACGGTTAAACTGCGCTAGTGGCTATCTGCCTCCGCCAAAACAGATAGACAGGCAGACAACAGGTAGTTTCTGCATAACATATGTCATACGTTAACGTCTACGTCTTTGTTGACGTAGAAGGATATATAATATATAGAGGGTCTCCAAAATTTGGCTGCTGCATCTCGTGTATACACTGAACATTTTCTGCCAAGAGTTCACACCCTATTCAGCTCGCTTGTGAATGTCGTTTAAGAAACAATAGAAACAAGTAATTTAAAGAAGTTACGCGGAGGAAATGTTGGACGACCTACACGACCTGAAAATGTGAAAATCAATTTTATCCCTTTCACGAAAACAATTCTTTCAGGGTCAAATTCTGTGAATGGTTGTTCAACAAAATGTAAACGATCCACACTTGACTATGAAAATGTTAGGCCGAAATGAAACCAATATTTTTTACAATAACCATGTTTGGGCTTATGAAAACCTCAACACTATTACCTACAACCTCTACCGAGCTTTTAATAAAAGTCAAGAAAATGCGAGATATTCCTTACATTTACAAATCGCCCATGGAAACAAAAAAAAAGCAATTGTAATTATGAAGGTAATATTCTGTCACAGTGTAAACGAATTGTGCGAATTCTTAAATAAAATTAATTCGAAAATGGAAAATTATCCAAACGAAATTGTGTTAGACTTGTTTGTTATTGGCATGTGCCAAAAATTATTCTGCGAACTCGCCATGAGTTTAATTTAAAATATCCAAATTCTCCAAGTATGACACGAGGAAAATTAATAATAGAATGTTTGAACAAAATAGATGGTCATATTGAATATTTACGTTAGAGTTCTGTCAACATTGTTCTTGTTCATTAATAATTTGTCGTGTGTAATTAAATGGGAATCCATATTTTTGATTAAATTATTACAATTGTCTTTTGTTTCCATAGCATATTTGCAAAAGCAAGGAAAATCTCGCATTTCTTGATTTTTATTGAATAACTCAGTAGAGGTTGAAGTTTGGTATAGGGAATGCTCAAGTGACTTACCATAAAATTTGATTTGCTTTCGAATTGTGTTAAAAAATAGTAGGTGCCATTTGAAAAAATTGAGTATGACATTTTTTGAATGCGACATTTCAAAATCACCTGCGCCCATAGGGGCCTGATGTTTTAGCTCTAACTGCTCCACAAATTTGATTTCCTGATCTAGAACCGTTTGCGAGATACGAATTTGTTCGTAAGATAAAAGGTGATATTTTCTACAAAAAAAAGACGTCAAAAACTGTAATAGTTATAAGTTCATGTAACTTAGATTGTCTAAACTCAGAATTAGAAGGCCAATCGAACCATCTAAAAGAAAATATGGGTTTATATTTAAAATAGGAAAGTTGGTATCGACTTTTGGCACAGCCTGTAGAGCTGGAGGACTGAGAATATTTTAGGTAGAACGGACATGATAGATTATGGAAACATGTCAAATCTCAGGTTTCTAATCCAACTGTAGTTGAAAAACTTGTAATGCACGGGCTACGTAAATCACCCTGTATAACTAAAGTATTGACACCGTATAAGAATAACTAGGTATGCTGTGATATCGATCTTTGGTTAACCACTCTAACTGTATATCCATGACTTAAGGTCAATAATTATATTTAACATTTAAAGATTTTTTTCCAAAAATTACATTACTATATCTTATTTTCAATGAAATATTTTATTTTGCGCTTTGTTGTTTCAGCGTACTCACAGCTTTTGAGAGAATGCACACTCCCAGACTTATAAAAGTCGATGCTAACAAAGGCATAGATGATGTCGTTGCCGATGTGGAAATAAGAGTGAAAAGAGTTCTAGAATCATACATGCGTTCTAGTAGGGATTAAATTGTTCGATACAAAAGAGGAATGAGTTTTTTATGTGTCAAATAAATTGTACATCAAGTGACAAAATCTGTTCATTTTAGAATAATATAAATAAATTAATAAATGGAGACACGGTAGTTTAATTGCAAGTTTAAAACCAAACTTTAAATACTTTATAATTAACAATCTTATTGGGATCGAATACTCGTTTTAGAATTCTCATGAAGCTGCTATATAATTGATTTCTAGCTGGTATTTTAATAAACTAGTAAATATAGACACGATATCTTAGATGCCAGTTAAACAAATTTTTAAAGGACTTTGTAAGTATCAAGAGCGTTTTTGGGATCCAAACTTGCTTAAGAAAGCTCATCTAGTTGATATACGATTTATTTCTAGATGGTATTTTAATAAATAAATAAATGCAGACACAATATTTTAGGTGCCAGTTCAAAAAAAATGTATTAAAAAACTTTATAAGGATTAAGAATCTTGTTGGGGTCTAAAACTTGCTTCAGAGATCTCATCAAGTTGAGATAGGATTCATTTTTAGCTCCCGTTAGGTATTTTTTCTTGAGGAATCCAATCCCATGTTCCGCACTTATGCTTCCATTAAGCTCTTTCACTCGTTTGTATAAAAATTTCTCTAAGTAATCTTCTACGTCTCTCGAGAACTTCTTGACTGAAATGTTGAGATGCAGATTTCCATCACCTGTGGGAACATAAATGTTTTTATATCTTGAAATTATAAATTATTCTAAAGGCATTATACATATGTAACGTTATAGTAAGATATTGGAGGTATGCATCACCCGGCTGGTCGTATGGCTCAATGCACTTAAGTTTTATACTAAGCGCCACAGGCTAGGTCTCTCAGTATTTGTAGTTTAATTTTATATGTTTAAACGCTCTCCCTGGATAAGAAGATGTACTTCCAACCGCAGAGGCATTACCAACCAGTTTTCAGTGTGGCAAGCCAGCGAGCGGTAAAAAATAAGGTTGGTGAAACACATTTTGTACACAACACTGGGGAAAATCGCAATATGAGTAGAAATCTTTGCTTGTAAACAGTAATCTCAAAGCTATTTAGAAGCCGTAATATTGCCGACGTACTCTTTTATTTGCTGTTTAACATTGTGAAATACAAAAAGCTAAGGTTTGTGTTTGTACTAAAACACAATTAATTATAAATCCTTTTCCAAACACCCAACTGCCTATTACAGTTTATACTATCACTCAAATTTCTCTCAACCAAATTACAGCTTCTCAATCCTTCCATTTGTGACTAACAGTTGCACGAGAGGTTTGAGTAATAATTCTTCCTTTACTCTAGAAATCGTCCCTGCAGATTTCCTCAACAAGCGTTTATTATTTAACACAAAAAATTTGGTATTTACCTGAGGGATTTCAAAGTTAAAATGAGACCCAATTGTTGCTACTGGCGTCGAGGACTCTGGAAGGAGATATGCTAAAAATGGCAAAACTTTTGGGCGGTCCTTAACCTTACAACAGGAAGCAGATTTTGTAGATAGGATAATTCAATTCTGCAGTATTGGATTGCCTCTAAATTATACAAAAATAAAGAGTGCGGTAAAGCCTGGTCAACTAAGTTTTTTGGTGGGCACCCCAGCTTGTTAAAAATTAAATCTCAGTAAATGAACCTAGCTAGGTCACAGAAATAAAACATGGTAATTGCGAGTAACTATTGTAGCAAACTACGTGCAATTTTATATGAGTTAGACATAACAGGTCAACCTCATCGTTTGTATAATATGGATGAGATGGGGTGTAGATTGACGATTCATCACCAGCAAAGTGTACTGAGACAAAAGAAATCTAAATGTATTCAAATAGTAACACTCGAGCATGCAGAGAACATGACGACATTGGTCGATTGTGTTAATGGAATGTGAAAACTGTAAACCTCATATGGTAGATTTTAAAGTAAAACGCTTAAAACCGGAATACACCAATAATTTGGATCCAGGTTCTTTAGTACGAATGACTTCAAAAGGATCAGTGACAAGGCAGCTATTCATAGAATTCATCCGCCACCTTGCTTGTTCTGAGACTAAAGGCCGTATCTTAGCAATCTAGATTACATCATTTTTAAAGCTTCTGAAGAGGACAATATTTGTTTGCTCCGTTAACACTACGCATGAGCTAGAGCCGCGTGACAAAATTGTATAATATATTGATCTTTTGAATCCCATTGGTATTATCAATGATAAGTTACTGGGATATACATCCTGAAAAGCATCCTAACAAATCACGTTTTAACATTATCTCATTAAGAGTTTGTCCAATGTCCATGATACCTGCTAACATAATTAGTGGCTTCAAAGCAGCCGGAATTTACCCGTTCAATCCAGATGCAATTTATAAAGCAACATTTGCGCCCTCTGTACCATCAGCGCTACCACTTTATCAAATCAGGCTTCCTAGATCCTCAGATGAGGGTACCTCAGGCTACTATGAGTTTAGTTTGCCATCGTCAATTTTGAAAGTGCGCTTCCAAGAAAATCAAGCCAGAGACAATCCCCTGAACAAGTGATTTCAGGAATTATTACCAACACTTCATAACAGAATAGACAAAAGTAAAAAAAAACTCCGATGTAAAGCAATTAAGTATTACGCTCAAAGACCAGGGACCAAGGGAGTACGAGAAGCAGTATCATGTTCGACATCTAAACCAATATCAAAATCATCAAAAGAATCCTGCTACTGTCCAGCCTGTGAGAAAAAAAACACATAGATATGCGAATTTATGTATCTTCTGGTACTTACTGCGATGAAAAATGTGCTGTATTACAGACTAATTGGTATGGATAAATTTGAATGACCCAACTGGTTGTAAGCTGAAAGTGTCATCTCCAGAGTGCGTGGTATTGCCCATTGACTGTTTCTTGTTTAAATACATATTTATATTTTGTTTTTGATGTGCTGAAATCTCTTTTTACTTTATATACTTTATATGTTCATGTTTAAAGATATTTGTAAACTATTGAAGCAGAGTTAATTTTCATGGGTCGTAACTCCAATATAAATTTGTAATATGATCCATGTGTTCAGCTTCTATTGGTCGGTTTACAGTTGTTTGATTGGCTGTGTTTTTGGTTTGTGACGATGGTATCGGTTCACTGTTTTCCTGACAATTTGTCTATTTATATGTTCGAGCGTCTTGACGGCGTCCTAATCGTAAATAAAAATGTCTTCTAACGTTAGTCAACATGTGAGGCGGAACTGACCTAATCGTAATCATTATGCTTCTTCTAAAGTCAGTTAAATCGCGTGGTTTAGTTTTGTATGCCATGCTTTTCACATACCTTCATAAGAAGAAGCCCAATAGTGTAAGATCAGGTGATCGTGCTGGCTATTCTAACGATCCTCGCCTCATAATTTAGAAATATTTAATTTAATTAAACATTTATTTGGTAATGTGACTTGTGGGTTTGCTCGATCAGGATATAACATTATTTTGTAGCAGTGCTAAATAATTATCTCCATTCAAATTTCCATCAATGAAAAGGGGGCCAATGACATAGTTTCCAACTATTCCCGCCCAAACATTACCCTTTTCAGGGTATTGCGTATGATGTTTTCTCATCCAGTGTGGATTTTCTTCAGACCAGTAGCGAAAATTTTGACGATTAGCATGACCGTGAAATGTAAAACTGCACTAATGAGGAAACAAAACATGTTCTAGTTGGATAACATTGTTGTCTAACATTTCCATTAAACGGAACCAGTTTACATTTGTTTACCACAAAATTTTTGTATTTGCGAAAATAACAAAGTTGTTTTAGTAAAATTCTGTCTTTATATAGACCCGTTCATACAAAATTTTAGGTTTCCAGCTTTATAGAAAATTGAGCTATAGACTTCAATTTTTAGAAGACCAAAAGAGAGCACAAGATTAAAAATGTTGTATGACGAATATCATTAACCTTTACTTGCTAAAAACCTTTCTTTACAAAATTTTACCAAAAGAAGGTTTCTACCAAAATCCAATAAAATAATGTTTCTGCAAAAATTCGCAGAAAAGTTTTCTTATAAAATTAACAGAAACGTTCTTTCATAAAAATTAAAAACAAAATTCTACGAAAATATTCTTAAACAGTTTACTATAAGAATTTATCGAAATTCCTTAAAAATAATGGCTGGCTCAACAACTTAATGCAACTTTTTCACAAAAATCATTAAAAATATTTGTCAAAGGCAGCCAAACGTTCTGCACGAAAATTAGTTAAAAATATTTTTACAAAAAATCACTAAAAACTTTTTACGATAATTGGCCCAAAAAAGGTCACTGTAAAATATTTTCTAGAAATATTACACTCGGACGAGATCACAAACCAGTCACTCATCTAGGAACTAACCATTCCCAACGTTGACTAAGTCCAGTTAAGGTCGGCTAGTAACCGAAAAGCTGCTCTTATTTGCATTTCACAAATTATCACCAGCGACCGTTAACGAAAATTACGGATTGTCCGCCAATTGGACAACTTTCTTCGGCGAATAATATATTTGCTGGCATGCACATTTTACCAAGGACACTGCTAATATGTTTGGCGTAAAAACATACGATGCGATTACATGGACATTTAAATCTGACATTTTAGATATATACAAAATAAAATCATAGGAAATTAAAAAAATGTCTCTAATACAATAGTATAATTTATATACCCCATAAAGACCTGCAAATTGTAAAATATATTGGCTATCTCAACATTTAGATGTTGACAGACCTTACATTCAATTAATTGTGTTAGTAGTGTTCACCTCATATTATAGAGGTGTTTCTGTTTGTCTGTAAGTTGCCAAAAACAAACAAAAACTAAAAAAATGTAATATGTATGTATATATATAATACTGAATATCAAACCGTTGATATGTATGTACGTGTGAGAGTGTGTGGGTGTTAATGTAGGGGAAAAGGTGTAGGTATATTTTCATAAAGTGATTTGACACAATTGTTTATTATAAATCGGTATCGTATCTACTGGGCTGGAAATATTTGACTATACCTCATTAGTTGGAGCTAATGGCAAAAAGCCACAGCCACAATTCAAGAAACAACAACTAACTAATACGGGTAATTACTGAATAAATTTAAGAGCTAGTTATATTTCTTACCTAAATGACCAAATCCAAAAACTCTGTGCGCTTTCTCTTTCATATGATTGTTTACTTCTTCCACAACTTTGTAATAATTTTCATATGGTAGTGAAACGTCATAACAAAATACAAACCCATCTTTTCGAAAAGCTTGAGTGATTTTATCTCTGATTTTCCAAATATTCTGAAACATTTTGAATGCAGTTAGTCGACTAGGCATTTGCATAAAAGCGAAAATTATGATGATATCTACATATCAGCTTTAGCCTACGATTTAACAGTACATAACTCGCAGTGGAGAATAGCGCCTAGTGCCATCTCTGGTTCTGTGACGGTTCTAGACTTCCACAGCAACTTTCATGTACACACAGTACAGCAAGGAAACCGTAAGAAGAAAGTGATGGTGACTAGCGAGTGACGTAATTTCATGCTCGTTGTGGTATTAGCCAGGAGTCACTAAGTGAACATTAGAACCTGTGAGGAGCACTGATAGGTACACTTGGAGGACACAAATCACCATAACACATTTAAAAACCTTACGCGCGTTTCACTAACCAAGTTAGCGTAATCAGAGGGTGAATAATTCTAAATATCTTACATCTACAACTCTGCTTATATTCTTGTGCAGGTAGTCAGTCCATAACGATTGAGGGTGGTCCATCAACACAAAAATTAGTATATTTCGTTTGGCGGAAATACCTCGATTATTTTATTATCTATCGCATATACTTTCTTGTGAAGTGATCTATCAACCGACTTGCCATAGGCAGTGGTGCGAAGTTCATACTTTTTTATTATTACTATATTTAACAATATACAATAAAGGACCTCAAAACATGCTGGTTTTTTAAATAATAAAATTTTTCTCTGCCGCCAATGGTTGGTGAGATATTGACCTCGAAAGATTCTTCAATAATTACACGAAACAGCTGTATTTCAGCAGTGCCCCAACATAGAACAACCAAACTTGGTAGGTGGTTTTCATTTATAAATGTCGTTATTTGGCAAATATTTGAATTGGGTATTGGGTCACCCTTTAAATGACAAGCTTCTTTAAACCCTAAACTAATTACAAGCTAGGGTCCATCAGTTTTATAGCAAATTAAAGTTTGTAACTTTTTATTCTCTTATTAATTTTTCGACAAACCACCCGATTTTGAGAAAATTGAGCTTTTTTGAGTTGAGATTACAACAGAATTGTGTCCCTTGGAAACTTTATTGAACATTGATATATCTGAAATTTAAAAAACGCTATTAAAGACTTTAACTGACTTTGTAGGAACATAATTTAGTTTTGGCCGATTTAATTAGTTTTGACCTTATCTCACGACGTTCATAAAAAAAAAACCATCTAGCAAATTTGGTTGTTCTATGTTGGGGCATTGCTGCAATACAGCTGTTTCTTGTATTTATTTAAAAAGCTTCGAAGCTCAATATTTCACCGACCATGGGCGTCAGGGAAAATTTTTATATAAAAAGTTGGCATGTTTTAAGGTCCCCTACACGCATACATTATGTGCCCATTGCGTTACAAATCATCCTATATATATATATATATATATATATATATATATATATATATATATATATATATATATACTGTCGAACGCGTTTAGCTGTCCCGGTTGCCTAACATTTTTAATCAATTTCATATTCTCTTTATCTACGTGGTTATCTTAATTGTGCTAAATGTTCATTAAATCTAATGTCTAATGTCAATAAGTCTTTTTGTTTGTCAGGGACATATTTAAGATTACAATATTTACAACTTATTTCATAAAGTCCCGACATTTTAGCGGTACTATCCTTGTCTTCTAGGTTACTTAGCAAGATTTTTCAATTAAAAAAGCTTTAAAAAACTTGCAAGGTAACCCAAAATACAAGTATAGTACCGCTAAAAACGCTTAAATACGTCGGAGAAACAAAAAGATCTAAATTAGATTTAATGACCATTTACCGCAATTAAAATGCGGTACTATATGTAGACCTTCCGTTACTCGGCCTGTTTGGGATAATAATCACCACGGTAATAAGCAGAATCTAAAATTGATTAAAAATGTTAGACAACCGGGACAGCTAAACGCGTCCGAACGTATATATATATATATATATATATATATATATATATATATATATATATATATATATATATATATATATATATATATATATATATATATATATATATATATATATATGTAAAGGAAAAATATTCCTTTAGTTTTGAATGCAGAATCGCAGCCGCGCCTTCCCGAGCGCCGGCGCAGTGTAACACAACAGCAAACAATATAATAATCAGCTACAGATAGCACACTGGTAAATAAAGTGGACAAAAATATTTGTAGTAATTACTTGTGGTTAGTGATTGACACTGTAATAATTAGCATTAAATGTCGTTTCTTTTATTACAGGTGAGATTTTTGTAAATAGTGTAATTATTAACAAACTTGTAAATAATGAATATAAATCTTTTATTACAGAGAAACTCAGCGTTGTTTTGATTATTGGTGTCAATTCTCCAAACTATATAAGATACAATATATATATATATATATATATATATATATATATATATATATATATATATATATATATATATATATGATTGAAGGGAGGAGTAACAGTCGTTACACGTTAGCGTGCTCAAATTTGTATACTTTTAAGGGCAATTATGACCAAAAACGAGTGCTATATTTTAAAGAAAGTCACTCTGTACTAAAAACTCGATATATTTCGCTCGGGGTTCTGATCATCTTCAGGAGTACTAAAAATGAATAAAAATCAGCACAACATCTAGATTATGCATTAAAAACATTTACAGCACTGTAACTAATTGCAAAAGCATCAAAAACAGGGAAAATCTGCCACAAAGGCATGCAAAAAACATCTTTACATTACATGTAACTTCACGCAAACATTTCTACCTTCAAAACATTCAAAGCTAGTCATACATATATATATATATATATATATATATATATATATATATATATATATATATATATATATATATATAGTCATAATAAAAAGTGTATAAACTTCGCACTGCCGACTATGGGAAGTCGGCTGATAGATCACTTCACAAGAAAGCGATGCACGTTTGATAGATAGTAAAATAATTTAGGTATTTCCCCCAAACGAAATATGATAATTTTTGTGTTCCTCCCCATCCCCAATCATTATGGACCGACTACCTGCACAAGAATATAATCAGAGTTGAAGATATAAGACATTTAGAATTAATCATCTTTCGACGACGCCAGCTTGGTTGATGAAACGATCTTCAGGTTTTTTAATGTGTTGTCGTGATTTTGGTTCTCAAAGTGTACTTATTAGCCAGCATAGTTGTTTTCGCTCGCTAGTTTTAGTTTTAATTATAAATTTAAAAAGTTGGCATTATAATTAAATGTAACTGGTGCTGACCGATTAACATGGGAGACGCAGACTGATTTCGACATTACTAGGACTTAACGGTGTGTTGCAACCAAAGAAATATCAGTCGGTCATTTTTAAAGGTCAGCGCTAAGAATTACAATAAAACAGTATAAAATTTGGCGATATGGCATTTTGTCTTACTAACTGACGAAACATTTATTTTAGCTTACAAAGCCAAAGACCTTACAGGCCACAGTAACAGTTGCCAACTGGCCAGGTACCCTTATATATCTCGCCTAAAATCTAATACCTACAGAATTAATCAAAATGAACTACGTACTTACAGCAATTTTACTGGGTTCGTTTGCATATGTGCCATTCAAGATATGATGTTTAAGTAATGCATTCTCTAAAAACTTGCTTATTTTATCTTCATCGTGTTCCATGTTATTCCCAGAAGTTTCAACGATCAAATAAAATGGATATTCTCCAATTGGCGAAGAAATATTTAAATTCTGGCTCATGATTTGTACTGATTGGTAATCTAAAAATTCGAAGGCTGATAAAGTCTCCCCTAAGTCTTGTTTTGCTTTCTTCAATGTGCTAAGTGCCTTTTCGAAAGTCTGTACTCCTGAAATTTGTGAATGAGGCTGATTTCTTTATAAAAATATGTGTCTACTTACCTAAGAACGCTACGTGGACCGCTTGTGGTTTCACAGCACATTGTATGGCAACTTTTGTTATGAAACCTAAAGTTCCTTCAGAACCTATGAATAGATGTTTCAAATGGTAGCCGGTGTTGTCTTTTCTTAAAGTATTTAAACAGTCGACAACACCGCCATCAGCTCTAACCTGTCAAAAATTAGAATAATGAGTTTAAAAATATGGAGTGCAACTAGCCAATAGCTAATTATTAAATGAATATGTAATTTTTGTAACAAAAATATTCATCTAAAATGTTATGTCACCATCATTGTTATCAGATTATTCGCTTAGATTATTCATTCCTCTGATGACACTAACATTGCTAGCTAAACGATCGTCAGGTCTGAAAAATGTGTTTTGGTCCCAACGTTTACTTATCAGTGCTCATCACAGGTTTCAGTATTCGGTCAGTGAAAAATATTATTTAAAAATTATAGTAAGATTTAATACTTCATTTAACAACAGTTGTAATGTTTACAATTATGACATTCTTTGCAACAAATGGGCTAATATTGCACTATACAAGTGTCCTACGAACTTGGACTGTTAGCTGTATAACAGGAACTACCTAGATTTGAAATCTGAAAATTGCTAGAAGTATATTTTCTATAGTTATCTGTGCAAATAAATAGTTATAGCTTCAGATTGTTTCCGGATTTACCGGAAGTGAACACCAACTTACTTATTTACAGTAAAACACCCTGTATATAATTCCATTTTTAGATTGCTTGTCAAATTTGAATATGTTTTTATGTACCATGGTTGGTACTTATCTCTAATAGTTTCCAAAATATAGCGACCTGAAGACAAAAATTGACATCTGAAGAGATTTGATAAACTGAGTTTTTTCTCTCAATCTTATATTTTCTTATGTTCTAATATTGAAATATTGCCTTATCTCAAGCAGTTGACAGTTTCTAAGAAAATTATACAGGGTGCTACTAAAACATTATTTTTAAGAAACTTCAAACAACCGTAACATGAATTTTTCAAATGAAACAGCTCTGTATATTATTGCATATTTAAATTTCACGTTTAATTCTTGACGGAAATATATTATATTGTTTTATATTATTTTTGCGTCTTAACCAAAATATTTCATTATATTGTGAATTTGAGTCACTTTTTTGGATTTCCTCTTAGATTGGATAATATAAAATAAATTCCGGGTAGGAATATGCACACATTGTGTGGGAGATGACTTTCATTTAGTTATGTGGAAAATTCTGCAAAATCAAGAAGTGTTAAGTTTTGCCTTCAGCCAGGTTGCTACGAAACAAACACCAGTTAACTCAGATTTGAGTCTATTGTTAACTAACAGTACTGTTCTTTGCTGCTCCCAGTTAAATTAAAATTATTATGAAGTTGTCATTTGGAAGATATACTAATAACGACCTGTAAATTTAATTACTATTTATGGCGACTATCACAGAATTTCCAGCAGAGCATGTCGCATATTTACAGAACGCTTTCCACGACCGGCTAGACCTACCACGAAGATAGTAAAACAAGTACTTAAAAATCTTAATGAATTAGGAAAACAAAAGCATTAGAGCTCGATTGGACATCCAAGAGTTATCTACAACTGTTTTGAGATACTTTACAGCATACCCTAAAAATTCTGTGCGGCAAGGTGAATAAGAATTAGGTACACCTAAATCTACCATTCTTGAAATTCCAAAAAGTATAAACGGAAAGCCTATAAGCCAACTCTTGCCCAACACGTGTTGAATGAAGACTTCAGTCGTCGTGTTAAGCTTTGTCAATGATTCTTGTTACGAACACAAGATGATACTACTTTCACCAGCCAAATAATATGGATTTATAAAGCAAAATGTACCAAAAACTTTATAAGAAACTGCCGTAACAGTCACTACTGCCGTCCTGAAAATACCCATATCGTGCAGCAAAGAAACTTTCAAGTCGCCTGGAGTCTTAACGTATTTGGCGCTATCAAAGGAAATATAATTCTGTCATTATGTTTTTACGACGAGAATCTTGATATTAGTAGATATTGTGCGATTCTACAGGCTGTTGTCTGACCACCAAAGAAAATATGCAATTTAAAGTAAGGGTGGCATATAATTCTTCAACAAACGCTGAAATAGATCGATCCACTGAGGATGATTTATTAAAAATAATAAGTAAATGTCTCGGCGGAAATGTCTTCGAACAATTTCTTTGAAAGAATATTATGTTTACATATTTTGGCCTGTTATAATTATTATTAAATGTTTAGTTTACTTTTAGACATCTCTTTATTATTACGCGATTTGTGGGCCATGTTTTATCACTGTTTTATGTCATAATGGAAGTCACGATGATAGTAATAGTAATATATTTGTTCTAACCTTATATAATGTGCTACACAAAGAAGCATTGGCTTGCACTTGTAAAAACAAAATTTAGAATGTATAGGTACATGTTAAAACAAATTTGTATTTAAAATGTTTGTCATAGCTGTCACATAGCAATATAAGGAAACAATGTCGTTACTTAAACCAAAAATAATGAATTTAAAACAGCGAAGTGTCGATTTATTAAATTTCAGTATAAAAAAATCCACTATAGTCCGAGTAAAATTCAAATTAGATAAACAATATTGTGAATTCAATTTGCATCAACGTTCTGAATTCAGATTTCACTAATACGAATTTGTTTCCCAAAAAATTGGGAATTGGATTTAGCGTCAACTGTTTATGAAATAAGTTATTCTTTCCTTAGAGTTGGAATCCGCCAAAACTGACGAGTTGATATAAGCGTTCCATATCAATCTTGTTAAAGACAATAGTTTGACAGTTCTGGACACATAAAACTAGAAAAAGTTTCTTATGTTCCCTCTTTGTACTTTTCCATTCTGTACTTTTTGGCATATGTTTAATTTACATTGGCAAAACCTATTGAAGTAAAGGTATTTTTTCCAGAATAGGTGATTTTTCTCCCGCCGACATATTTTATAAAATAAAAAAGCGGGGTCATATCTGAAAGAATGACTCAAATTAACACGCGAAATTCAAATATGCAATAATATACAGGGTGTTTCATTTGAAAAAGTCATGTTACGGTTGTTAGTAGTTGCTAAAAAAATAATGTTTTTGGAGCACCTGTATAATTTTCTCAGGAACTGTCAACTGCTTTAAATCAAGCAATTCTTCTGCATTAGGATATAAGGAAATTTCAGCTGAAGAGATAAAACTCAGTTAATAATAATAATAGGTTTTTTAAACCTCTTGAGACGTCAATTTTTGTCTTCAGGACGCCATAATTTGGAAATTGTTAGAGATAAGTACCAACTATGTGTACATGAAGTCATATTACAATTTGACAAGGAATCTAAAAATGTATTAATATATAGGGGGCTCTATTTGAACTAAGGAAGTTGGTAGTCACTTCCGGTAAAACCGGAAACGACCTGAAGCTATACATATTTTCTTTAAACAGATAATTATAGAAACATACCTCTAGAAAGTTTAGAATTCAAATTAGCGTATTTCTTGACACACGGCTAACGGATCAAGTTCCCAGGACACCTGCATTAGAGAGGTCACAATGGTGAGACTTTCGGAATTTTTTTAAATGAGCGCGAATTGGGGCCCCTAGAACCCATATCCACGGTCCGTTTGAATTATATATATATATATATATATATATATATATATATATATATATATATATATATATATATATATATATATATATATATATATATATATATATATATATATACAGTGTGGAACAGCCAAATGGAATAAATTCGATAACGGATAAATGAGGGCGATTTCGATAGGAGAACGTATTTTTGTGAACAAATGATGGCAATGTTAGATAACAATGTGATCCAATTAGAAGATGTTTTGTTTTCTGATGAGAGCACATTTACACTTCACGGTCATGTTAATCGTCAAAATTGCCGCTATTGGTCTAATGAGAATCCTCATTGGATGAGAGAGGAACATACGCAATATCCTGAAAAAGTTAATGTTTGGGCAGGAATTGTTGGAAATCATATCGTAGGTCCCTTTTTCATTGATGGCAACTTGAATGGGGATAAATATTTAGAACTGCTCCAAAATAATGTCGTGCCAACTTTGACAAACTTATATCCAGATCCAGCAAACCCACAAGTTCCTGCCAATAAAATATGGTTTCAGCAAGATGGAGCACCGCCCCATTACCAAATCAATGTCCGGCAGTACCTGAACCAAATTTTTCCAAATCGGTGGATAGGGAGGCGCGGATCGATAGAATGGCCAGCACGATCTCCTGATCTGTCGCTATTAGACTACTTTTTGTGGGGATATGTCAAAAGTATTGTATACAAAACTAAGCCCCTCAACTTAGATGACTTAAAAAGACGAATCACGCTTGCGATTAGATCAGTCACGCCTGAGATGTTGAGTAATGTTAGAAGACATTTCTATACCAGATTAGCATGTTGCCAAGATGTTCGTGGCGAGCATTTTGAACATTTACTACATTGACATTAATTTTTTTTTGTTTTTTTAAATTATTAAGAAATAATCAGTATTTCTTATTAGAATTTGTGAAATAAAATAATTTTCTATTTTTAATGTTAATTTTTGTAATAAATCTGAAAATACTTAATATTTCCGAAACAGTTGAAGATAGGTATAGGACATTGTACATGAATTATGTCTAGAATTTTCTGAAGAATCCAAAAAATTAATAATATACAGGGGCTTGTATTTAAAATAAGAAAGTTGGTATTGGCCACTGTCACATGACGCACCCTATATAATTTTTTTTTCTTGAAAAAGATGCGCAGTTAAAAATACAAATCGACGTGTCCAAGCGTTTTTCCCAACACGCCCTCATTTATCCGTTATCGAATTTATTCCATTTGGCTGTTCCACACTGTATATATATATATATATATATATATATATATATATATATATATATATATATATATATATATATATATATATATATATATATATATATATATATATATTTGTGTGTGTGTGTGTGTGTGTGTGTGTGTGTGTGTGTGTGTGTGTGTGTGTGTGTGTATCTGAGCGATAACTCAAAAAATACTAAACTGATTTGAACAAAACTTGGCACATATCTTCATTTTATTACAATCGTGGACAAGTTCGTAGATCAGTTATAAGGGATATTTTTTTCCCCAAAAAATATACAAAAACATTTTTGAATACGCTGTATCTTTGAAAGTATTAAAGTAACTTGAATGGGACTTTATATTAGCTAGAAATAAAGTAAATACACCTCTGTAGTAAATTTTAAGTAATTTGATGTAACGAATTTTGAGTTTTTCTGTCATCTGTCACGCGTAGATTGATACATATACCACAGGCATACATCATAATGCAGCAATAACGAAACAAAATAACACACGGAGGCGGGATCGCCACAACATCCTAATGTGCAAAGAACGTTCACACCCGAACTGTGGCGATTCCACTCTAATGACCGCCTTGGGGTATATTCTGATGCGCGGATTTATAGAATGTTAAAAATATCATATTTTGAAAGTGAGAGGGAAATAAGGAAATTTTACATCAGCTACTTGAAGTAAAAACTAGATGGTATAGTGTGTTTTGTTTATTTATTATGGTTGGGCAGTTCTGTTTTTAGGTTAAGTAATAAATGATTGTTACTGAAATAGATATAACAACCTGTATATTATGATTTTAAAATTGGGAACCAAAACATAATAACGTGTTTCGTTTATTTATCATGGTTTGACAGATTTTTTAGAGGTTAAATAGTAAATGATTTTATAATAGGTTTTTAACATAGGAAAATAAAGAATAAGAATATTAACATCAATATCCGTTGATTAACGAATAAGGTAGGTAAGTTATTTGAATAATGAATTGACTTCTTGACCTTTATGAATTCAGGAGTAGGAGCGTTTTGTTTGTTTACACTTGCTGTGTTAAAAAAACGATTAAAATTAATCAGAGAAGAAATGAGGGCTTAGTTTACCATGATGGATTAAAAAAACTTTTTCTTGTTGGAAAAACCGCTTCGATAAGGTTGACAAAACGAAATCATCCAGGCGATTAACAAGGAAAAATACCTGCCACGTTTATAATTTGGCAGATACATTCCTTTTCTAAACATGCATTAAATTTTCTTCTGGAAAGCTTTTGTAACTTTAATGAGGTTTATAATAAAAGTATCTTTTAAAGAGACTTACAATACCTAGAGTCATCAAATTTTAATTTTCTAGCGTCATAGAAAATTGAGTTTTGGACATTCAAATTTTTTTTCTTAAGATGAGCTAGAACACAAGATTTGAATATTTTTTATGATAATATAAAGAGAGAAATTCTTCAAATTAGCTTGCATTAGGACCTCTAAATCCGATCTCCGACGTCTGTTTAAATTAAAAGTATTACTTTTAGTAATATGCCGTACTAATAGCGTTAAATTCCTATGAAAATTCACTATTATAACGCACTTACTGCGTCACGAATTTTTAAAAATAAAGATCTACTAATAATTTTTATTTGTTTCATTTACATACACATTTTACTTTAAAAACCACAATAAATAAATAAGATTCTACTGATGTATTGAAACGAATTGCTGGCAATATATTATAGACAATGTACTTTATGTATGTATAACAACAGTAAAACTTACTATTTCTAGCCCTAGGACGTTACCGTGAAGACTCCCGTATCTAAGCAGCCTTAAACCTCCAGCATTTGTCGATATATTTCCACCAATATGACAACTACCTCTAGCTCCCAAATCTATAGGCATCATCAGGTCATACTGGGAAATATGGTCATCTAGCTTTTCCAAAACACATCCCGACTGACACGTCAATACACCTACAAATTGATTATTTCATTTCAGACAATAAAATGGCCATGGCAGGTAATTAATGTAAATATATTATCAGTATCGAGGGCGGATTCTTATGCTATGTCGCTGACTTATTTATATGTACTTTATTGTTATCATATTCTGACATTTTTGTCAAATTATCACATTTCTAAATCAAGTAGCAATCAATTTGTCAATTTGCAAGAGATTAAGTGGAGATTAGGATTACACGTTATCGATTGGATATGAATAAAGTTAATCAGAGAAGATAATTATGTCCTCTTTAAATTCACAAAGATTTTGGTGAAAACATTGAGAGGGGAGTGGGGCAATTCCATATCTTAAAAGTTGGTTTAGGGGACTTAAATGGCCTAAGACCTCTTGTAGTCCTCGCAATAAGTCTAAAAAGTCCATGATCTTGCCTGCATGATCGATGCATTTGGATGAGGCAGATAGCAGAAAAATAGGCTTGTGATACCATACTGTATGCAACATTCTATTGCAACAGTTCGATATGAAAAAATTGTCTGCAAGATCGGTTCTATTAACAAATGACCAAAAGATGAACCGTCTATGGATTTGTCGGTTATTACACAGAACACAGATACAGAGTACAATGGAAGAACCTTATTGTCGGTTTTGTAACTGCTGACGAATCATGGTATGCTGAGACTAAATGCTAAAGTACAGAATGGAGACACAGTGGTTCCCTAACATCTTGAGAGTTTAGCATTAGGTCCCCTGCAGGAATAGAAATGCTCGTTGTTTTCTGAGATGATCAAGGTGTCAGTTTGACCGATCATTTGGAAAGGGGGTTACAATAAATAGTTAGTACTATGCCAATTAAGTAACGTGAAACCGTCAAAGAAAAAATTCCCGGAGAGTTTGGAATGCATGAAGCTTTACATTTTAAGATTATCATTTTTAACTGTACAAATTGATGACATGTTCACAACGAGTAGAATAAACCATATAAAATTACAGTCGTGAATTTAGTTAATTTTTTCGATACTGCAGATTAAGGATTTTTAGGTTATACAGGGCACAGTGTAAAGTCTCGTTATTTCGAGGCTCGCTTATCCGAGCTTTCGTTTAATTTATGGCCATCGACGAATCCTCGTATTCGGTATTCGAGAAAATTTTAATTAGTTCCGTTTTCTCCGATACTATAATAAATTCCGTTGCAATTGTTCATAATATGTACATTTAGTGCATAGTGCATACATAACAATGGTGGTTATGTAAAGAAACACACATGCAAGTAATAAACATGATATAATAGAAAACTCAATACTGATACCTATTAGACCTAACATAAATTTGAACATTAACATAGTCATTCTTACGTTCATAAACTCAGAGACTTGGTATGTAATATGTAATGTATTTAATAACGTGAAAAACACTAGATACAGGGTCCATTATGTCACAGCTGGGATGTTGCGGACCAATTCCAGCGACGCTCGGTTCATACGGATTGACTTTTGATTCATATCATCAGAGTTTTCCGTGACCCGAGTTGGCGCTGGTCCGGTTTAACTCAAAATAACGAAACTCTACTATACTTTGAGTTATAAACTTACGAAACGTAATGATATAAACACCCAGTATGTTGATAAGTGGTAAAAATAGAAATATGTCCTTTTTAGCAACACGGAAAATCTTTTAAAATTTCAATGGTGACTCAAGAAATATTTGGCAAAGTTGCTACACCTAAAATCACTAGTTAGCGAATTTTTCGTAATATATATATATATATATATATATATATATATATATATATATATATATATATATATATATATATATATATATATATATATATATATATATATATATATATATATATATAGTATTAAATTTTTGTGACGGTAATAGTGTTATTTATCAAAAAATTGTGGGAACGCCGTCAGTTGTAGAATAAAACTCTTTATTATACGCCGAGCTTTCGGAAAAATTTATTCCTTTATCAAGGCTACAACATGGAAAGAAAAAAGTTTACAATTTACTTGGAAAAAATATAAAAGTTTAAAATACTTACATATAACATGAGTTTTACTAAACTATTTATCTAATAACAAACATAAAAAGAAAACCTTTTGATGAATTTGATTGAAGTCTAATAAATGCCAAACTGACATATAAAGCTAAATATTGTTTAATTGAATTTGTTTTTTGTTTTTGTCTAGGAAATATAAAAAGGGGTAGTGATTTCTAAAATTATTATCTTTCTTTAAGTTTATTAAATTTTCGTTAAAAGTAATTTCAAATTCTTCTAAACACATCCTTTTATTACTTAAGGTTTCACAGTGTAAAATAGAAACATTACTAAAATTTATATTATGGCCAGTGTCGAGATTATGTTCTGACAGAGCGCAAGTTCTTTTTTGTAAACGTATGTCACTTTTGTGCTGCGTTAACCTATCTTTAAGGACTCTGCTTGTTTGGCCAATGTATCTTAAACTACAATTATTACATGGAATACAATACACCACTCCAGACACTTTGGAAATTTCATCCTTACTTTTAAGTTTACTGAAAATGTTATTAATTGTTTTTGAATATCGAAACGTTATTTTAAAATTGGTTTCATCTATAAATATAAACTTTAACCTATTGGAAATACTTTTAATGTATGGGATAGATATGTAAAAAAAGTTAGATGTTTCCGAACTCGAAATTATATGGGTGTTATGTCTGTCAGATAAATTTGATACTGTTTGTAGAGATTGTCTTGTATTGTAATGGTGATTGTTTGAAAAATTGTATAAAAGTTTATTAAATAGTTTGGGAGGATAAGAGTTCTTAACAAAAATATTAAAAAGTTTTCTTAAATTTTTTTCGTGGAAAGAAGGATGGCATATCTTTAATATTCTATTTTTTAAACCTAATAAAATGTTAATTTTAGTTTTAAATAAATGATCTGAATGAAAATTAATATATCTTTGAGAATTAGTTGGTTTTATATACCAATCTAAAATTATGTTTTTATCGTTTGTTCTAATTAATTTTGTATCTAGGAATGGTACACTGTTATCTGTTTCCTCTTCTAATGTAAATTTAATATATTGGTTGTAAGAATTGAAAACCTCTAAAATGTGTGTTGTTGAATTTAGAGGAATACTACAAATAATGTCATCAACATATTTTTTAAAAAAGGAATATTGAAATTTAATTTTGGTATACATGTTTCAAGCAAATCATCTATAACATATTGTGCAATAATAGGAGAGATACAAGCACCCATTGGAGTTCCAAAAATTTGTTTATAATATGTGTTTGCAAAAACAAAATAGCTTGAGTTAAAAATAAAATCAACATTTCCAAAAAGGTATTTTTTGGAATGGATGTTTCTAGAGAAATAGAAACCCATCTTTTCTCAATGCTATCTTTAAAAAGTTGAAGTGGTATGTTAGTAAAAAGTGAAATAATATCAAGACTAACAATTACATAATTATCTGGAATTGTAACATCCTTTATAAAATCTGAAAAGTGAAAAGAGTCTCTTATGTAATAATCATTGTTTATATTGTAAGCTTTTGTTAAAATTTCAGTGATTAGTATAGCTAATTTACTATTAGGTGAATTTATGGAAGAAATAATTGGCCTTAAAGATAAAACAGGTTTATGAATTTTAGGAAGACCATAGTATTTTGGACACGTCTGATTATATATTGTTAATTTTTTAGCAATTTCTTGTGTAATAAAACTATTGGTTTTTAATTTGGAAGCTATTTTATTAGCTTTTTGTTGAAAGGTGGATGTTGGGTCTGTGGTTAATTTTTTGTAATAATTTTCGTCAGAAAGTAAAGAATTGGAAAGCTCAATATAGTGATCCTTATTCATAATAACTGTGACATTGCCTTTGTCAGATCTTGTAACTATAAGGTTGTTATGTGATTAAAAAAAGAAACTGTTTTTTTGTAAAGTATTTCTAGGTAGGTGAACTTTGTATCTTTTTGATAAAAATTTGTTAGAATGTTAATTACTTGTCATCTGTATATATTCTGTTTACTAGTATTACACTGTGAAATTATAAATTCAATTTCAGACAAAAATTTTTGAAAGATATATGTCATTCTTGTTTGGAGAAATGCTAAATTTGTAACCTAAAGCCAAAAAATGATGAAATTTCCAAAGTGTCTGGAGTGGTGTATTGTATTCCATGTAATAATTGTAGTTTAAGATACATTGGCCAAACAAGCAGAGTCCTTAAAGATAGGCTAACGCAGCACAAAAGTGACATACGTTTACAAAAAAGAACTTGCGCTCTGTCAGAACATAATCTCGACACTGGCCATAATATAAATTTTAGTAATGTTTCTATTTTTACACTGTGAAACCTTAAGTAATAAAAGGATGTGTTTAGAAGAATTTGAAATTACTTTTAACGAAAATTTAATAAACTTAAAGAAAGATAATAATTTTAGAAATCACTTGTTTAATTGAATTTGTTTTTTGTTTTTGTCTAGGAAATATAAAAAGGGGTTTATATTTCCTAGACAAAAACAAAAAACAAATTCAATTAAACAATATTTAGTCTTATATGTCAGTTTGGCATTTATTAGACTTCAATCAAATTCATCAAAAGGTTTTCTTTTTATGTTTGTTATTAGATAAATAGTTTAGTAAAACTCATGTTATATGTAAGTATTTTAAACTTTTATATTTTTTCCAAGTAAATTGTAAACTTTTTTCTTTCCATGTTGTAGCCTTGATAAAGGAATAAATTTTTCCGAAAGCTCGGCGTATAATAAAGAGTGTTATTCTACAACTGACGGCGTTCCCACAATTTTTTGATATATATATATCCAACCGACAAGGGCCAAATCTGATGAAATTTGGTATGTATCTTCCTTTTGTAAGTGGCTTTTTCCGGGAAAATTTTGGGTTTTCTTTCGGAAAATTTTTGTATCTCCGAAAATAACAGAGCTATAACAACCAAATTTGACATATACGTTTCTACTATAAAACTTAACCTACACACCACATGTCTCTAAGTTAAAACAAAACAAATAAGATATAGGCATTTAAAGAAAAAAAATTGGGTGCCACTGGTGATCAGAGGAAAGCAGAGGAACAAAATATGTTCTGTGATTAACAAAACCAATTGAATATTACATACAACGGTTAAGCTTTTTTGGCGCAAAAGTGCCAAGAAGTAGCAGAAAAAATATTTTGAAAGGCGCGATTTGAAACGTCAAAGTTTGCAATTTTCAGACAACGAATTTGAAGCAAATACGGATTATGTCGAAAAAATCTCTTAATAAGTGTGTTTTACAAAGCCTTATGTTTCAGCTTCAACCATCACTGTCCTTCATTTTACTAAAATATTTTCGGAAAATCCATTTCAATAGACCCTCTTTCTGATGCTTCGGCAGTAATTTCGGCTATATATTTTATGGTTTAATAGTCTATATTTTAGCAAATTTTCGTAGAAAAAATTCATTATTAAGAAGATCGCGACTTATAAATTTTAAAAATATTTCTTCAAATGAGCGCGAACTAGAACCCCTAAAACCCATATACGGGATCAGTTTCAGTTTTTGCCTGTGTACACATATACAGGGTGACACATTTCTACGGTAAAGCTCAATATATCCGTTATTATACAACATATGAAAAAAAAGTATATACGTTAATTATAGGGTGTCTCGAGCTGTATCTAATAAACTTATTTTGACAATTACAGGGTGGCCCATAAATCGTTGGTGATACACGCTTTATTTTTTTTATAAAACACCCCCTATGTTATTGCATTTTTGTGTTTTCCTTTAAATTATAATGCATGCTTGTAAGAAAAAAAAAGATATCGTTCATCGTTTTTGAGTTATTTCAATTGTTTTGCAACTTTCACGTTTTTTGGCACATATTTCAAACGCATATCACAAATTGTGATTTGGCGTTTTTAGTATAGATAGCGGAGCCCCATGGAAATTACGCATTCAGAGAGCCTTTTCTTTGTATTAATCAAGGAAACAATCGAGCAGCCGTATACAAATACTCTCAAATTGAGGCTAAAGTTGAAAAGTTTTCTCACAAATGTTTTTAGTGCTTCCGTAGAAATCATTTTTTGTAAGATTTTTGTGATATGTGGGTAATCAATAATAAATATTTAGTAAGTTATTTAAAAAAAAAGTTGTCGACTTTTTGTGAAAATAGAATTTAGTGTAACATTATTGAAGGCAATTTATGTAAAATAAATTATCATAATTTTTTTTCAATTTTGGTCCTAAAGCTGTTGGTGAATAATTATATCTTGTCAGGTAGCTTAAAGAGGTTCGTTGACCAGGAAAATCGGACCAGTTTTTCTGGAACTTTTAAAGTTTATTTTCGGAAAATGTTTGTACTTTTTGAAACAACAAAGCTATTTTAATGAAATATGGTACATTGTTAGTGCTATATAAGTTACACTATCAACCAAATGCCCTTCTTGTAAAAACAAAACATATTTTCCGTTAAAAACATTTTTACGAAAATTGGCTACCATAACGCATTTGCTGCGTCCCGAACTTTTTTTAGATATTGTTAATTACATACTTTTAGAAAACACTTACTACCAATTTTTCCAACGAATTACGCTAGCGATGGTTAAAATGACGGACTCCTCTTGTTGAGTAATTAAAGACTTTTAACATTCAAGTTTTGCGGAAATTGTTACATAATTGCTGACTAAGCTGATTTTTTGACGTATAATTATTGGAAACATTCATTGGTAGATATGGTTGTACTTCATTACAACCATCGGAAAACAAAGTAAGCAAACACATTTTATTATATACTTGGCATTTATTCTCAATAAAGTTTAATAGTTATGCACAATGAAAACGAGCAGCATAAAGATTCAGATTAATAACTTTTTACTCTGTTACTTAATATACTATTAGTCGTGCCCATACAATTCTTAGTTATAAAATATTTAAATAAACCTACCTGACAATTCTTCCACGTTTATTATCTGATTCATTAGTTCTGTTGTAATGATAATTTCATCAAAAATTGGAACAGATCCACCAACTAGTCCAGTGTTGCCACCTTGTGGTACAACGGCTAATCGCTGATTATTGCAAAATGTTAAAATATTTGATACTTCTTCTGTTGTCTTGGGTTTTAAAACTATACTACTTGCTCCTGTTTAAAAACAACTATTATGTATTTCATAGGACATAATGTATAAAGTTATAAGGTTTATCAGTTCAATATGAAAAGTCAAATCATGTTAGATTGTGTTGGTTAGAAACATTACTGACGACTTAATCATTTAATATATCCACCTTTCTTTATTTTATTTCATTTAATAGCGCATAGTAATGTCCTTTTCTAATAACAGAAAATACAATTCGCAGCATTTTCCAAATTCTATCAAATTTAATTCTGAAAAAACTTGTACAATTATTTAGCTTAACTGAATTTTAACTATTTGCATATGTAGTTTGACGACAATATATCAGTTAAGTTTCGTAGAAATAACTTAACAAGTTTTAAAGATATAACAATTCCGAGAAGAATATTTGCAATTTTTGATGGAAAAACGTGACTTTCAGAACTGACCAACGAATTTAGCCTCCGGAAACAATTTTTCAGTGTAATGAAAAAACTGGAAGTCCCTAGGTGGCGTAGAAGCTTCGCAAACCATGTTGTACACACACATAAATAATTATATATATATATATATATATATATATATATATATATATATATATATATAATATGCCAATTCTAGCGCAAAACCCATGTTATTTCTTATGGAGGTTGATTTTGGCAAAAGTTGTCCCCAGTTGTAAACTACCCATGCGCAAGGGCAGAACACTTCAGTTCATATAAAAACTGTTATCATCAATGCAACTGCAAAGTTTGCAACCGCTCTTGCTCTGAGCAGACCAGATGATCTGTTTAGATTGGCTCTTGTGCAGGTCTGTTCAGAGCAAGAGCGGTTGCAAACCTCGCAGTTGCATTAATGACAATAGCGTTTATATGAACTGAAGTGTACTAACCTTGCGCATGCGCAGGTTACATCTGGGGACAACTTTTTGCAAAATATCGACATAGCAAATCTACTACTACTGCTACTACTACTACTATACACATACACACAAATATATATATATATATATATATATATATATATATATATATATATATATATATATATATATATATATATATATAGTATCTCCTCGAATGGAGACATGGAGACTTTCTTATTTTTCAGTTTTGCAGAAAAATGTACTTTTGCTGATAGTTTTTGCTTGTTCTAAAACGGCTGAATCAGTTCTCACCGGTTTTAATTTCCTTTTCGTTCCAGAGAAACATCGAGAAATAGGTCGATTTAGTTGAAAACTCAGCAAGAAAAATGACACTATCAACAACAAGTTCACTCGGTTCATTCACCGTCTTCTGAAACGCACAGCTCTTGGACGCAGAAGGTGTGCGTGTAGAGGACCTCACAACATGCGCTTTTTTATATAAAATGTTTCTATGACGCCCACGGTTGGTGAGATAGACCTAGGAAGATTCTTTAATAAATACAAGAAACGGCTGTATTGCAGCAGTGCCCTATTATAGAACAACTAAATTTGGTAGATGGTTTTCTTTTATCAACATCCTTATTTGACAAAAATTTGGGTCACTCTTTTAATGATTTGATTTTTTTTTAAACCTTAACCCAACAAAAAGTTGAAGTCCATCAATTTTATAGCAAATTAAATTTTCTCCTCTTGTCGATTTTTCGATAAACCATCCGCATCTTCCGTATTATACCATGATGGACACTTAAAACATTTTCACTTTTTCACAACGGAATGTTTTGACAATATTTTTTTCTTGGTGAGGTGAAACTGGTCCACAACCTCGGTGATTCGTCATAGTCGTGGAAATAGACCAACGTTAAATAAACAAGAAAAAAACAATTTTTAATTGATTTTATCTTGTATAGAAACCTAATGTTATGATACACTCACCTCTTAAACGTTTAAATTGGTCAACATTATACTTTTCCAGATCACATAAATCCATCACTAATCTGTCTTCCCCAAGAAGATTTCTAAAAAACCTGATGTGATCTTCTTCCAGTGAGTTATAATTTCCTCTGGATACATTGTATTGATTCTAAAAAATAAAAACAAAAGGTTAAATAAAAGAAGCCATAATTATAATTTATTAATTTTGAATTTAGGTATGTAGTAACAATCCAAATTTATCAAATTTAATATGCTATGTTTGAAAATTAACCTCAAAGCTGCTGCTGCAACAAGTTGCTAAAGTGGGAATTAAGAAGAGGTTTTGGTATGTGATGTATTTTGACTATCTAATGTAAGTTAAGTTGCGAACAAGCGTATGTATGTATTTTTGTGTCGTTAACGTCGGTCTATTCCCGGGACTATAGTCAATCACCGACGCCTGGGAGCAGTTTCTCCTCACTCTTCTGGAACTTTGGCCAAACGCCAGCCTTTCTATAAGGATGGTAGAGATATTTAACGTGCCCAACATCGCAGCGAATTGATCGTGTTACGCCCACTTCGAAGAACGACCTGTCAGGCATTCAACTTATATACAATGTCACAACCAGTATGTACTGGGAATCGAACCCAGCACCATGGGGTTCAGGGGCAATTTTTTTGCCGCTGGACCACCAAGCCTGCGACAGCAAGCGTGTGCCGAATGATAACTACCCGATGTACGATGTATTCCAAAAAGTAATCTAATGCCAGTACTAACGCTGACTTAGACTTTGTGATATAATTATGTCAAAAAAAGTTAAACTGTCTTAAAAAGCGCTAAAACATGTAAAAATTTCACAGCTTTTTTAAGACTATTAATTTTTTTTAATTTGGCGTCACTTTTATACCGAAACTTCTACCTAAATGTTACAAACAAATCAAAATCAAAAGTTGTGTTCATTATAAAATCAATCACTAAAAGCATAATGGTATGGGCAGCTTCAAGCTTCGGAAACAGGCTACTCTTCCAAGCGTAATGTTTTAGCAAAATGACACCCGGCCACAAAATAATACATCAACTAATTCGATCTCTAGCGAACGACAACATCAAAATACTAAATTGCCAACAAGGCCAGGTCAGGTTAGGTTTTCGATTTTGAGTTGTTTTTAATATTTGGGAAGATATTTTGGTACAAAACTTGAACCAAATTAAAAAATTATTAATAGTCTAACAAAGCCATAAATTATATTACCTCTGCTTGGCTGTGGTCATTCGCAAATTTTAAAATCCTTTTGTTACAACTATTATGTGTCTTAAACAGTTCATATGCATTCTGTTATGGTGTATTGAATTTTGTCCCAACATGTAGTTTTAGATAGTTTTTATTTTATTTATTTATATACTAATATTATAAATGTTGCTTTTTATTCCAACTTAAGCCTACTTAGGATCTAGATACCATTTATGGGATTTAGACAGGGACACATATCCTTCTTGCTAATGGGGCTTATCGTGGCCAATTTTTTTGAAATACAGGTGTGCGACTAACGTCATGGATACATATAAAAGATAGAGACAAATGATTACTTAAAGCCTAGGTATTTTCTTATATTTTTAGCTTGAGTTGTTTAATTAAGTTATATATAAGTAAATATCTACACACAGACTTGGACACTACTTCTCTGGGTTCAGTGTTGATTTTGGTTTCTGTAAATGAAGGTACTTAGCCAACACGTAACCTAACTGGAGCAAATGGCCCTTCTGAATTCTAGGTATTCTAGGATCTTCTTCAACCTTTCTGTAACAAGTTTGGCTGCTTGACACCATCCTCAGAAACAAAAACAAACAGTGAAGCCAGAGAAGTAGTATCCAAGTCTGTATGTAGTATGGACCAGTTTCAACAACTAGGGGCAACAACAATCAATGAAGTAAGTGCCTGCTTTTACAATTTTCCAGTTATAGAAGTTGTGCCAAATTAAAAGGTTGTTTAACGTCTTTAAAGTTGTCTATTCTGTTTAGAAATTCATTTCTGTAATCCCATCCAATTGAGCACTCTAGTAAAACATGTAGTGCACTTCATTCTTTTTCCACATTCGCAATATTGGGCACTTTCAAGGTTAAGACCTCTTTTGTGTGCAACAAAAACTTCCTGCTTAATGTTTATACGTTGCTAATGGTAACAGAGACTTGGCAAGGAACTGGTTGGTAAAAAATCAAATTGGGCAATTAAGTGATACATATGCTCGAACTTAACGATAGCATATTTATGGTAACTTAAACAAACATCAGATCACAGCGATAATGCAAATATATTTCCCATGATTGCAAAGCGTAGAGAAGGAGGTGAAAGATATATATTATAATATAAAGGAACTATGTGACAACGTTGGAAGACAGTATTAATAATAATAATAATACAGTAGTAGATGGTAGAAAGTTATGTAGCTGAAAAATTTGGACTGGGAAAATGAACGAAAGAGGGGAAAGGGTTTTCGATTTTTGTGGGAAAGATGGTCTACTCATTACAGATACAAGTTTTGGAATTCTTAAGAAAAAACGCTCACGTGGAATAAACCAGGTGATACAAGAAAATTTCGGGACGCAGCAAGTGAATTTTCACAAGAATAATATATAATATATTAGTGATTTAGCCTTATCTTAAAAGCTTATAAAAATTACTTTATTTAATTAGTAACAGTAATAAGTAGTGCTGCAAGTTGAATCATAACTTTCACATAGCTGTGATAATTTTTTCCCTTGAGAAAGACATTCTCATGGAATTAATGTATGGCCCATGACTTGACCACACAGAAAATATTTGTATTCATGTACCCATAAACATTTGAAACGTTATATTACTCGAGTTTTATTGAAAAATGACAATCTTCACCACATCACCCCTTATTTATCCCCAGCCCCCTGAAGCGGTCTTACCCAAAACCAATTCGAAGCATTCCTTTGTCGGGTGATAACTGGATACCCAATTTCAAAATGATATCTAAATTCGCTCGAAAGTTACTACTACGCTTACTAACGCTAACAGACAGACTTACAGTCCGACCGATGGTCAAAAAAAGTTCCGTTCCAGAGTCAAGTTTTCTATATGTTTTGAGCTTTTTACGCCGTTCTAGCAAAAAAAATTCGAAACTTTTGTCACCAATATTCCACCCCCACACATTCAACCCCTAATTTCGTTTCAGCACAGAATACCAGATGTTTGATGAAATTAAAAGTTTTCTACTCAATACATCCTAAAAAATTACATTACTCGAGTTTTAACGAAAAAATATCTATTTTCAACCAATCACTCCCCATTCATGCCTTACCCCCTGGAGGGATTTTTCCCAAAAACAATCTGAACCATTCGTTTGTCGGGTACTAACTGTATACCACATTTGAAGATGATATCTCAATTCTCTCTAAAGTTATCGTGGCTACAAACAGACAAACAGACATACAGACCGACAGACCAGCAGACCGACAGACAAAAAAAATGTTTGTTTCCAAATCATGTTTTCTATATGTTATGACATTTTTTACGTTTAAGCGAACAATTTTTTGAAAATGTTGTCGCCGATGCCATACTTCCACACGTATTGTAAATTTTGATATAAAAAAAGATTGAAATAACATAATTTTAAAAAATTGTTAAAATTCGCACTTCCTATATCAGGATTTTTTTATCGCTTGCAGGTATACCGAAAATGTTACTTTAAATAGAACATATATTTTAATTTAAAAAAATGCTGTTTTGCAAATTTATTTCACAACAATCTGTATGATAAATGAATAAAAAGTCCAGACATAGGAAATTCGTTATTGTTGCGAGTTTTCGTAGGAATGCCGTTTCAAAAAACAATTGTTAACTAAATAATTAATTAAAGTTGAAAAAACACTAATTAAGTTTGTGGTGAAAAACTGAATAAAAATATATGAAGAATACGTCAGAAAATCCTAGATTCTAAATCTGTCAGTTTGAAGCTAAATCTGGAATTTGTCTTTTCTGTTATTAATGAAATTTAGTACATTGTTTTTAACATACATGTTTAAACTTGTTCCGTAGTTTTAAGAAGCATAATATTTCAAATTTGGTTTATTAGACGAAGCCTGTGTTACAATTTTCATTTATATCACACAAGTTTTCCACAAGAAAATTGTCTTTTTCACGGAAACCTGATCCGATCGGGCTGCCTAGAATGACAATCCCGGTGTGTGTCTCCTGCTCTCCTACGATACATGTATGTAGAACTTATTAAACACATGTCACGCATATTTTGTTGTTCAGAAGCTGTATTTGTTTCAAATTTTTCATTTAAAAATCCTTGTATCAACTGACGTTACCTTTGTTACAACCGGTCACTCCTCCAAGAATAACTGACCATCTGAAATGTTAAGTAGAGTCGCTACATATACAAACTGGCAAAGAGGATCTATTTCGAATGACTTTCCTGCAAATATTTCAATTAAATGACAAAAAGTCACTACTGAAACAGAAATCTAAGGTTTTGTGAAACACATTTCATGCAAATTGTTTTGTTACTAGACTGGTCTGCTCCAGGATATTTATTTAAAAGTCGCCAACTTAGACATAATTTTGACAAAATTAATATTTACTTATTGCCTTGTCATTTGCCAAGACATACCGACCCGCCAGCTATGTTAGAGAATTTATTTCACTATCATTTTGATATGGTTAGATATTGTTTATGAGAAGCCAAAACGCAGCAGGTGGGTTATGATAGCAAATTTACTGGAAACATAGAAACTCCAATCAAGGTATGTGCATAAGTTTCTCTTAAGGTCGCATGTGTACCAAATTTCATCAAAATTATATTATTTTTGGAGATATAATTTTTTGGATAGAAAAGCTCGAGTTTTTAGAAAAACAGGTCTGATTATGCTAGTAAATGAACTGGTCAGATAATTTTACAAGAGTTACATTCTTGTCAAGTTTGATCAAAATGGTTTAATTTATTTTTTGGGTTATCGCTCGAATATCTACATAAAACTTACCATCGAGACCACTTTATTAGTGAATTTTCTTAATAAAATCCACTAATACGATAATGAATATCGCCAAAATTGTAACATTATATATAAAATATATCCAAAAATATAGCATTAAAGTCTAAAAATATTGAATTTTTCCAAAAGAAAATTGTCTTTTTCACGGAAAACTGATCCGATTGGGCTGCCTAACAAACTTATCCAAGCTGTTTACAAAAGGAAGTTACCTGCGAAATTATAAACGTGACAGGTAGTTTTCCTTGTTAATCGCTTGGATAATTTTATTTTGGCACAGCCAACTTAACCGCTTAAAAAATGTGCTGCAAATTGGATCATAACTTCCACATAGCTGTGATAAGACATCAGTCCCCGCCCCCCTTGGTCGCTCAGACCACGGCATGATCACTGCTTCCTGCGCAATGCAACCCGAGGTCACACCGTCATCACACCCATGTATCGTTTGGCACTACAACTCCGCGAACTGAGACGAAATGCGGGATTACTTTTCCCCATTTTTACGGTCGTCTGCTGGTTCTTTCATCCTGACCCCTCTGATATCTCACAAAACGTCACAGAAATCATACAAGCTGGCATGGAATTATTTATTCCACGTACACAGAAAACGTCTTCAGCCACTCAAAAGCTATGGTTCTCTAAATCATGTGACAAGGCCAGACTTGAAAAGGTCAAAGCTCACAAAACGCTTCTACACAATCCCAGTCACGAAAATCGTCAAGCATTTAACCACGCAAGAAACCGCTATGTCCGCATTCTTTCTGAGGCAAAAACTCGTTTAACAACCACATAAAAAACACAGTCCTCTCAAGCTCCAACGGCAGCAAACCCTTCTGGGCTCTTGCTAAATCTATTGGGAATAATTTCTGCAAGAGCACGTTCTTATATCTTGTTTCAGAGGATGAAATTGTTTCTACCGCCCTGGGCAAGGCTAAACTTTTTTCCTCGTTGTTATCCGACACTTCTACTCTCAACCCACCTCCAAATGTCAAACCACCAACAGTCCCCAATGTCGCGCATAAAATGACGGATATCATTTTCAAAACTAAAAAGGTACGAAAAATGCGATCTTCTTTTAATACCAGGAAAGCCTCAGGCCTTGACGAGATCCCAGCAATTGTTCTCAAAAAATGTGCACCAAAACTTGCTTCTATCCCGACTCGTCTGTTTCAGACATCTTACAACATATTCCCTAGTAACTGGAAAACTGCTCGAGTACAACCCGTCCCCAAGAAAGGATCCAAAGCGCTTCCTAGCAACTACAGGCCTATTTCTCTTATTTCAGTCGTCTCTAAAGTGACGGAAAAGTATATAAACACCAAATTACAAAAATTTCTTTACACAGTCTAATCCACGTCAGGCAGGATGGATTCCGTCAGCGCAGATCAACTGCCGACCTCATTTACTTTGTCACACATTCTTGGAACAAGTCTATGGAACTATACGGTGAATCCCAGATTGTCGCTCTAGACATATCCAAAGCATTCGACCATGTCTAGCACGCAGCGCTGCTTAATAAACTTCCGGCCTATGGTCTACCACCAAAAATCTGTACCTGGACAGCAAATTTCCTCTCCAACCGGAGCATTTCTGGATGGCCATTCCTCGAAACTATATCCAATTAATGCAGGAGTCAAGGTTCAGCTTTAGCCCCTACTTTTTTTGTTCTCCACATCAATGACCTCTCTAGCACATCCAATCCAGTTCACAGTTACGCGGATGATAGCAGCCTCCATTCAAATATACAATATTCTAAGCCTGTCTCTTTAGCCCAATTAGATGAGGATCGCAGACTCATGGAGGGTTCTGTCTCTGTGTATCTCCAAAAAATATTAGTCTCTACTTCTTGGCATATGTGTGTGTGTGTTCTGGATACTTTTTAGCGAATGAGGAGATCTGTGTTTATATATATATATATATATATATATATATATATATATATATATATATATATATATATATATATATGAATGAGGAGATCTGTGTTTATATATATATATATATATATATATATATATATATATATATATATATATATATATATATATATATATATATAAACACAGATCTCCTCATTCGCTAAAAAGTATCCAGAACACCTCCATATTTATACAGATGGCTCAAAAATGGAAAATAGTACAGGCTGTGCAAATAACTTATCTCAACTGAACATAAGTAAGAAAATCAAACTCCCACATCTGGCTTCAATATACACCGTAGAACCTGCAGCCATACAAGAGGCACTACAGAGGATGCTTAGTAATGATAAATTAAGAGGCATCATACTCACGGATTCACAATCCTCGCTAATAGCCATGAGAAATAAAGCAATATCTTACTGCGGAAATAATGAGATCATTATAGACTTATGTGATAAAAAAACAAAAAAAACAAGGCAATTAGCTTTCGTTTGGATAAAAGGCAACTACGGATATATATATATATATATATATATATATATATATATATATATATATATATATATATATATATATATATATATATATATATATATATATATATCCGACCGATAACTCAAAAACTAATGGACCGATCTTGATCAAATTTGGTGAGTACCTTCCTTTTGCAAGTGGCTTGTACAAGTTCGTTAGCCAGGAAAATCAAAACGTCAAACTCGCAATTTTAAACGTCAAAATTGGCAATGTTTATGCAAAGAATGTGAAATAAATACCGATTGTGATAAGAAAATGTTGCAAGAATAGTGTTCTGCAAACCCTTAAGTTTCAGATTCAACCGTCATTGTCCTTCATTTTGCTAAAATATTTACAGAATATTCATTTCAAACAGACCCTTTCTCTGATGCTTTGGCTGTCAGTTTAGTTAAGTTGATGCTTTTTTGGATATTTATTTGTAGGTTTAGTGAAGTTTATGGTTTAACGGTCTATAATTTTTTTTAGCTAATTTTCGTAGAGCAAATTTGTTAATGCGTTTTTGCATTTTTATCGAAATATGATGCGTTTATAAGAAAAAAATCTGGACGCAGTAAGTGCGTTTTGGTAGCGAATTTTCGGTAAACTTGCAGATTAGCTCCCGAACGCTTTTCAAAAAGCTGTTTTCAGAAAGCTGTCTAGGCCCTCCGCCTGGATCCACAAAACCCAAGAAGAATTTCTTGTTCACACCCCCCATGGAAGCTACGGGACCAGAAGTGAAAGGGGTGCTGGGCGGGGTAGGTAGTAAAAAGGAAATATGAGCAGAAAATGCGAATAAAACGGGCTTGAAAGTTGTCTTTTTCACATCTTGAAGCCATATCCCCCTTAAACCCTGACTACCCCGCACAGCACCCCTATTCTCCCAAAAAAATTCTTGTTTACACTCCCTAAGGAAGTTACGGGACCAGGAATGAGTAGGGGTGTATAATTTTTTTAGCTAATTTTCGTAGAACAAATTCGTTAATGCATTTTTGAATTTTTTTTATCGAAATATGATGCGTTTGAAAAAATAAGATCTAGACGCAGTAAGTGCGTTTTGGTAGCGAATTTTCGGTAAATTTGCAGTTTAGCTCCCGAACGCTTTACAAAACACTGTTTTCAGAAACCTGCCTAGGCCCCCGCTGGATCCACAAGCCCCAAGAAAAATTTCTTGTTCACACTCCCCAAGGAAGTTACGAGGAGTGAATAGGGGTGTATAATTTTTGTAGCTAATTTTTGTAGAACAAATTCGTTAATGCATTTTTGAATTTTTTACAGAAATATGATGCGTTTGTAAGAAAAAAATGTGGACGCAGTAACTGCGTTTTGGTAGCGAATTTTCGGTAAATTTGCAGTTTAGTTCCCGAACGCTTTTCAAAAAACTGTTTTCAGAAACCTGCCTAGCCACCCCCCCCCCTGAATTCACAAACCCCAAGCAAAATTTCTTGTTCACACCCCCCAAGGAAGTTACGGGACCAGGAGTGAGTAGGGGTGCATATTTTTTTTAGATAAATTTCGTAGAAAAAATCATTAATGCATTTTTACATTTTTTGTCGAAATATGATGCGTTTGTAAGAAAAAAATCTGGACGCAGTAAGTGCGTTTTGGTAGCGAATTTTCGGTTAATTTGCAGTTTAGTTCCCGAACGCTTTTCAAAAAACTCTTTTCAGAAACCTGCCTAGCACAACCACCCCCCCCCCCCCATGGATCCACAAACCCAAAGAAAAATTTCTTGTTCACACCCCCCCAAGGAAGTTACGGGACCAGGAGTGAGTAGAGGTGCTGGGCGGGGTAGGTAGTAAAAATGAAATATGAGCAGAAAATCGAATAAAGCCGGCTTGAAAGCTGTCTTTTTCACATCTTGAAGCCATATCCCCCTCAAACCCTGCCTACCCCGCACAGCACCCCTATTCACTCCCAGTCCCATAACTTTCTTGGGGGGTGTGAACAAGAAATTTTTCTTGTGGTTTGTGCATCCAGGTCGGGTCCTAGTAATGTTTCTGAAAACAATTTGTTGAAAAGGGTTCGAGAGCTATTCTGAAAATTTACCGAATTTTCATTAAATCCTTCAAATTTCAATAACTCAATTTGCTATTAACGTAAGCTTTGTTGGTTAGAAAACCAACATTTAAGTTTATTTTCGGATTTTTTTTAAATATATTTTCAAACCATAAGTAATTTTGATAAAATGTAGTACATTGTTTCTACTACATAGGCAATACCGGTAATCAGATTGATGCCTGCTCGCATTTGCTATTAAAAATATTTTTTATGGAAATTCACTTCCATAACACATTTGCTGCATCTAGACTTTTGAAAAATGTTTATATATTTTCAAACAATAAATTTATTTCGATGAAATATGGCACATTGTTTCTACTATATAGGCAACCAAGTTTGATGCCTGCTTTCATCAAAGAAAGATATTTGATTTTAAAAATATTTTAAAGAAAATTCGCTACCATACCGCACTTGCTTTGTAATATTTGTTTTACATCAGCTAGCACTAAATCTGGCATCTCTTCATACTTGGGTATGGTGACTGTATGGCCATTGTGGTAAATCCTGTAGTCTTTTTTGTACATTGGTAGTTTTTCAGATACTTAAATAAATGTTTCATATATCATAGTTTCCCTAAAAGCGTCTACCAGTCGCGTGCTTCTTTTATTTTGCCAGTACCTGTTTGTTGTCAGTTGTGTGTGCATATATTGTATTTTTGTCAATAATTCAGGAATCTGACTCTAATTTTTTTACTTATATTTACCGGCCAATGTACCGATTCTGATATGTACAGGTGGCTTTATACACTCAGCTGTGACGATATTAATAGGCGTTGACCTCATAGCCCCTATACTAATTCTTAGTGCTTTGTTTTGTATTGTTTGCAGCTTCTTCAAGTTTGTTTTAAAGCACAAAAATTTGGAATGCTTCACGACTTTGAATCTCATCCTTGCGCAGGGGCCATGCTACTCTTCTCCGTATCGTTCCAATGTTAGTACATGTACCGCCGAAGCGAGTACGAGCTTCCTGCTTGCTGTAGGTGTATACGTGGAAGCTGTTGTGAATGCCTAGAATAGTCACAAATCCAGAGATGGCGCTTTGCGCTATACTCCACTTCATTAGTTTGCAGTGCCTGTCTTAAAGTCGACTTGTTAGAGTGCATACTGAAGAGCTCAAAGAATGACGAAACCAGTCTGTGTCTCCTGCTCTATTACTATACATGTATTTAGAACTTATCAAACAGATGTCACACAATATGTTGTTGTTCAGAAGCCGTATTTCTTTCAGAATTTTCATTTAGAAATGACTGAATCAACTGACATTATCTTTGTTACAACCAGTCATCCCTCCAGAAATAATTGACCATCCCAAATGTTAAATAGTGTCGCTATAAATGCAAACTTGCAAAAAGGGTCTATTTTGAGAATGAATTTTCTGCAAATATTTCAATTAAATGACAAAACTAGCTACTGGAACATAAATCTATGGCTTTTGTGAAACACATTTTATTTAAAAAAATTCATACTAGACAGCATCTGTTCCAGAATATTTATTTTAACGTCGCTAAATTTGACATAATACTGACAAAATTAACATTTGCTTCTTGCCTTGTTATTGGTCAAGACCCACCGACTCGCCGGCAATTTATTTTATTATCGTTTTTATATTATTAGATATTGTTTATGGGAAGTCAAAACGCAGCAAGTGCGTTTTGGAAGCAAATTTACTTAAAACTTGAGTAACTTAATTTTCTTCAATTAAGGTATGTGCATAAGTTTCTCTTAAGGTGGCATGTGTACCAAATTTCATCAAAATAGCTTTATTATATATATATATATATATATATATATATATATATATATATATATATATATATATATATATATATATATATATATATATATATATATATATATATATATATATATATATATATATTGACACAAAAGCTTGAGTTTTTCGAAAAAGAGGTTGATTATGCTAGTGAAAGAACTCGTCAGAGGGTTTTACAACAGTTGCATTGTTACCAAGTTTGATCAAATTCGTTTAGTTATTTTTTGGGTTGTCGCTCGAATATTTACATAAAGCTCACCTCTAAATTGGTGAATTTTCTTGATAAAAATCCAATAACACGATAATGAATATCGCCAAAATTAACATTAACGTATAGAATATATCACATGATATAGCATTAAAGTTTTCCTTAAAATCTAACAATATTAAAATATATAGGTTTTCCATTCAAAATAACAAAATTGGTAATCACTTCTGGTGTAACCGGAAGCAGCAAAAAACAAAAATATTTCAGTTGAGTAGAGCAATATTTCATGCAACATTTTTTCTTTCTAGGCTGCATCGGCTGAATATTTATTTAAAAGTCGCCAAATTTGACATAAGTCTGACAAAATATAAATTTGCTTATTGCCTTGTCATTGGTCAAGACCTACCGACTCGTCGACTATTTTTGAGAATTTAATTAATTATCGTTTTGACATTGTTAGATATTGTTTATAAGATTAAAAAAACCCACAGTAAATGCGTAATGGTGACAAATTCACTTTAAATTCTAAAAAATTAATTTTCTTTTAACGTAGAAACTTCTATTAAGGTATGAAAATTCACTAATACGTCTTTTCTAAATGATCTGTATCTGTCAATCTAAAATGAATAAATAAATGGATATCACCCAAATTATATTTGCGTATAGAATATATATATATATATATATATATATATATATATATATATATATATATATATATATATATATATATATATATATATATATATATATATATATATATATATATATATATATAGAATATAGCATTAAAGTGTTCCCTAGAGTCTGAAAATATTAAAATATAGCGGTGTTCCATTCAAAACAACAAAATTGATAACCGGAAGCAGTGAAAAAACATTCAGTTGAACAAAGCAGCACGAAAACCATAAGCATACAAAATTTAGGGATTGAATGTATTCCTAATATTTTCGAAAATACAGATAGTCTCGTCGTCACGACACAGACTGTGTATTTAATGAGGCAGTTTTTCCATAATTTATTGATAAAATTGAATAAAGTGTCTCAACATTTAAGTTATAGAACAAGAACGGAATCTCATTAAAAACTTTCCAACTTTACACAATCACCAAACGCTATGATGAATTTTTACTTTAATTATAAAATATTAATTATTTATGTTGGAGACTATTGAAATACTTCTATACCTATTAAACTTTTGTATTATTATTTGTGTTACTTACCTTGGTAAAATCAGGTCTAGTGTATAAATTTGATTTATTTGCGTTGGGACCTTTAACATTTTCAACTATTAACTTGGTACACCTCCTACACACCGCACCCAACATTTTTATTTAAAGATTGATCTGAATTCAAACGTTTTAAAATTTATGATAAATGTTAAAATACTTAAATTACACACATTTCTGCGGATCAAGTTGTATAAATAAATGATTAAACAAACAAGTAAATGTATAATTGCCTTGAGATAAGTAGTCAGTGATAATAACCGTTATATCATTTTTACATTCAATTAAACGGTTTATAGATTTGTTATGCTGTGGTACCAAGCAGTACTAATAAAACACGCAATGCATGAATGCAACATTACTGGTATAAGAATATCGACAGAATCAAAATAGTGAATACAATGTGAGGCATAATTAGTCGACTAATATCTTATTTTGTACTTATGCAATCCGTGAACGAATATTAATTTTGTGTTGACACACAGACAGGCACACACAAATACATATAATTATTCGTAGTTATTTTAAATTGAATACGAGGGTCATATTAAAAATGTAGAGAAGTAAGAAGATATTTCCGACACTAATTCTCCCTACTTGGATTTTTAGTTTGTTTGATGCAAAGCGAAATAAACAATAAGTAACCGTAAAATATTCGTCCTTGTGGTTTTGTTGGTAAATTTTTATTAAAAATAAATAAACTGGCCAAACAAGCAGAGTCCTTAAAGATAGATTAACACAGCCAGATTAACAGAGCACGACAGTGATGTATAACTACAAAAAAAACCTATGTTTTGTCTGAACATAATCTTGATACTGACCATAATATAAATTTTAGTAATGTTCCTATTTTACATTGTGAAACCACAAACAATAATAAAAAACATGTTTAGAAGGCTTTGAAATTACTTTTAACGAAAATTTAACCCAAAGCAAGATAATTGCGCAGTTTCAAAAAACTCAATTAAACATCAAACGGACGGTTAGTCAATCAAGATTTCAGACGACCAATCACAGCTTCAAAATATTTGGTTGTCATGGCAAATACCCGAATCATAGTCTGTGATTGGTCGTCTAAAACCTTGATTAACTAACGGTCCGTTAAATATTTAATCGAGCTTTATGTCAGCCAAGTTTTAAAAATACTATCCCTATTTATATTTCCTTTACAAAAACAAAAAGCAATTTTAAAGACACAATAGTTAGCTTTCATATGTCAGATTGACTCTTATGAACTTCGTTCAAATTTAACATAAACACTTTTGTGAATTTTTGTTATTTAGTATTTTTTACGTAAAACTCGCTTTTTATGTAAGTAACTATTTAAAACTTTTGTATTTTTTCCTATGTAAATTGTAAGTTTTGCTTTCCGTGTTGTAGCCTTGATAATGGAATAACTAATTCTGAAAACTCGGCAATATAAAAAGAATTCATCTTGCAACTGACTATCTCACAATTTTTTAAGAGACACTAATATTATCGTCACGAAAGCCTATATATATATATATATATATATATATATATATATATATATATATATATATATATATATATATATATATATATATATCTTTTGGAATGTTGCACTACACTGTAATCACTTTTAAATATACACCTTATATGTTTGCTGTACTATTTGTGATTTTTTATTGGTTTGCGTGAACTGCAGTTTCCAACCGTCCCGGTTTATAGAAGCATGGCGACGTTTACTTTAGGTGTCTTTTAATTATACGATTTAATAAGAACACTACCACCCTTTGTGTCTTATGATAGTCACAATTCACTTAGTATACAAATGTATGACTAAAAACATATTTTCTGTTTAACCCTTGTATGACACCAAACGAATAATGATTAACCAATATGTACCTTAACATAAAGATTTATCGTAATTGAGTAACTCGTTTGTCATACCTTTCATTATCAGCTGAATTTGAACAATTTATGAATATTATAGGAAATAAACCACATTTCTGGTATTTGTAAAATTTAAAAATAATTATTTAATGTTTGAAAACGATTTTGATTAGGAAAATTTTGTTAATAACGAAGTTTAAATACAGGCTTATCTACTGCTTTTCAGTCTTTAGCGAATTATTGTAAAGAAAATTTCGCTTGTAGAGAGTGACCGACTTTCTAATTTTCAATTTTTTTTTCAAATAAGCACAAACTAGACCTTCTAAAACCCATTTCCGAGGTCAGTTTCAAACTTTATATACAGTGTACAGTGTGGACCATATGTAATGAATACATTTATTTTCTCAGTTAATATTTGTATAATAAAATAAAGTTCGGGACGCAGCAAGTGCGTTATGGTAGTGAATTTTCATAAAAATGTTTTTAATAGCAAATATGTGTGTATTTTTTTTCAGAAAGCAGGCATCAAATTTGATTACCAGTATAACATATATAGTAAAAACAATATGCCATGTTTCATCAAGATAACTTGGTTGTTTGAAAACGTACAGAAATTTCCAAAAGTAAACTTAAAGTGTAACCGAAAAAATCCGTTTCTTGGTCAACCTTATAGGTTAATAGCAAATTGAGCTTTTCAAATATGAAGCATTTAATCAAAATTCGCAACCATAACGCACTTGCTGCCTCCAGAATTTCTTAACTTACAAACATGCATTATATTTCGATGGAAAATGCAAAAACATAAGGCGTTTTTGACTAAAATTTTTTTATTTGTATCACCAACGACTTATGGGCCAGCCTGTGATTGTCGAAATAGTTTTTTAAGATGTAGCTCAAAACACCGTATAATTAATGTATACAATATTTTTTCATATCTTGTATAATAACGAATATATTGAGCTTTATTGATTCTATACGAAAATTCGACAAAAATTATATACCATTAAACGATAAACTCTATAGCTAGCGCTACTGCCAAGCATCAGAGAAAGGGTCTATTTGAAATGAATTTTCTGGAAATATTTTAGTAAAATGAAGGACAATGACGGTTGAAACTAAGACTTAGGTGTTTGTAAAACATTCTTCTTGAGACATTTTCTTTCCATAGCCCGTATTAGATTCAAGTTCTTTGCCTAAATGTTGCCAATTTTTACATTTTAAATCGCAACTTTGACGTTTTGAGGAAAACCCTAATTTATTTTTCTTTAATTGCCTATAACTTTTTTATCTTTTGAGCTACAGGGACAAATTTTGGTAGGTAGCACACCTATAACGATATAAACCAGCTCACTAAATTTGGTTGCCCTTAATATGTTAATTTTGGAGATATAAATTTTTTTCGAAAGAAAACAAAATTTTCCGGGAAAACCTTGGTGGATTTTCCTGGCTAACGAACTTATCCAAGCCACTTGAGAAAGGAAGGTACTCACCAATTTTGACGTTTAATTTCGCGATTTTGACGTTTTGAGGAAGACCCAAATTTATTTTTCTTTGAATGCCTGTAACTTTTTTGACCTTTAACCTACAAAGCTAAATTTTGGTAGGTAACTTGCCTATAATGAATAAACCCGCGTATAAAATTTGGTTGCCCTTACTTTGTTAATTTTGGAGATATATTTTTTTTCAATTTTTTTCGAAAGGAAACACAAAATTTTCTGGGAAAACCTCGGCGGATTTTCCTGGATAACGAACTTATTCAAGCCACTGGCGAAGGGAAGATACTCACCAAGCTTAATCAAAATCGCTCCATTATTTTTTAAGTTATAGGTGTGACACACACACACACACACACACACACACATATATATATATATATATATATATATATATATATATATATATATATATATATATATATATATATATATATATATATATATATATATATAAACATATAAAACCTGAAACTGACTTCGGATTTGGGTTCCGGGGGTCCTAAATAGCGCTCATTTGAAAAAAATTTTCTCATTAATGAATTTTTTTTAAGAAAATTCACTAAAACCCTGAAACAGGACTATTTTAATTTTAAATTACACTTAGTAACGTAAAAATGTGATCCCTCGTTTTAGCCCCCTCTGTGTGACACTTGCAACCCCTTAATCTTTCAATTTGAAGGGTACGCTGGTGACACCGGATTTGAAAGGAATTTTCTTCTCCATTCGGAAGTGTCTTTTGTTTCGATTCTGTTCCCTTGTTACGTAGATAATGACATTGGAAATTTGAAATGAATCTTTTATTTTTGAAAGCAAACTTATTAAAATAAATATGATTAAAAAGTTCGGGACGCAGCAAGTGCGTTATGGTAGCGAATTTTCATTAAATGCTTCAAATTTGAATAACTCAATGTTCTATAAACCTAGAAAGTTGAATTTCGGTGTGTCGTAAGGTCTTTCACAAGGCAACATATTCACCAAACTTCATCAAAATAATTTTGTAATTTTCCGAGATAAAATATTTTTCCGAAAAAAAACCAAAATTTTCCCGGAAAACCTTGTCCGATTTTCCTTGCTAACGAACTCACCCAAGCCATTAATAAACGAAAAATTATTGGCAAGTTTAATCAAAATCGGTTAATAACTTTTTTAGTTATCGTGCGGATACATATACATATATATATATATATATATATATATATATATATATATATATATATATATATATATATATATATATATATATATATATATATATATATATATTTGTGTGTGTGTGTGTTCAGAAAGATTTTTCCGCGGTCTTTAATGTGAGACATACTTGGTGCTCTCCTGAATTGGCTAACATTTTCATGGAAAACTTCGAGACACAAGCCCTCAATTCATCCCAACTTAAACCAACCTGTTGGTTAAGATACGTTGACGACATTTTCTCTGTCTGACCACACGGCAAATAATCTCTAACGAATTCCTTTCTTACCTAAATAACATCGACCCACAAATCCAGTTCACCATGGAAATAGAAAATAATTTTTATTTGCCTTTCTTAGATGTACGCATCACTAAAAACCCAGTCAGAGGATGTTCTTACACTGTCTACCGAAAACCAACCCACACTAATCGTTATCTTAACGCCCAATTCCACGTCACCCATCGCAACTAAATTCCGTGGTTCGAACACTAGTAACACGATCCCTTAGACTAACGGACAACAACAACAAACAGACAGAATTAAACTTTTTAAGACAGACATTGCTAGAAAACGAATACGACAATAATCACATACTACGAAGCATTAGAAACGCACAACAACAAACCACTACACCACAACAAGAATAAACAGAGTCCACACAACAACACACAGCATTTTTACCGAACATTAAAGGTGTCACCGACAAAATGAGCAGAATTTTTAGAACCCATAGTATCAAAACCGTATTCACAAAGAGCAAAAACTGTCAAATCTGATAAAAACTCCCAAGGATACGATTCCAAACGAATCCCACGGAGTTTACGAAATTCCTTGTTCCGACTGTTCCTGAACTTATGTTGGACAAACAAATAGACGCATCCACAATAGAATATATGAACACACCCTCGCAGTTAGAAAATCCGACCCCTCATCGGCGCAGGCCAGGCATCATATTCATACAGGGCACAAAATAGACTTCGATAATGCCAAAACAATAGCACCGGCTTACAACTTTAAAACGAGAATTATCCGCAAAGCAATCGAGATTGAAAAACGTCCCGATTGTTTAAATAAGCGAGATGATGGTCTTGGCCTTCCGACTACTTGGAAACCTATTATATTTTCTTTACAAACACACAAAAAGAAAATAAATTCCACAGACAATTTTATTGCCCCATTATCTGCCTCAACAAATACCGGTGACCCACTTAATCCTCCTCATCCTACCGCGACTAGAGCCCCCACTTAATTGACGGTGACCCCACTACTTTCACCGATAATAAAGCTGGTAGACGGAACGACATATATAAGACAAGACTTGCAACGAACTGCCAGATCTCTCTGAGGCCTAGGGTTGAACACACTGAGACCTCACAGGCGATCTCCGGTGAGATTTGGGGAGTAGGCAGATTGAGGCCCCGCAATCGAGCTACAACAACGCAACCCACCTTTGTCCACCGCTCTAAGGAGTAGGCAGATTGAGGCCTTAGAGTGTACTTACATATTTCCTTTACCCACCTTTGTCCACCACTCTAAGGAGTAGGCAGATTAAGGCCTTAGAGTGTCCTTAGATATTTCCTTTACCCACCTTTGTCCACCACTTTAAGGAGTAGGCAGTTTGAGGTCTTAGAGTGTCCTTGCATATTTCCTTTACCTCTTGAAAATGGCTCCAAAGCAGGAGCCGAAACGTCGAGTTTTCATAAATTCTGGACGCGGTTTAACCCGAGAACCAAGTATGTCTCATATATATATATATATATATATATATATATATATATATATATATATATATATATATATATATATATATATATATAAACATATAAAAATTGAAACTGACCCCGGATATGGGTACTATGTGTCCTAGTTTTCGCTCATTTGAAAAACTAATTTGCAAAGTCTCACCATCGATATCTCTCTATTAGTGAATTTTTTAATAAAAATGTACTAAAAACGAAAACAAGTTTATAGTAAATGTTGAAACTGTAGACCATTCATCCCCTGACAATATGCAAGGCGGTTTCTAAATTTCTATAACCTGAGGACGTATTTGTTCAACTTCTTGCCGAATCCCATGCTTTAAATCTTTTAGATTGTTTGATCTGTTGACGTATGCTTTCGACTTCGAATAGCCCCACAACCACAAATCTAGTAAAGTCAAGTCAGGAGAACGGGCTGGCCACTCTACTGCACCACGCCTACCAGTCCATCTTTCAGGAAACACAGTGGCAATAGGTGCTCACATGATTTGCAAAATGCAGTGACGCTCCGTCCTGCTAAAACCAAATATGCCGACCGGTTCTAATTGGATTGCCATCAGCAGGATACAGCCTTTTCGGTGTTGGCCTCCATCATCCAATAAGGATTTTGTCTGCTCCATTCCCGACAATTTTGTCTAGTGACAGTGCGATTAAAAAAAAATGTCATTTCGTCAGAGAAAAGAATTATGTTTTTAAGCTATGAGTTTGATTGACACCGGTTCATTATTATTTCGCAGAGCTTGATCCTACGATCACCATTATCCTCATTGAATTCCTGCACCAGGTGAACTTTGTACGGCTGCTTAATTTGTCTGTGTAAAACACATAACATCGATATCTTGCTTATTTTATGTCCCTACCAATTTGTCTACTCGATTTGTGCGGATTTTCCCCTGCACCCAGTAAAATATTCAACGGATTTTCTTAATTATTTTTATATTTAAACCCGAGCATTGTGAGATGTCCGACAGGATCGCCATCTCGGTGCGGAACCAGGTAGTATGTGGTAACGACAGCTATAAATAACACAAAATGTTATAAAATAGAGACTGTGTACAGCCAACTAACAATTTTGTAAATTGTCATCCCTGGCCCATTTCTTCTCTAATATAGGGACAATGTATGTAACCCTAGATGTATTCTCACCATAATTAGAACCGCAGACTGGTTTCGCTCTAATTAGAGCTCGTCAGTACGGTATACTAATTAGAGCGAGAACACACCTATAAAGTAATACAGCTATGGTAGTCAGCCTCCTAGAACATTGTGAGATGTACCACAGGATCGCCATCTCGGTGCGGAAGCAGGTTATATGTTGTCACGACAGCTACAAATAATACAAAATGTTATAAAATAGAAACTGTGAAGCAATACGTATAACTTTATAAGTGTGTTCTCGCTGTAATTAGTATACCGTACTGATGAGCTCTAATTAGAACGAAACCGGTCTGCGGTCTATCTATGGTGAGAATACATCTAGCCTTACATACATGGTCCCTATATTAGGGAAGAAATGCACAGTCTCTATTTTATAACATTTTTTGTTATTTGTAGCTGCCGTGACAACATACTACCTGGTTCCGCACCGAGATGGCGATCCTGTCGTGCATCTCACAATGTTCTAAGTGGCTGGCTACCATAGCTGTATTACATTATAGGTGTGTTTTTGCTGTAATTAGTATACCGTACTGACGAGTTCTAATTAGAGCGAAACCGGTCTGCGGTTCTAATTATGGTGAGAATACATCTAGCCATACATTGAAACCCGATTTAGGACTATACCGAACATGTGCAGATTAAATTAATTTTCGCTTAATTTTATTAACTGTTGCGTGTGATACAGGACGATACTTGGCATTAAACATTTCACAGACCTCCATATGAGTTCTTGTTCCATCACCACGGCAAATCATTATTAGAACGTCTATTCTTTGTGTTTCGCTTAAATAATGAGCCATAATTAAGCAATATCTACTCGAGTGCCTGCTATAAAAAATTACAAAATAAATGAAAAATTAAGCAAAGAACTTCATTTGTAGGGCTTTATCGAAAGATGGGAATTAATCTTTATTTATCATAATAATTTATTTTCTTAATCATATCGAGTTATCATTTATTAATTTTTATCGTTTTATATTATACCTACCTGAACACCTCCAGATATTTTATCGCCCACTGTAAAATAATTTTTTTTTTAAATTTCAACAACACACCACGAGGGCTTACAGCCTAAATACTATCGTACCGTGGGTGTTGACAAGGAGGAAAGAGGCAACTTGTTAATTCTGGACTTGAAGGTTTGGAGGTTCGGAGGAGAAGGAAAAACATGTGCCGGCAAGGAATTCCACAACTTTGAAGTCCTCGGGACAAAAGAGCGGGCATAACAAGATGTTTTATGTCTGGTGACCTGGACAGTAAAAGGGTGCATGCTCTCTGTTCCCCTGGTAGATCTGTTGGGAGCAGCAGGTGGGGGAACTATGGAGGAAAGCTCGTTTGGGCTACATAAGGAAAACTCATAATGGCAAGCGGCAGAAACTGCGATCTTCTCATGTCGTATAATTTTAAATGTCATTGTCTCCGTAAATAGGCAACAGAATCGAAAATCGATGCCACTCCCGAATAGAGAATGATGATGCCTATGGAAGTTAATTGCACTTGTTAATATTAAATCCATACGTAAACATTTAATATACTTTATTATTTCACTAACTGAATAAACTATATGATACATTTAACTATAAAACATACACAGACAGCACATAACAGATAACTGACCGAGCGTGGAGAGACGTATCTTCACTGTGTCTGTTGGTAGCGAGGAGAGAGAGAGAGAGATCCCTGGTGTCTCTTATATAGTAGTTCTTGACAGCTTGCTGTCGAATAACGTAACGCAACGTTTAGCTGTCAAGAGAAACATAGGGTAGTGCTGACGAAAACACTGCGGTCGGAACCACCGCCACATACTCCCCTCTCAGTGGCAACGCTATTAGTTCAAGTATCTTCGTGGAAATCGAACTCTACGTTCATGGCGTGTAGTTTGAACGGGAACAAGAACTTCACTGTCACTTTCAGTTTCACTAGGTGTTGGACTTTCACTGTCACTTTCAGTTTCACTAGGATGTCTCTGAGGCTGGAAAGTTGTCTGTTCGTTATCACAAAGAATGAATGCGGGTTTAAGACGGTCAACAGAAATTGTCTCTTCTCCGTGTGATTTCTTGATTTTGAAGACTTTGTCAGTTCGGGATAACACTTCAAAGGGGCCGTCATAAACTGGTTCGAGGGTTTTCCGCGGAATATCAATGCGAACAAAAACAAAAGGAGCTTCCATAAGCTTAGGATGGACAAATACCTTTTTTGCAGTATGATGTTTAAAAGGTACTGGTCGAAGTTTCCTTATGTCTTCTTTCAGCTGAGATATAAGTGGTGGAACATCCTGAGCTTGTGTGCTGTTGAAAAAGTCGGTGGGTAGTTTGATTGATTCTCCGTAGACTATTTCAGCGGGTGTTGAGCGATATTCTGGAATTATGTACGATCTGAGTCCTAGTAACACAATGGGCAATTTAGCGACCCAGTTTTCGTCCATATGAGCTTTCAAGGCCTGTTTCAGAACTCTATGCCATCTCTCGATTACACCATTTGCTGCTGGGTGGTAAGCTGTGGTCTTGATGTGGTCTGCACCTAGTGTTTTAGTGAGGTGTGTGAAAAGGTGGCAATCGAATTGTTTACCTCTGTCTGTGGTGATGTATTGCGGAACACCGAAACGAGAGATCCAGCATGATAAAATAGTGTTCGCTACTGTTTCTGCTGTAATATCTGACAATGGAATTGCTTCGGGCCATCGAGAAAATCTGTCTATTATTGTTAACAGATAGCGTTGACCTTGTGATGCTGGTAATGGTCCCACAATGTCAACATTTATATGCGAGAATCTTCTCATGGCTGGGGTGTATTGTCCAATGGCACTGGAAGTGTGTCTCCATATCTTGACTTTCTGGCAGGGAATGCATGTTTTAGACCAAAGAGATACATCGCGTTTCAATTTGGGCCAACAAAATCTATCCTGGACCAGATCGACTGAAGCTGATATGCCTGGGTGAGATAAATTGTGGATAGAATCGAAAATCTTTCGGCGAAATTTGAGCGGAATGAATGGGCGAAGTTTCTTTGAAGAAGAATCGCAAATAAGATTCATTCCGTTGTCAAGAGACATGTTTTGAAATTTGTATGAGGAAGATTTAGACTGCAGAAGGTGTTTGAGTTCCTCACAAGATGACTGAGCTTGCGCAATTTCTTGGAGTGACACAGTGGAAAAAAGTGAAATTGTTTCAATGCGAGAACAATAGTCTGCGGGAATGTTTGTAGGACCTGGTATGTAGCGAATGTCTGTGGTAAATTGACCTAGGAAGTCTAAATGTCGTAGTTGCCTTGGAGATGCTTTATCGACGCGTTGTTCAAAAGCGTATGTCAAAGGTTTGTGGTCCGTATAAATGGTGAAATGGCGACCTTCTAGGGTATATCTAAAGTATTTAACTGCCTGATAAGCAGCTAGAAGTTCGCGATCGTAGGTGCTGTAAGATTTTTGGGCTGAAGTAAGCTTTTTAGAGTAGAAACCTAGGGGTTCTAGTGTTTGATCACGTAATTGTTGGAGGGAAGCGCCTACGGCATAATCAGAAGCATCGACATGGAGAATCAGTGGTAGCGAAGAAGACGGATGAGCTATTAGTGTAGCGTTTTTTAGTGCCTCTTTCAAACGTTCGAATGCTTCTCGAGTCTGAGGAGTCCACTCGATTTTACGTTTGTCGCGTTTTTTGGGATTCTGGCAGAGGTCGAATAGTGGTTGCTGAATTTCCGCAGCACGTGGAAGAGAACGACGGTAGAAATTTATGAGACCTAGAAATCTTCTGAGTTTTTCAATGGTATCGGGAAGAGGTAGGTCGGTAATAGCTTTGATGCGTTCAGGAAGTGGAAATAATCCAGATTTATTTACACAAAAACCTAAAAATGAAATTTCGGCCACTCCGAATTCACATTTAGATGAATTGATACGGATGCCGTTGTCTTGAAATGTCTGAAAAAGTTTTGCTAGATGCCCATGATGTTCTTTTTCAGAGGCTGATGCAACGAGAATATCGTCAAGATAGGAGTACGCAAAGTCAAGATGTCTTAAAATTGAATGTAAATATCTTTGAAATGTTTGTGTTGAATTACGAAGGCCAAATGGGGTTTTAACAAATTCGAATAACCCAAATGGAGTTATGACTGCTGTTTTGGGAATATCTTGAGGTGCTACTGGGATGTAAGACTAGATGCATTCTCGCAACAATTAGAACCGTAGACCGGTTTCGCTCTCATTAGAGCTCTTCAGTACGGCATACTAATTGCAGCAAAAATGCACCAAAAATAACACGGCTATCGTATAGCCAGTCTTAAAACACTAAGTGAGTAGCGAACGTGTCGCCACCTAGTTCGGAACCAAGTACTTGTTGTCACGCCCGCTCCAAATAATACAGAGAATGCATCTAGTCTTACATACTTTGTCCCTATATTGGGGTAGAAATGGGCCAGGGCTAACAATTTTTTAAATTGTTAGTTAGTTGTATACCGTCTCTATTTTTAATACTCTGTATTATTTGGAGCGGGCGTGACAACAAGTACTTGGTTCCGAACTAGGTGGCGACACGTTCGCTACTCACTTAGTGTTTTAAGACTGGCTATACGATAGCCGTGTTATTTTTGGTGCATTTTTGCTGCAATTAGTATGCCGTACTGAAGAGCTCTAATGAGAGCGAAACCGGTCTACGGTTCTAATTGTTGCGAGAATGCATCTAGTCTTACATACTTTGTCCCTATATCGGGGTAGAAATGGGCCAGGGCTAACAATTTTTTAAATTGTTAGTTAGTTGTATACCGTCTCTATTTTTAATACTCTGTATTATTTGGAGCGGGCGTGACAACAAGTACTTGGTTCCGAACTAGGTGGCGACACGTTCGCTACTCATTTAGTGCTACTGGGATATCATGGAAAGCGCGAATGATATCTAATTTTAAAAAAATACGTTTGCCTTCTAACTGGGCATTAAAATCCTGCAAATTTGGAATGGGATATTTGTCTGGGATTGTTTTAGCGTTTAGTGCTCGGTAATCCCCACATGGTCTCCATGAGCCATCCTTTTTTTGCACCATGTGGAGGGGGCTTGACCATGGACTTTTGGAGGGTCTACAAATTCCCAAGTCCATCATGTGCTGGAATTCTAGCTTTGCTTGAGCTAGCTTTTCCGGGGGCAATCTTCTAGCTTTTGCAGTGACAGGTGGTCCTTCCGTACTTATAGTATGGAAGAACTCAACCTCTGGAAGGTTGCTAGAAGAAGTTTCCTTAAACAGGTAAGAAAAGTGTTGTAGCAATTTGAAGTACTGGTGTGTCGGGTCTACGAGATGAATTTTAAAATTAAATCCTGGTGGTGGGTTAGCACCGGCCTTAGAGAGGTTTGTCTTTGTATCGATTAAACGTCTATGTTTCATATCTACAAGTAAAGCAAACTCTGCTAGAAAATCAGCGCCTATAATTGGTTGCTTGATATCGGCAAGTGTGAAGGACCAGCAGAACCTACGGCGTAAACCTAGATCCAAATCTAATAATTGTTCGCCATAGGTATGAATAGGGGTCCCGTTTGCAGCATACAAGGTACGTTTCGATTGAAATTTCCGTTGGTCGTGAGTGGGTGGAATAACTGAAATATCCGCTCCAGAGTCGATTAGAAATTTCATATTGGAGCGTCTATCAAAAATAAAAAGGCGGCGTGTTAGGTGGCTCTCGTCTCCTGCCGCGTGGAGGGAGTGCCTTATTAGTTTTCCGACACATGTTTTGCTTTGAAATTGCAAGGTTGGATGCAACGTTTGGCCTTGTTGCCAAATCGTTCATGATACCAACACGTGGAGGTTGAGGAATTTGCGGTTATGGAATTTCGAGAAAGCTTGGGTCTTTCTCGGGAGGTAGATCGGGAACGCGTTCGCAATTCGTTGACTGATGCTGTTAGCTTCTCTAATTGCGCTTCTAACTTGGCTAGCTTGTCGGGCTCGCGTGACTGAATTTCAGCCACGTTGTATTTATCTCCGGAAAATTCCACGATTTTGTCTGCTGTAACCGACAAATTTTCTAGAGAATCGTTGCTGAAAGCCAAAATTGAACGAACGTTGACTGGTAAACGTTGTAGAAATAAAATTTTAAGGAAATTTTCTACAATCTGACTACCGGCTAAAAACTTCATTTCGCGTAAAAGTTGCGATGGTTTTCTGTCGCCTAATTCTAATTCTGTTAAAAGTTTATTTAGTTTGCGACTATCGGACTCTTCAAATTCTAATAAAAGACGTTTCATTAGATCTGAATAGGGGGTTGATGATAATGGTTGGGTTAAAAAATCTGAAATTGACTCTGCGACATCAGGATCGAGTATAGCGAGTACATGACTGAATTTTGTCTTTTCAGAACTGATCTGCGATACATCAAACTGGGCGTCAACCTGCATTTGCCAGATTTTCAGGTTACGTCTCCATATAGGAGGTAATTTTATTGCAACCCTTGCCATGATATTGCTGCTTGAAGAATCTTCGGCCATTGTGAAAAAAATCAGATAATTTTTAAATTAGAAAAGACTGACCTGTTTAGATATTCGTTTTCTGTAGGCATGGGCACGTGCGTGGAAGTTAGGCGACGTCGGCTGGAACATCAGGCTGGGCATCTTCGGCTTGCGGCACGGGGTCACCAATATGGAAGTTAATTGCACTTGTTAATATTAAATCCATACGTAAACATTTAATATACTTTATTATTTCACTAACTGAATAAACTATATGATACATTTAACTATAAAACAATCACAGACAGCACATAACACATAACTGACCGAGCGTGGAGAGACGTATCTTCACTGTGTCTGTTGGTAGCGAGGAGAGAGAGAGATCCCTGGTGTCTCTTATATAGTAGTTCTTGACAGCTTGCTGTCGAATAACGTAACGCAACGTTTAGCTGTCAACAGAAACATAGGGTAGTGCTGACGAAAACACTGCGGTCGGAACCACCGCCACAATGCCTTTCAAATGAGGTGTCACAAGCCTACGTTTCCGATTTCAAAGTTTAGAAGTTTGTAACGCCATACACGTTTCTCTTTATTTTCACTCTTGTATTGTCAATCATAAACAGAGTTGCCACCTATAACGTCACCATTTTGTCTATCGAATAACTGAATACTCTGTGGTTTCTAAAGAAGAAGACGAATTCTAAAATCTAAAACTCAATGTTATTCTACTATTTTAAAAATAACTGACGTCACTTCTCTACAACCGACAGCTATGTACTATACGATAAAAAATTCGCTATTTTCCTCTTTTATCGCATTTCATTAAAATTATCACTTCTAGTGCGCACAACGACAGAATGCTGCCGTAGGATTTATATTATAGTTCCATCCAGATATGAAACACTTTAATCTCACGATATAAAATTACTCTTAACCTAAAATGTATCTTACCCTAGTTTTTTGCGTTTTTTAGATGTGCTCTAATCTGCTTGCTTATTTTTATTTATAATAGCTTGTTTTTATTAAACATATGTTGCAATGCTGTAGATACTTCATGACACTTGCTTTCTAAATTCTACGCGACTTTTGAATTATTGTTTGATGTAACTGTAGTCATTTAGCTGAAAATTAAGGTGCGTTTTACTTGATTTGATGAACGGGCACGTGGCCACGAAGCATCACACTATACCTATAAAACAACGTGTTTGAAGAGAATATCGCTTTTTATTTAGAACATCCCGTTCAGTGTGCCGTTCAGACTAGTAAAAGAACCATCCAGAACATACCGTTCAGAGCACCATTCAGAGCATGAAGATGAAGTATCCACTGTTCAGAACACCAGCCAAAGCACCAGTGGGAGCACCATCTAGAGCACTGTTCAGAGCAAGGAGGCTAATGCTACCAGCCCCATGAAGCTGCAGAATACCTTCAATTATCTTAAGAAATTCTACCAGCCCCATGAAGCTGCAGAATCGTCTTAACAATTTTTGCCAGCTCTAAGTGGTGATTTCATTTTGTGAATAAAGCCTTGTCACATCACAGAACTTGCAACACACAATATTAAGTAGAAGTAGCTTAATTTGATTGTTTTTCTTTAATTTACATTTCACCTTATAATTCAATTTTTTCTTTCATTTGTCATCAAGTATCCATTTGCTTTATTAATTAATTACATGTGAATGTTCAATATTTTATTCTACAATAAACGATGTAAACCGTATCCCTCTCTCTTTTCTTTTTTTTTTTTACAATACCACCTCACATGCAGATAAAAATGGTGAGAATTCACGTCCTTTATATCTCATGCTCAAGTGATTTATATTTGATGTATTTCTTTATTATTTTGTTTTAATGACTATTAGTGGGAATACATGTTTTTTGTTTTTTAATAAGCCAGTCATTAATGGTTGTTAAAGTAAGTCACAGGTTGCAAGTTTATTCATTTATTTTATTTATTTATTTATTTAAATTGCTCCATAGATCTCTACAAGATATAGGAAATAGTCAACAATGAGCATTCTAAAATTACAGGCGTTTACTGCACAAATACGAAAATTAACAAAACACACAATGAAACACTGTGTGTGTTTTGTTTCTTCAACGTTGGCCTATTTCCGCGACTATGGCCAATCACCGACGCCAGGGAGCAGTTTCACCTCACTATCCTGGAAATTTTGCCGAACCCCTGCCTTTCTGTAAGGATGGTAGGGATCTTTAACGTGCCCAACGGGACCGACGGCTTTACGCCCCCTTCGAAAGACGGAACGTGCAGACATTCAACTTGGTCAAATACACTGTCAGAACCTCGTTTTTTTTTCAACAACACACCACGAGGGCTTACAGCCTAAATATTATCGTACCGTAGGTGTCGACAAGGAGGAAAGAGGCAACTTGTTAATTCTGGACTTGAAGGTTTGGAGGTTCGGGGGAGAAGGAAAAACATGTGCCGGCAAGGAATTCCACAACTTGGAAGTCCTCGGGACAAAAGAGCGGACATAACAAGATGTTCGATGTCTGGTGACCTGGACAGTAAAAGGGTGCATTCGCTCTGTTCCCCTGGTAGATCTGTTGGGGGTATCAGGTGGAGGAACTATGGAAGAAAGCTCCTCTGAGCAGTGCCCGTGCAGATATCTATGAAAGAGAGAGAGGTCACCAACGGCACGTCGGTGGGCAGCCTTTGGGTGAGGGTAGGGTCACCGATGAGCCGTATAGCTCTGTTCTGAATGGAGTCCAGGATAGCGAGTGTAGAAGCGGCAGCAGCACGTCAGATGTGGGAGCAGTATTCGAGGTTTGGTCTTATTTGTGAAGTATATAAGGTATAGAGATTAGCTGGTGAAAAGTATTTGCGAGCGCGGAAGAGGAAACCTAATTTCTTAGCAGCCGCTTCTGCAATTGATGTGACATGTTGGTGCCAATTGAGATTTCGATCCACAGAGATGCCAACAAGTGAAAAGCACTCATTACTTTGAATAACTTGGTTGTTTATTGTGATGGATCTAGGGCTGGTGTATCTCTTATGAGAATGAAAGCAAGACTGTGATTTGGTGGGGTTGAATTGTACAAGATTTCTACTTCCCCAGTCTAATATTTTTTGGAGATCCACAGAGATAGAACCCTCGATAAGTCTGCGATCCTCATCTAACTGGGCTAAAGAGACAGACTTAGATTAGGTTAGGTAGGCTTAGGTTGATGTTAATCTTACAGTTTGTACTGAAAAAGTGAAAGCAGAAACCTGGGATCGAACCCAGTACCCTTCGGTTCAGAGGCACACGTTCTTACCCCTGAACCACCGAGGTTCTCAATGAAACACTGAAAATCTATAAATAATCCATAAAGTGCCTCAAGCATATATAGGCATATATATATATATATATATATATATATATATATATATATATATATATATATATATATATATATATATATATATATATATATATATATATATATATATATATATAAACACAGATCTCCTCATTAGCGATTTTTTTTTAATTCGCTAAAAACATAGTTAGGGATTAGAGTTATTTCGCAATGCACAATTTATGTCACAGTCCTTCGTCAGATGCTTAACAGAGTCGATAAAGTGCTTATTGAGGCTGTCAGCAATTATATTAAGATAAGTCCAAACGACTCCGTCACTTGGCACAGTGTTGAGAATAGCCACCTTGCTGTTTGTCTTCCCCGGGATAACATTTTCTTTTTTTTTTTTTTATGTCAACAACACACCACGAGGGCTTACAGCCTAAATACTATCGTACCGTGGGTGTTGACAAGGAGGAAAGAGGCAGCTTGTTAATTCTGGACTTGAAGGTTTGGAGGTTCGGAGGAGAAGGATAAACATGTGCCGGCAAGGAATTCCACAACTTGGAAGTCCTCGGGACAAAAGAGCGGGCATAACAAGATGTTCTATGTCTGGTGACCTGGACGTTAAAAGGGTGCATTCGCTCTGTTCCCCTGGTAGATCTGCTGGGGGCAGCAGGTGGGGGAATTATGGAGGAAAGCTCCTCTGAGCAGTGCCCGTGCAGATATCTATAAAAGAGAGAGAGGTCACCAACGGCACGTCGGTGGGCAAGGGATGGAAGCCTTTGGGTGAGGGTAGGGTCACCGATGAGACGTATAGCTCTCTTTTGAATGGAGTCCAGGATAGCGAGTGTAGAAGCGGCAGCTGCACCCCAGATGTGGGAGCAGTATTCGAGGTTTGGCCTTATTTGTGAAGTGTATAAGGTATAGAGATTAGTTGGTGAAAAGAATTTGCGAGCCCGGAAGAGGAAACCCAATTTCTTAGCAGCCGCTTCTGCAATTGATGTAACATGTTGGTGCCAATTAAGATTTCGATCCACAGTAATGCCAACAAGAGAAAAGGACTCATTACTTTGAATAACTTGGTTGTTCATTGTGATGGGTCTAGGGCTGCTGTATCTCTTGTGAGAAAGAAAGCAAGACTTAGTTTTGGTGGGGTTGAATTGTACAAGATTTCTACTTCCCCAGTCTAATATTTTTTGGAGGTCTACGGAGACAGAACCCTCCATGAGTCTGCGATCCTCATCTAATTGGGCTAAAGAGACAGGCTTAGAATATTGTATGTTTGAGTGGAGGGTGCTGTCGTCCGCGTAACTGTGAACTGGGTTGGATGTGCTAGAGAGGAGGTCATTGATGTGGAGAAGAAACAAAGTAGGGGCTAAAGCTGAACCTTGAGGAACTCCTGCATTAATTGGATACAGTTTAGAGGAATGGCCATCCACAACAACAGATATGCTCCTGTTGGAGAGGAAATTTGCTGTCCAGGTACAAAGTTTTGGTGGTAGGCCATAGGCCGGAAGTTTATTAAGCAGCGCTGCGTGCCAGACCTGGTCGAATGCTTTGGATATGTCTAGAGCAACAATCTGGGATTCACCGTGTTGTTCCATAGACTTGTTCCAAGAATGGGTGACAAAGGAAAGGAGGTCGGCAGTCGATCTGCGCTGACGGAATCCATACTGCCTGTCGTGGATTAGACTGTGTTTTTCAAGGAATTTTAGTAGTTCGGTGTTTATATACTGTAATTGCTTCCCGCATACCTTTATTTTCATAGTACTTTTTCTTGGCGTCTTTTAACCTAGCATCCTGCTGTTTCTTTAGACTATTATACAACTTCTTACATTGCTGATTTGTAACCGTATCTAGTAGAAATGGAAAATCGCGAATCAGACACCGCTCTCGTACAAGTTTCGCTGATATACAATAGATGGTGTAGAAGCAATTTTGCGGGACATAGATCTCTTTCTCACAACTGGAAACGCAATCTGAAATAAGGCATCAAACTCAGAGAAAAACATGAGTTTTTTTGCCGCCACTGGCTCCCGACAGACCTGGTCCCAGGATGTACAATTGAAAAGATATACAAAATGGGATATACTTCCCTAGGTGAATGACCCTTTATACACATATACAACAGAAGTCTGATCAATAACCGGGATAATATACGATAATACGATAATAACTGCGTGTTATGATATCTCATTGTATTTGTCGATTCCTCAGTTTTAACGTCGGCCGAGTAACATTACAAAATATGTTATCAATACAAGATGCTCAGGCACCGTTTTCGTGAAATCTGACTAAAAAGGGCGCAGAAATCAGGACGTTAACCACCTCCATCGTCAACCAGATTTCCGTCAGACGAACCACCTCAAGATACTTCAACGAACACACATAGACATCTAGAACTTCGATCTTTTTCCGGGCACTTTGAGAGTTTACGTTTAGTATCCTAAGCGGCTTACCCATGCTGAGAGTTCCACAGAGAAATTTAGTGTCGTTCTTTGTTTCAACAGCAGAAAAGTGCCACAATGGGGGAATTAAAGCGAGAGGTGAAATTTTTACGGTACAAAGCGTAATTTAAAAATAAAAATCGACCTGTTTTTTTTTTAATTATACAAAATCATTAACTGAGAAACTGAATTTAATCATTACATATGGTCCACACTGTATATGCACATGGCTTGCTAAGCTTCTACGCCACCTAAAGACTTCCAGTCTATTTAACTACACTGTAAACTTCTTTTTGGAGACTTAGTTCGTTGATAAGTTCTGAGAGTCAAGTTTTTCCATGGATAATTGCATTTTTCTCATCCTTGAATAACGCCAATGTCTTTTTAAGTAATTTAACTCATATTTTGCCATCAAACTACAGACACAATGTGCCAAAATTTAGTTAAGTTGAATAACGGTAATCTAAATTTTTGTAGAATTAAATTGAACCTAATTTCGAAAATCCCGCTAAATATACTCCTTGTTGTTAGGGTAGGACATTACTGTGTGATGTAAAGTTAAATAAAATAAACCAAGATGGATATATTATATGATTTTGTCGTTGTCCATGTTTCTAATTGACATTAATGTTACAATATTTGTTTAATACATTAAATTGACAACAAAATGGGAGTGGAGTGTGGAGTGGAGCTTAAAAAAATCAGCCACTTTAATTTAACGTGTGTGCACAGAAAAAGGTGTGGCATTGGAAGGTTATCCATCATCGACATATTAAATTAAACATAAATGAGCTTCTAGGTAAGTTGCGTCATGTATTGCAAAACTTATGAAAATTCTCTACTACAACACACTTGCACTTGCACACGTTTTGACTTGTACTGTGGTATAATATTATAAAGGTGTCTTTTTTATAATAACTTGACAGTTGATTTTTGTGCCGCAAGACGAGTGTCTATTCGTTTCTTCAATAGTTGGAGATTATAGGTCTCGGAAAACATGTCTGCCGGGTGAGCGCCCCAAAGCTTAGACGCTCTAGGAAAGAAAGAAGATTCGTAACGAAGTGTTCAATAAATCAGTAATTTGATGAAATGATAGTATCGATAGAAAATGCGCAAAGATCTCCAACATTTCCTGTGTTTTAGACAAGTAATTTTTACTCTGATATATGAATCTCATATAAACCAAGCAGCACGTTTCTGAATAGAATGTAGAAGAATCAAGGTTGTCTTAGGGACAGCAATCCAGAGATGATAGCAATTATCCAACTGTGTGCCTATATGTGCTTTATGCGACGTAAGAAGCTGATGTAATGAAATCAAACCTTTGACCAAAAACAGAAATTCAGCCTTCTTTGCTGCTGCCTATGCAATATTGGGAACATGTAGATGTCAGCAAACAGTTATACCCAATGTATAAAATGTGGATTTTTTGACAATATTGTGCCAGCCATCTGAACGTCTTGGCCTTGTATGTCACTTTTCTTAGATAAGATGCAAATCGTTATTTTTGAAGAATTGAACAAAATCAGATTTGCAGAGCCAGCAATCTTAGACAGGTCATCATTGTGGAAGTTACATTGACTCTCGTTGATAAGGAGCTTGAAGCAGATGGTGTGCGAGTCTATGAGAAGGTCACTAGTGTGAAGAGTGCTATCAGCAAAACTTTGGATCAGGATGTTAATTATTAATAGAAGGCTATTCATATGGAGAAGAAACAGTGTGGGAGTCAGAACTGACCCCTGTGGAACACTCGCAATAATTTATAATTTATCTCAGGAAACATTATTAACAACAGCATGTAAGCAGCGCTTCTTCAGAAAACTAGATATCCATAGGCATAGTTTCAAAGGCAATTCGTATGATGAGATGCTTTAGAAATGTCCAATGAAATTTCTTAACTTTCTTCAAATTTTTCGGGAGCAGAACTCCAAAGATGTGACGTGTATGTCAGAATGTATCCAGTCGATCGGTTTTGACCAGAGATATATACAATTAGATATCTAGGGAAGCTGATGTTGTCGTTTTTGTCACGTAGATATGAACAAACAATGTGAGTCATTCGACATTTGACTGTATACACAACCCTTGTCTCCGGTTGCTGAAAGCCTTGTTAAAATTCAATACGACGAGTTAATCATTGGCTCAGTCGGCCAATCATAGACCGTGATTCTGGTTTTGTTACAATGATGAAGTAAATATATTGAAACGGTGATTGATTGCTTTGATCAATGATTAGCTAACAGCACGTTGAATGTTTGACAAGCCTTTCTAAAACCGGGCATATATACTTTTATCTGAGAAGTTGACGTCAACTGGGTGACTAGCTGACAATTGCCTGTCTGTTTCACCAAACCATTTGCGTTGTTGTGTTGTATCGCTACCATCTTTCTCGTACGCAGGCACTGACCATTGGCATACTTTTATAATTGTATATCCATGGTTTTGACGAAAGCCGTATTGGCCATCACTTAGAATGTTTGATTTTACATATATTTTATAAATTCCATGTTGATAACTTTTTTATAACTTTAGGCAAGATGAAAATTGAACCATAGTTTCCCACATAGAGCTTCCTTCCTTTTAAGAGATTCGGTTGGATGTTAGCTAAGCAACCCGGCAGACTTTCCGGCAGCTCAACTTGGCAGCCAAGAGTGGAAGAGCCTAAAACACCCGGCGCCCATACGCACTAAGAGGTTTACTTCTTGACTCTCAAAGAGAAACCAACTTACGAGCATCAATAAAGTGTTCTATTATGACAGAATCATCAAATATTGTCAATCTTCATGAAAACGGTGCGTCTGATACATACAAAAATATAATACATCGTCCTTAGGGACAGGCTGGGCTCGATTTTGTTTCCAATAACTTTGGGTGATGAATAAAAAGACCTTTTCTTTCCAAACAAGTATTTTATTCCTTGTCCCGACGCGTTTCGACCCTTTTTAACAAGTCATTTTCAGGGGAATCTAGAATTTACAAAAGGCTTGTCAGAAAACCTAAGTTTTCCGGTAGGCTACTTCTGCGAGGGTACAACACAGGAATATAAGATAAAATTAGGTAACAACAGCTAACCCCAACACTAAGTCAAAAGTTAAAGGTTAAAATGTCAAGCTACAAAGCTATAAAAGTTCGCAGGTATACAGTAATAAACTGCTACATGCAATAAAAATGAAAACAACTACAAGTCATATTGAACTACAAGAAAAGCTAATTTGTCTTGAGATTTTTAAAAAATACAATAAGTCTAATTCTAAAACTCATAAAAGCTTAAAAATTCTCCAAAATTTATGTTCAAGCTGAAGACAATAACAGGAGCTAAAGCAAACAGCACAAACACAAGCAAGCCATGCAGCTAAGAAGAAACTTTCAGAGAACATCAAACTCATTAAATGAATGGGAATTGAAACAGAAGCGAATTTTGTACTGTTTTATGAAACATGAACACGAACTTACTTGTCTTGTTATTATTCATTTCATTCTTTTATTCATCACCCAAAGATGTCAACCCCAAACATTTTGACGTTTAGGAACAATAATGTTTCCAATAATATGGAAATACCCCTCATCTTATAGAACAGTAATATAATGCCACATCAAATTCAACTTAGTTTAGAAGCACACATTCTAAGAACTATTGTTGGGCCTTGATGCTGTTTTGATGTCTGAATTTTCCAAAATGTGCATAAGAGTGCGATGATTGAAATTTATGGACTTCACAGTTGAAAGACCTGGTGGTCTCTTTTCCTGCGAATCAGCGCAGCAGTTGAAGCAAATGCATGCGCAAATAGATCAGCCATTTTTTTGATGACACAGAGAACACCCAATCATTTGAAGCCAGAGGGGAAAAGATGCTGGTTGTGAAATTTATACCCATCAGTTTTGCCATTTTATCTTTTTTTTATCATAGATATGTTAAATAACCGTAGGAAAACAAACATTAATTAGCCAAGTTTTGTTGTCACTTCAGCTAAACTTATACTTGGAACTTTTCGCAATAATAATAACACACTGTACTGAGTGAAATGAATCACAAGTAGTTACATTTCTCTATAAGTACTAGAAAGTAAAAGATGGTGGAAATTTTTCCTAGAGACTTAGCGAACCCAAAGTTAGATCCTCTTATTCATGGTCTTGTTCGCTCCAGTTGCTTAGACCCGTCTTTATGCCATACAGATGAGTTGTTTGTCAGCCTTCTACTGTCTTTGCCCCATGCTTGGCGGATACTTAAGACTACGTCAAATGGAACTATAATGTCCAGTTAAGCTGGCATTTCATCTGTTGATTTGATGAGTGACTCTAATTAAATAATTTCCAGGATCTTCAAGTGGCCAACCAAGTCTCTTAGTTTGAATTTGTCTGCTTGAAATAGTCTTGAGGCACTTGGTGCTGCTTCCCTCTTCATGCATGTCTGCAGTGCAGTAATATTCGGCATTCCCTCTATTGCAGCTGTGGAACATGATCTAATAGCTCATGTTATTCCAAGACAGATCAGCCTCTGCAATTTGCTTTGTGTTAAGGCTTGTTCCGTTCTTGGCCTTATACTATAGATGCATATGTGGCCATGGGTTTAACAACAGTTTAGTATATCCAATATACCATCCTGCGATTCAGCCCCCCTGTCTTTCCTACGAGTCTACGACAAGGCCAAATTGCCATTGTGGCTCTCGAAGGAGTTTTTTCCAAGTGTGTGTGTTCCAGTTTAGTTTTTTATCTAAGATGATCCATAAATACATACACACTTGGAGACTACTGCTCTAGCGTCACTGATGGTTTTCGTTTTTGGAAATGAAGGACGTAGCCAGCGCGTTAGCTAACTCGAGCAAGTGGTTGTTCTGAATTCTAGATGTTTTTCAAGTAAGGGCAACAACAATCAATAAATTGATCCATAAATATTTAACTTCATTGGAAAATTGTATATGTGTTCAATTCAGAATGGGAACTTTTGAATGTAGTTTCCTTCTATTCGTTAATTCGACAAGAACTATCTAATGAGGATTGACCTTAAGCCCCTCTGCCTCACACCAGTTGCTTATGCTTGCCGTTTACTGTTATGACAATATCATCTGCGTATGCTTGGACTATAAATCCTGCTCCGCTCAATTTAGTCATAAGTTTATCAACAACGAGCGACCACAGCAGAGGTGCTGGCACTCCTCCTTGAGGACAACCTTTTGCCGTCGTTACTGTTGCGTTCGTGTCATTTGTGGTGGCTGTGATAACACGGCTTTTAACATTGACCAACCCTTCTTACCAAGGCAAATTCCACTTTCCTTCCTTGTAGAGCCCGTTTGATGAACTGATATGGCATGTTGTCAAAGGCACCCTCTATGTCAATGAATACACTGAGGGCTACTTCTTTAGCCACAAAAGTTTTTGCTATACCCCTCACTAAACATTGTAAGACATCTAATGTGGATTTTCCCCCCGGATGGGCGAATTGTTGTACATAGAGCGGTTTTCTTGTTAAGGTTTCGCTTCTAATGAATTGATCTAATGCCTCTTTAGGAGAAAGGATGTGAGGCTATGGCGCGGTAGGATTTTGCTTAGCCCATAGGGTGAAGTCCTTTTTGTTATATAAACACCACATTTGCCTCTCTCCCTGCTGAGGAATATAGCCTAGGATTAAACCGGCTTGGAATATTCGTTGCAGGTGAGGTTTTAATATGTGAAAACCCCGCTGTAACAAGGCTGGAAATATGCAGTCTCTGCCAGGCGATTCATAGTGTTCGAAAATCTATATCGCCGATTCAATTCTGTTAATATAGAAGATTTTATTTGCAAGTCTTTGCCCAACTCTCACTGGGTTTATCAACATTTGATCAGCTGAGCTGCTTTGCTGCAAATTATCTTCTGTGTTTTGTGAGCCCGTATGATAACTGTAGTGCTTTTCTCTGGGCTGTTAGTATATTCACAGTCTCACTAAGCACACCACCGTTGTTTGAATGATCTTTTGATATGGATTTCTGTGGTCGCTTTTCGGGGGCCAGTTTATTTATCCCTTCGCAAACCTCTTTCCATGTTCTCCTTTTGAATTGTCTAAGTTCTTCGTTATACGAGGTTAGGGCTTGTCGGTATTCAGCCCAGCCTCCAGTCTTTTTGCCGAATTAGGTAGCCTTTCGCTCAGCAGGACAGCTGCTCTCGTAGGCAAACCTTATAATTTAATTTAGGTGACTTCAGGCTTTGTCAAGCTGCTCTGCAGTGCCGAGATCACAGTTTAGCCCCGAACTCCCGTCCGAAGATGCATCCCCGTCCTAATTGGCGGTGAGCATTGGCGTCACATTCAATGATAAAATACTTGTTTCTTCCCCTCCACCACCGGATAAGGCGTTTAACTTCCTCTGTAGGTGGCTGGCTTTCATCATCCTCGGGTAGGTAGGCTAAGGCTGTTGACACTTCTACCAGTTCAGCTGCCAAGTCTTGCGGGATGAACTCTGAAATAGGAGTAACCTGTATATTACTCTTGAGCAGTAAAGCTACTCTTGGTCTGTCATGTGTATTGCAGTAAGTCAACCCGCATGATTTTATATTGATGCCCTTAATTTGTCCTCTATAAATCCGGGGCCCTTGTAGTATCTCTCTATTTAGGTTTTATCTAATAAACGATCATCTAAGCACGCTCGTAGCTACTTTGAAGTGCTGTAGGTATATTTCGATGCACTTGGGGATTCTTATTACCTCATCGTGCTTTTTCTTTCCCTTTGGGTATTTCTGCCATCAGTCGTCAGTCATCATAAGCCTTTTTATTTACGGGCTTTTCTGTCGACTTTGTAGTCAAGAATACTTTAAGTTTATCTCTAATCAATATGACAAGATCGTCTGCATGTGCTTGGTCTTCATACTCCCATAGTTCTAAGATGGTCAGCAAATCATCCATGAAGAGGGAACAAACCAAAGAAAATCATACTAATTGTTGCAGACCACCTCTCCCTACAGGGAGGTGGTCATGGACCTGTTGTATAGCATGCTTCTGATTCCGCCACACATGGTAGGTTTATCTGGTCTAGCAGCTGTTGCGTCATAGAAGGAGTTGGGTGACACATTGTTGGATGCTCCTTGTATGTCAAGATGCAACCACAGCTATCCAGGGCGTGGGTGATTTTCTCGACAAGCTTGTAGAGTGCTAGCTCACTAGATTTGCCAGTTTAGTAGGCATAATAGTGGATATTCATGGAGTTTGTGATCAAGACAATTTCATTATTGAGGAAAGGAAGGAGTCTCCAAGCCAATCTGAACAAGAGCACATTCAACCGCTAAAGCAGTAATTATTTTATCTAGTAACGTTGCAGTTGTCGCTATGCAGGCGTTTATATAGTTCTTCGGTTGGAAAGTTTATCTCGTTAAAGCAATCAATTTGTAAAGTAAGTATGTGCTAAAAGAACTAACATTTATTTCTGTGGCTTTGTGAAAAAGTCGCCATACTAAGTATAATTGCATCATGCCCATCATGCTCCAACAGAATACAGATATACTGGCGCCGGCGCTTACCCTCATTATGAGGGCCAGCCTGGCTCTGGGGTACAATCCGAGGCCATGGAGACTGGCCAGGGTTGTATCCATTCCTAACCCTGGGCGTCCAACAGACCAGGCAAAGTCCCTGAGGCCAATAAGTCTCATGTCCTTCTTGCTAACAACAATGGAAAAACTGCTCGACCGGCACATTGGGGGCGGTGTACTGGAAGCATATCCCCTACACTGTGGACAATATGCATACAGAGCAGGAGTCTCAACAGAAACAGCACTGCACCAACTGGTGCTGAAACTGGAGAATACGCTGGAGAACAGGGAGGTGAGGCTTGGGACCATCCTAGACATAGAGGGGCCTTCAGCAGCACCTCATTCGGATCGGTTCTGGCAGCTGTCACGGAGCGTGGAATAGAGAAGACCTTACTCGCGGGAGGGACTCTGCTGGCGGGGGTCGCGGCGGGTTGTCCGCAGGGGAGCGTTCTCCTTTGCCCTGGTGCCTAATCGTGGACGGCCTGCTAGGGAGGCTCTCGGGAGGGGGGTATGAGATACAGGGCTATGCGGACGACATTGTCATCATAGTCCGAGGAAAGGTTACATAATCAGTGTGGGAGCGCATGCGGACAGCGCTGAAAATGGTGGAAAGATGGACGGTTGGTCAAGGGCTCGGGGTGAGCCCCGAGGAAGCAACCGTCATACCGTTTACGAGGAGGAGGAAGTGGGAGAGCCACAGAAATCTCACTCTATACGGTAGGAACATTCCAATGGCCAAGGAAGTAAAATATCTTGGTGTCGTATTGGACTCTAAGCTAACCTGGAATAGCCACGTTGAAAAAATACTGCGTAGAGCAGTGATGACACTAGCCGCCACTAGGCGGCTATATGGAAAACCGTGGGGACTAAGACCTTGTATGGCCCACTGGCTGTACACAAGAGTGGTCAGACTATCGTTAACACACGCGGCACGCTGGTCTGGTGGCCTAAGGTGACACAATCCAGCGCCAAACAAAAGCTAGTCATCCAAAGGATGGCTTGCCTAGGCATCACAGGGGCCATGTCCTCAACCCCACCAGCCGCCATGGAGGTGTTGCTGGATGTGCCCCCCTACAATTAAGTTATTATGGGGAAGGCCAGGCTAGGACTATACAAACTAGCCTGCAATGATAGACTGAAGATCAACCCAGGCTTCAGGGACCACTGCAAAATTCAGGAGATCGTGGAGCCCATGCTTGAAATGAGATCAGACTTCACGAACCCGCGAATCTGTAGGGAAAAAAACTTTACAGTGGAAATCCCCGACCGCAATGCATGGCGAGAGGAGACGTCTGGCATACCACGGGACGCGTTGGTCTGGCTCACGGACGGATCTGACGGGGAGCGTGGGACAGGGGCAGGTATTTATTCGGAAGGACCGAGGGTAAGTCATAGTATTTCCCTCGGAGCCCATGCAACGATCGTTCAGGCCGAAATGTACACCAACAAGGGGATCATCACAGCCACAGACAGCCGTAAGTAGACCACGGGTAAACTCCTGGCTGGTGAGTGAGTGCCGAGACGAGACGAGGGACCTGGCTGGGCAGAATGAGGTCACCTTCATCTGGGTGCCCGGTCACTCGAGAGTCAAAGGCAATAAAGAAGCTGACAGTCTCGCGAAGAGAGGGTCGGCAGAACCATTTATGGGACCAGAACCGGTTCTGGGCGTGACAAAGAGCACGGCCAGGCGAGCCATTAAGTCCTGGATCAGAAACGAACGCAAGGTGTACTGGAAAGACTGTCAGTAATTGACGAACCCAGTTCAAAGAGAGCTGTGGAGCTGCTAAATCTTAGCATAGGACAGCTCAGAAACATAACAGGTCTCTTGACGGGACACATGGCCGTCAAGAAACACCTGCATAAAATGGGGCGGTTCGAGGGGGACCGCGCATGCAGACTCTGCGGCGAGAGGGATGAATCAGCACAGCACATCTTGTGCGAGTGTAAAGCTCTGGGCCGCAAAAGTCAACTGATCTACGGTCACTCTAGACCGGAGACAGAGCATTATAAAACTGCACCTTACCAATCGCTGTGCAGACAGTGATTTTGGAATGGGTGGAGTAAAAAGACTAAGGGAATGTACAATAAGCCAAAGGGTGCAGTGCTTTCGGGGCGGCGAAGTCGCGGAGGAGCCCTGAGGGGAAAAATTATAATTGCAAGTATGTATAATTGTAATATCCCTGCTGTAACCTGTACCTATACTGCATTCTAGCGGTGTCCATAATTTAGGTTATCTGTGGATATATAAATATTTAAAAGCAAATCAGAATATTTAAAATAAATATATTTTCTTATTTCTATACAACTTTTAAGGCAAGACTTTATAAGGATTCAGTATCCCGTTAGGATCCATCATTTTCTTCATTTGTTTCATCAAGTTTATGGCCGAATTACTTTTGGAATATTTCATGTACTGTGGTTTCTTAAAACCAATTCCATGCTCAGCACTTACGCTTCCTTTGTGTCTAGCTGTCTCCTCGTAGACATATGGTTCTATTTTGTTATGTACTTCTTTATTAAATTCACTTGTAGTTATGTTCAAATGGATATTTCCATCACCTTAAAAACACAAACATTTAGAGACAAATAATATTATATAGTTTAAAAAAGTTCTGGATGGGACAGGTACGAGATATGTGTAATAATGGTGCCAATGTCACATTATTTGTCGTGTCAATACATGCTTTCAAACAGATAGATCAATTTTCAAGAGTCTGTAGACGTGTGTGTATGTCTGGTTTGTCTGTAAACATTTTTAAAAGTAACAAATTTTCACTGAGCTTTCTGTATTGAAATAATGTTTTTCAATTCAGATCCTTGTGTACCATATGAAATTAGATTCAATTGTTTAAAACTGTTATATGATAAAACACTTATAAATTCAGTAAATAACTAGGTTCTTGTTTTCAAAAACACAGCTGCTATCGCACTTGGAACGCTGTTCAAAATTGTTGAAATGTCTAATTTTTGGAGCCATGTACTCAAAGCTTCCAATCTGCCTACTCCTCGTATTATACTAGAAACTGTCTTTAAGGTCCCAGCGTGTTAACTTGAGAGATATTTTTAATTTCATTCATTGCTTTAGGTGTAGATTAAGGCCTTAGATAATATTCATTCTGGCATTTCTTAACCGCTCTTGAAAATGGCTTCAAAAGAAGAGTTGAAACGTTAGAATTCAAACTATTTATATCAGAAACCAAGATACAGTCCAATCAATGGTCTCTACCACCAAAAAAGCAGAAAAGCGCTTTATCTGCGGTAAAAGTGTAGACCACAATCATCTGGGATTTACGTGCAATGATTTTTAACGATTATTTGGGAAAAGGTTAGGCAATAACTAAGACCACTATCTCAATTCACTGCAAAAACGAACCAAACAAACCTCAAGGAAAAAAGGCCAGTTTCGGCAAAGAATAAAATGTTGTTTCGTCAGGATAAGGTACATTACACAAGTCGGAATCACCATGAATAAACTTCAAGAAATGTTAAAATTAATACCACATACACCATAATGTCCAGGCACAACTCTCAGCGGCCTTTAATTTTTCTCCAATCTTATAGCTCGGCAGTAAAAGGTATTCTTTCACTTACGAAGTGATAGCGACTGTATTAAAGTACCTACTTTGAGGATATAAATCAACAGATTTACAAAGAAGGCATCGCTACACGACAATATGGCTACATAAAGTGTATTGATATAGAAAAAAGGACTGTTTTAAAAAAATAAAGTGAATGTTTTGATTAAAAATGGGAGCTTTCTTTGGCCACAACTTTTTTGAATAATGATGTTTGGCAGGTGGATATACGGAACGAAAGAGGTACCAAGGCTGCAATTCTATATAGTTACTTCGAGACTGTCGATACTAACGACAAAGTAAGTCACCATTTCCTATAAATACGAGGAGATACTTGAAAGTACTAATAGAAAGTGCAATACTGTTTTTAAGCAAAATTTTATTTAATCTACATAATCTCCTCTAAGATTTACACAGTTCGCAGAACGTTCATAAAACCATCCTAATCCCTTTAAAAATTATTTACCTTGGTCTTTAACCCACTCCTCTCAACGGCACGTTGTTTGTCAAAGATCGTTTACCTTTTAAATATTTATGAGCATTGGTAATAAATGATAGTCTGGTAGTACTTAATATCGAAAATAAGGCGGGTGGTCAACCAATTCAAAACCAGTTTAATCAATTATTTGCAGTGCAACAATGACTTGTTGGCAAGGACACTGTTTTTCAAAAAGAGCACACTTTCAACGTTTTTCCACAATTGTCGCGCGTAGTTCAACTCTCCGCAGTATGTCCCATAGCAGTTCTACCTTGTTCCAGCAAATCTAGCAGAATTATCCTAATATTGTCACAGAAGTTTTCTGTTTCCTTCAGTTGAAGGAAGAACGCTGCTAGCCGACTTTCTAAAACGAATTTTTTTGGATTGTGGACAACCGGAATTCTTCCGCTCTTTATATCGCCCTTTAGTCTCTGGATCATAGCGATGAACCCATGCTTCGTTCATAGTGAAATGGCAACCAAAAATGTTGAGGATTTTTTAAAACCGTCGTACGTTTTCTTCCACATTGTTAAAGAAGCGCGATCAGCGTTCAAGCATTTTGGAATCCACTTTGCAGAAAGATTCCTCATTTACAAGCCTTGAGAAACAATGTGAAACGCATGTTCATAGGAAAATGTTTCTGCTATACCTTTTCGCCCAATTCGTCGAACTTCTAAGATCATTTCATGAACAGAAAACATATTTTCTTTCAGATGGTGCTCATCTTCCACATTTAATCGACCTCTTTAAATTCTGCAACACGGTTTTTAATATAGCATACGAAGAACATTGTCCACCATATCAGAAAAAAATCATTTACCCGATAACCCTTTCAAAAATAGATACCTAATAACTGACCGCAACACTTTGTTTTTATTAAAGTATAGCTTTTTCTCAGACGTGCCGTTTCCAACAATTCACACTTTCATCACAATTTAACTTTTGGATATCAAAATTTGACATCTTATTCATAAAATATCATAGTTATTACCATAGTAACTAAATTAAATTTTTCTGACAGGAAAATTTCCAGGGCAGCTAAATATTAATATAACCCCGTGTATTTAAATCAATAAACATGCTTTTAAAATGTTACTAAAAAGAATTTATGTAGTTACTAACAGCTAAATTTGAATTTAAAGAAGAACCCCTTTACACCGAGCTTCGAACTCTGCAGCCTGGGTGCCGTGCATTCATTGCACCCATGCATATGACGCTCCTGGCTCGGTAAATTTAACTATGGCAGATTAACCAGTAATTGGTCCAGCATTGGTGACTAAATCTCGTCGTGAAAGTCTGTAGTCATCATTTATACAGTTGTTACTTACCTAAATGTCCATAGCCTGATATTCTTTTGACACTGTTTCCCAATCGCTTTCTCATTGCAGGTACTAAAGAGTAAAACTCCTCTATAGGCAGTGAAATATCATATTTGTAGACATATCCGTCGTGCATTAAGCCTTCCGTTATTCTCTCACGTAAGTCCCATATTGCCTAAAAAACAGATGCATGAACAATATAACGACTTTAACATAATTTATTATTTTGTAACTATTTCCGGAAATTTTTTGTATCTTTGAATATAACTAAGTAGGAATTTTGCCTAAATTTAGTACACGTATCAAATTTCAAGTCTTTTGCCTAATGCAAAGACGCGTTATGAGCATTAAAAATTGCATGCTCCTCGGGTCTCAAAAGGTTACAAGACTTAAAAGTGTTTGTATGATGAACACAATGTTTTTGAATTTTATAGACAAAATTTATTTTGGGCTAACAAACCAAAACAAATCAATATTAATATTAGATCCTGTACCCATAAAAAAGACGAGAAGCCAAAATATAATATTCTAACAGACATTAATGTTTTGTGTTATTTTAAAGACTGTTTAGCTTTATGTACACAGACAATTACTTCCTCTATATGTAATAATATATGACAGGTCATCATATATTATATTAAGTTCTACAGGGGTTTATTTATGTCGTTGTTTTCGGTATTTTAAGCTGTTATGTCTTAGTAGTTCAATTTATGGTTGCAGGTTTGACACATATTTGAGATTTTTTCTAAAAGCTTGTAGTTTGTTTATTTGTTCTTTCGACCTCTAGAACTTGGAATACAATAGGGAATTTGCAGATTTTTTAATATGTTTTCTATCTTACTGTACGCAATAAAAGGAACATTTTAACATACCACAAGTGCGTAATAGAGATTGTTTTGCTTTATAAAATAAATATCTTAAAATTAATACATGCAGCAAGTCTGAAACGCGCGCGCATGCTTAATCGTCACAACAAAGTGCTGCCTGTCAAATAGTACGTCACCAGTGATCCAACTCCAACCAAGAACACATTGGATCACTCTATACCTGGTACACACTGCAATAGAAACACATACACAGAGGCACTCTTGTGCGTCAATGGGCATACACTTGTGAGCCACCTATATCACTGATCAAAGTTACGAAGAAAACACCTGGGCAAGTTTCAGGAGTGAGACTAACTTTAAATAAATCTAACAGACCGTTTACCACAGGATAAAATCTCAATTTATTGTTAAAAGAACTTTTAAACACAAACAAGTTAAAATATACAAATGATCATTGTCCTGGCCTGAAAAGCATAAAATATCTACACACCAGTTCAATAAATGTAGCTCTCTAAATCTTCAAATAGTTATTATCAATTTTCCTGTGGCTCAGTAACCTATGATCTCACTAATTATATTAACCTTAAGGATTACCAAACGTGCGCACGCTTAGCCCACATATCTAACATTCACCTACTCAGAATGAATGACCAAGAACTTAAAATAGTATCAAAATGTTATTCTGAGCTGATAAAATAACGTAATGTTCAGTTTTATAGCACTCAATCTAACAGAGTAGCACCGCTCCCTCAAATGCAAAGTAATTATATAAATGTGAAGCATTCATCAACCTACTCGATAGTTTTATCTGTTTCTTTGCAATAAAAATTTACAATTTACACAAATGAAAATAGTGAATAAAATTGCCATATTAATTAAAGCTGTTAAACATTTAAATTATCAAGATGTCTTCATCTCACTGTTATCTGCTAACACTTATCTGAACAAATATGACTCCCTGTCTTAATCTTTCTCAACTTCCTCCTTAAATTTTGAATACCATTTACTGTCCATAAACGTGCCAGTCCTTTTGGGACAGCTATACAGTCTAGAACCCTGCTACCACGGTTAATTGCCACCACGAATTATACTGCAACTACAAATTGGAACTGCCACTACGAATTTGAACTGCAACTACGAAATCGAACGCCCACCATAGGAATTCAGAGGCTTGAAAGTGACCAATAACCATCTGCTAAATCACCTGGTGCTTACAAGCCAGTACAACGACCACCATATTCCCACTTAATAATTTTCCATATAATACTTTCCAAATCACACCTAGATACTTAATTTATCGCCATACACTGGAAAACTTATTACTTATTGAATTTCCAGCCTACACTAGAATAATTGGCTCTCAATACTAGCCACTGCAATAACTATTAATTATGAAATTTTACAGCCATACACGGGAATAATTCCTCCCCACACTGATATACTTCTAATACTAGGGTAACTTCCACCATACATTGAAATATCTCTAATACTAGGGTAACTTCCACCCTACACTGCGACCCTAAAAACACACACAAAAACACGAATGTAGCTAGTGCTAAAGCAGCGCCATAATTACCTTTTACTTCTCATCTGAGGGCACCTGAATTACTTCCAGATACGTAATTGATTTACACGTTGACTAGTGTGCGATCTCCGTTGGAGTTACGTCTTCGAAAACGTGGCGCACCAAGATGGCGTATTGAATCCCCGACTCGCGAGTAGTTGTGTCTTCTTTCTCCTGGACCCACACAACCATAAATCAAGTGTGGGTAAATTCCCAAACTCCCAGGGTAGATACGACCTACTTGTATATCTACCTTTCCACACTTAATTTTACACCAGCTCTCTGGTATGGCCACTTGTTTCTTTCCACGCTCTTTAACCGCCAGTTTTTGTTCAGCCTCTCTTCACTGTCTCCCGTCACGTTCTTTTTCGCCCGCGATTCTCACTCGGCAGGGCCTGCGTCGTCGATATGTCGCTCTCTCTGTTCCACCTAGTCGTCCGACATCTATCCAACGCTGTCCCACCTTCCGTGATAATCTCAATACGTGCCACTAGCTTTCGCCATCCAAGCTCGCTTTACGTTGACGCTTCCAACTAAACAGTATGCGACCTATACAGTATGTCTCATAAAAATCAACCAGGCAACAACTGAACACTTCAACAAACCAAGTCGTAAACCATGTCAAGCAAGCATAAATGAAGCCATAAAATGCATTAAAGTGAGAAAGGCTATTTTTAATTGATGAAAATAGTAGTAAATATACCAAAAGTTACAACCAACGATTTCATACCGTTACAGTTTTCATCATAAAAGGTTGCACCAGGGTTTTTTTTCAAAAATTGCTGAGAATTTCGAAAACCTTAAAACACATCAATTGCGAGGGGGACACTTTTTTGAACCCTAACGGATTTTGTTACATTCAACCCCTAGCGGGGGTGACTTTTAGAACCATAATTGGAATAGGGAAGGTATGTCAAGTAGCACCTTCTTAAAAAGCTTTTTTGGTTCTTTATTCAAAGCTCCAATTTTAAAATCTACTGATTAGTTTTTTAGATATTTGCCTTCGGAGGGCATGTGTTAAACAAAATCTATTAAATATTGCAGATGCTTAGAGCATATATGATCTTTGTAGATCATTGTTATGAAAGTTCGCACATAACGCACTTGCTGCGTCCAGACTTTTTAGCTTTTTCTCAATGTAAAAAGGATTTTTATGAAAAGTCGTTATCATCATGATACAAATAAAGAAGATAAGACATCGCGCAGACGTCTAGGCGTAGCTATCACCTATACCTGTGACGTCAACTGTATATACCACAGAGGCCGCAAAATTTAAAAATTAAAATAAATTTTTTTTTAAATAAAACAGTCTGAACACAGCAAGTTCGTTACGGTAGTGAATTCTCATAAAAATGTTTCTCATTCCAAATATTCCATTTGTTTTTCATGTGAATTCACAAACATCTTTTTTACAATAACTTATTAAACATTACTTATTAATCACTAACATCTCACAACGATTTGACAAAAAATGATTTTTGCGAAAACTGACTGATATATTTTACACGAAAATTTGCTGAGAAAATACATAAAATTCAAATTATATAATATGTAATTAAAGGTTAAATAAACCGCAAGCTGTTCCAGCTGAAAAAAATTTGTTACAGCAGTTTGAATTTTTAGTGAATTTTGAAAAAATTTTTGCAAATGAGCGCGAACTAGGACCCCTGGAACCCAGATCCGGTGTCAGTTTCAATTTTTATATGTTTTTATATATATATATATATATATATATATATATATATATATATATATATATATATATATATATATATATATATATATATATATATATATATATTCATATATCACACCGATAACTCTAAAAATAATGGGCCGATTTAGATAAAATTTGGCATGTACCTTTCTTTTGTAAGTGGCTTGGATAAGTTCGTTAGTGAGCAAAATCGTACGAGGTTTTCCGGGAAAATTTTGAGTTTTCATTAAAAAAAAAATTTATCTCAAAAAATAATAAAGCTATGATAACCAAATTTCGTGGGTAAGTTTACGATATAAAAGGTAAACTATACACAAAAATTGAGATTTCTATGTTAAAAGAAAAAAAGTTATAATAAAATATTTGGTGCCAGATCATTTCTATGAAAATTCACTACGCACTTGCTGCGTCTTTGAGTTTTTCAAATTCAGCCACTATTTGAGAGCACCCTTGTGTATGACATCTGGAGTTTTTTGACGAATAATATAAACGAAAAACTCCTTGAACGCGTCATTTTCATGGGATTCGGCTATCTATTAGTAAAAAGGCCGTATAACAATTTTTGGTATGTGTCAAAAACGTATAAAAACTGAAACTGACCCCGGAGATGGGTTATAGGGGACATAGTTCGTGTTCATTCAAGGAAACTCTTTGAAAATTCAAAAGCCGTTATCTCCTTATTTGGTGAATTTTTTCTAAAAATTCACTAAAATGCAACTTAATCGGCTAAATTAATAAAGCGGGAAATTCAATGAGATGCAGTTAATTTTTTTAATCCAAATTTTTTAAATAACAAGATGTGTAATATTAATTGGAAACGTTCAAAGAAATCTATTTATTTAACTTCTCTATGTTCTTTCACTTTACAGGAATAGCTCTAGATAGGTAGCTAAAACACAGTTCTTTTGAAATTATTAAATTGTAGTTATCATTCCAACTTTTGTGTTTTAATAAATCTTAAATGTGTCATTACATATTATGAATAACCAATATTAAATTAGTATTACAATATAAATATATAAATAAATAAAACCTAACGTCTCACTTATTAGATTCAATCACCAAGTTACTCACAACGTGACGAAATTGCGACCGCCAGCGATCATATCTTCTATTAGTGAATTTTCTTTAAAAAAATCACAAATGTGGAGATCCCAAATTTTGAATTAAAAACAACATTCTTCAAATAAGCGCTAATTAGGCCCCCTAGAACACATATCCTGGGTCAGTTTGAATGTTTATATATATATATATATATATATATATATATATATATATATATATATATATATATATATATATATATATATATATATATATATATATATATATATATATATTTGTGTGTGTGTGTGTGTATCACACTGATAACTCAAAAAATAATGGGCCGATTTTGATCAAATTTGGTGAGTACCTTCCTTTTGCAAATGGCTCGGATAAGTTCGTTACCCAGGAAAATCGGCCCAGGTTTTCCCGGAAATTTTTGTGTTTTCTTTCTAAAAAAAATTATATATTCGGAAACAACAAAGTAAGGGCAACCAAATTTGGTACGCGTGTTTGTATTATAAAGGATGAACCATGTACCAAAATTTAGGTATCTAAGTTTAAAGACAAAAAAGTTACGGGCAGTTAAAGAAAAAAAATTTGGAATTTTCCTAAAAACTCGCAATTTGAAACGTCAAAATTGGCAATGTTTAGGCAAAGAACGTGAAACAAATACGGATTGTGAAAAGAAAATGTTGCAAGAAGAGTGTTCTGCGAACTCTTAAGTTTCAGATTCAACCGTCATTGACCTTCATTTTACTAAAATGTTTACAGAAAATTCATTTCAAATAGACTCTTCCTCTGATGCTTTGGCTTTCGGTTTAATTAAGTTGATGCTTTCGCTGTAGGTTTTGTGAATTTATGGTTTAACGGTCTAGAATTTTTAGCTAATTTTCGTAGAACAAATTCGTTAATGCATTTTTGCATTTTTTATCGAAATATGATGCATGTTTGTAAGAAAAAAATCTGGACGCAGTAAGTGCGTTTTGGTAGCGAATTTTCATTAAATCCTTCAAATTTCAATAACTCAATTTGCTATTAACATAAGTTTTCTTGGTTAGGAAACCAAGATTTAAGTAAATTGTCGGAAAATTTTTGTACATTTTCAAACAATAAGTAATTTTGATAAAATATAGTACATTGTTTCTACTACATAGGCTATACCGATAATCAAATTAACGCCTGCTCGCACTTGCTATTAAAAACACTTTTATGAAAATTCACTTCCATAACGCACTTGCTGCGTCCAGACTTTTATTTTATTATGGTTACCATAACGTAGGTGAGGTGAGTGAGGTCATTTATGTTTTTATGCATCGTTCTTTCTTTTATCATCGCATATACATATTCTTTACTACAACGTGATAGGACATTTAGTGGGATATACTTCACTACTCGACTTCTCAAAACTTTCTAACAACTCTACCGAGCTAGAAAGTAGAGAAGACAATATATCAACTAACTGTACTGTTGATAATATATGCTTATCTTTCACATACAATTTACTCTATAAAACGAGCCCCCAAACGAGAAAACTTTCGCCTCATCTCGTATCCACTAAGATGAATGGGTTTCTTCTTTCACTGCACTAGACAATCTTGTAAATGGGCCACTTTCCTTTTTACAGTTCATTGATTACAAGGCATTTCTAAAAGATGAGTTAGACTTGGAATTTCTGCCAGAAGCTTCCCTCTTTTTAGCAAACTATAATAGGTGTGCTGATTTATCGACGTATATTCTTAATGTTTTTTCCATTCTGATTATGTAAGTAATAATAGTTTCAACACATTAGTGGTAGGTGAGTGGTTCCAGCCACAGCATACGGATAACTATGCTGTGGTTCGAGTCAATGTTGAATATTTTTGCTGTACAAACAGATAATGATATTAACAGTAAATCTCAAGCGTTCATTTAAATTGATTTTCAAGTCATTTAAAAAACGCAGAACATAATTAGTTTGTCAACTGATAATAGGTTTTCTGTTGCAGACGTTTAGTTGCTTTATTTGTGAACTAACACTTTTTTTTCTGGCCTCTAGGAACTAACAATTGTGAATTACAATTAATCATGGTTAATTTACTGACGGAGATTTTGACGATTTTTATCAAGTGCTGAAAAAATCACCATCATAATCATCACAGTCTAAACTAAATGTCGCCTTGTGGCTCCAAACATAACTATCTGTCTTTAGGAGCATTTTTCAATGCATTGCAGCTTTTCCGTTTTCTTAATTAACACAGGTTAAGAAGCTTTCCTCTTGGTCTACCTCTTCTCTTTCTTAAACTATATTGCTTCAATTAGTGAGACCGCAAAGTTATGAGGTATGCCCCCCTGAGACATCATAACGTAAGTACAATTTTTAGAACATGTCCACCAAATCTTACCTTCCAGCTATCACTTTCTTTCAGCAAGCATATCTCTTCCATCGCCCTATTTAGCTCACCCTTATTCGTCTTTCTTTCTGTTTTTTCAGGGTACCTGTCCCTACCTATATCTAAAAATACATATATCTAAATATAAGACGTTAGTTGAAGTTGGATAAAACCTTTCTTCATACAATAAAGTAAAGTAATCTTTCTTGTTAAATCACGATTATTTATATGACAATGACAAATCTTGCTCAAGCTGGCAATCACAACATATATTTAAAATAAGACTTTAGTTGAAGTTGCATTAACATTTTGTGGTAGTTAAAAACATGTTGACAGATTATCAGGTCGTAAGAGCACAACAAAATAATTATATATGTACCGGGTGACTTATTTTCGTTGTAAATATGGAGTATCCCAGTTATTATTGAAAATAGTGACAAACGGTTTTCGCAATGTTGTGCTCGATTTTTATGAAACGGAAAATAGCAGTGACAGAAAAGTCGCCTCCTTCTTAGTTTCGTAAATACAGGGCGCTTTTGAAAAGTTTACAATTTGGGACACCACTTGTATTTTCTTTATTCAACAAGATATCGAAAAGGTGAAAACGTATTCTGGTAGAACTTTTACCCTAAAATAAAGTGGTGTATTCATATATTTTCACAAAAAAATTATTTTCGTGAAAAATGTCAAAGTTGCGTTTTTTTTAATGGGACACCATATATATTGTTAGCTATTAACGATATGAGGTTTGACATATTTATCTTTTTAATTTTCGAGAAAAATATCAAAACTGGTTTTTTTAAATGGGACATCCTATATATTGTTAGCTATTTTAATAGCTCTAATTAAGGCGATTCCAACGATATGAGGTTTGACATATCTATAATTACTACTTTCCGAAAAATTAATTAGAAACTGTTATTTTCCATAACGTGCAATGTTACAAAGAGACAAACTAACGGATAATACAACATCGCTCCTAATGGAAATAAACGGGTTACTTATTGTTTTAAATGGAACACGCCGTGTATTTTTACACATCTTTGGCATTTTTCTCGAAAATTAAATTTTTTTGAAAATATCTTAATATACCACTTTATTCTACGGCAAAAGTTCTACCAGAATCCGTTTTCACCCTTTCGATATCTTGTTGAATAAAAAAATACAAGTGGGGTCCCAAATTGCAAATTTTTCAAAAGCACCCTGTATCTACGACACTAAGAAGGCGGCGACTTGTCTGTCACTGCCATTTTTCGTTTCATAAAAATCGGGCACAGTATTGCGAAAACCGTTTGTCTCTATCTTCAATAATAACTGAGACACTCCATATTTACAACAAAAATAAGACACCTTGTACGTGGTTTAAATAACCTAAGCGAAAATCTTACCTTTATCTTACTAGGTTCGCTGGCCAGGACACCATCCTTCACTAGACCATCTGCCATAACTTTTTCCAAAAAGTTATTGAGCTTTTCTTCATCATGTTTGGTATCGCTGCCTTGAGTTTCTATCAGCATATAGAAGGGATACTGCGCAATGGGGCAAGCAATACCAAGATTACTAGTGCATACATCCAAACTAGCTGCATCTATCAATTCACAAGAGGAAAGAATCTCACCAAGATGATACTTAGCCTGCTTGAACGTTGAGAGGATGTTTTTAAAAGATTCCATACCTTAAAAATCAAAGAGTCACAAATTTGGAAATCATCTAGAATTCAAATTGACCAAATGTGGTTAACTACTCGTGAAATAAATTAATACGGCGTTCTTCCGCTATTACTTTGTGTACACCAAGAGTTTTTCCTTGTCTTAGCTCATTCAGGACTTTTAGTGAATTTTCTTAAAAAAAATTCACTAATGAGGAGATCTCGACTTTTGAATTTTGAAAAAATTTCTTCAAATGAGCGCTATTTAGGAGCCCTGGAACCCAAATCCGAGGTCGGTTTCAGACTTTATATTTGTGTTTTCTTTCGAAAAAAATCGAAAAAAAATTATATCTCCGGAATTAACAAAGTAAGGGCAACGAAATTTGGTACACGGGATTGTATCAAATTTAGCGCTGTAGGTTAAAGGACAAAAAAGTTAAAGGCATTTAAAGAAAAATAAATTTGGGGTTTCCTCAAAACGTCAAAGTCGCGATTTTAAACGTCAAAATTGTTAATATTTAGGCAATGAACCTGAAATTAATATGATCTATGGAAGGAAAATATCTCAAGAATAATGTTTTACAAAGCCTGAACTCTTAGTTTCAATCGTCATTGTCCTTCATTTTAATAAAATATTCCCAGAAAATTCATTTCAAATAAACCCTTTCTCTGATGCTTTAGCAGTAGTGTTAGCTATAGAGTTTATCGTTTAATGGTATATTATTTTTGTCGAATTTTCGTAAAAAATCATTAAAGCGCAATTTATACATTATTATGTAAGTCACGAAAAAAAGTTGTATACATTAATTGTAGGGTGTCTTAAGCTACATCTTAAAAAATATTTCCACAATTACAGGGTGGCCCATAAGCCGTTGGTGATTCAAATTTTCTTTTTTTAGTGATTTTTTTTAATCGAACACGCCCTATGTTATTGCATTTTAGCATTTTCCATCGAAATATAATACATCTTTGTAAGAAAAGAAATTCGGGACGCAGCAAGTACGTTATGGTAGCGAATTTTCATTAAATGCTTCAAATTTTGAATCAATTTGCTATTAACCTATAAGATTGGCCAGAAAACCAGTTTTTTGGGAATAATTTAAGTTTACTTTCGGAAATGTTTGTACATTTTCAAACAATAAAGTTATTTTGATGAAACATGGCACATTGTTTCTAATATATAAATTATACTGGTAACCAAATTTGGTGCCTGCTTTCTTAAAAAAACATATTTGCTATTAAAAACATTTTTATGAAAATTCACTACCATAAGGCACTTGCTGCGTCCAGAGTTTTTTGAATTGTTCTCTTAAAATAGCCGAGTCCAGATCGTAGGGGGTTATCCCCTTTCTCTATTATAATTTATCCACAGACCAGTGTGTATAAATATGTCCATTTTTTTTATAATAAATTTTCACCGTTGTCCTTTTCGATTTTACTTTTTCGTCCCGATATAGATGGAAGTCTGTTTATTTGCGGGTATTCTTTATCTGAACGTTCTCACTTCCCGCTATCTCCTATGTCTTCACGGTTTTTTTACACCCACAGTTATTTTGTTTTCCTAGGTGTCTTTCGGGGGATATTTTTTAGTTGTGTAAGCGTCTTCGTTCCTTGTTCCTTGATTTTTACAGCAAGTACATTTTTGTATTAATTTTAATTCTTGAAATGCTAAATGGCTTACAGGCTGTTTTTACGTGGAACTCACTTGTGGGGTTCCTAGATGCTTTGCCTACCAAATCTGCTGCAGTTGCTGGACGGAAACTGAGCGACTATTGCTCTGGTGACTCTTCTTATATCTATCTGTGATACAATCGTCTCCTACGATTTCGTGGTACTGGATGCCGCATACGTGCTGACAGTGACGTCGTCGTATATGTCCTATGAATGTGACGCTGCCATGTGTAGAACAGGCGAAATATGCAAGGATTACTCGAAATAGGACACTCAGCTGGAATGTACAGGTGGAGAAGGTAGGAGAAGTTGGCCCTGTGGACATGCTGAAGAATCTATGGGAACAACTGGGGAACAAGCCGACAGGAAATTTCTGTTCCTATGTGGAGGTTATCAGACCAATGGCAGCGTATGCAGCTATAGTTTGGTGACCTAAAACACTCCGTGGTATCGCAAAGGTTCAAACACACTCAGCTACAGAGACAACAATATCTGGTCAAAACGTGTTCGTTGAGCGCCAATCCATCAGCCGCTCTGGAAATTCTCCTAAACATCCCACCGCTTTGAATATGGAGTGAAAGACAATGTGGACAACGTACAAACTTAACAACAGCAACAATGGGGTGTCGCTGGTTTGGATACCGGGGTACTCGTACCTCGATGGCAATGTAGCAGACGACGCTATTACGAGGAGAGTTGCCGAGGTGAACTATGTCGGACCGCAACCTGCGCTGGGCATATCCTTGTGCGTAGCAAAACGCACCTTAAATACCTAGATAAATGGTAAACATTCCAACAATGGCAATTAGCACACTTTAAGGCCTTCACAAAGGATCTCTCGGAGTTAAAAGACTTCTAAAATTAAATAGGCAACAGCTAAGGACTCTGGTCGGCTTGTATATATCACACTGTCGCTTGCATCACCACTTGAACAGCAATGGACTTGGACAAGAACCTAGTGCTGACAGTGTATGGGGAGTGATGAAACAACAGACCACGTGCTATGTTCCTGTCCGGCTGCGAACAGGATTACACACCTGCTCTTTGGCAAGACCCATCTGTCACCAGAAGATCTGGATTAACTGTCACTCTCAAGAATTGTGGACTTCTGTGTGAGTCTGGACATGGTGGATGAAATATAAGACAATTGAGCATGAGGCAGAATATCCCTTCAGTTAGTAGTAGAGGGACTCAAATGACCCACTCACAAGATAACCTAATCTAACCTTTGTAAATTTAACCACGGAAAAACACCATAGAAGCATTCCAAGCAACATTGGCCGTGAAAGTCTAAAATATCTGATTTAATATTCATTATGTCACCCATAGTTTAATTAGTTCTTGCTTCTTCTTATCTAGCACTTCTCCCGCAGTTGTCTTCAGACCGTTCTTTATTTGTGTACACCTATTTTCAAATTGCTTAGCTTTTGTGGATTTCATTTATCAAAATGGGTAAAATATGTTTTTTATTACTCTGATACTTATAGAAATTGAAATTCAGCTTGGATATAAGTTTTTCGTGATTATTTTATGAAGCTTTTACAGGTCTGACAGTTAGTCATAATTCAGTCCTTTCGTGTTTTCCCCAAGACAGCAAAAAATACGTCGCTTAATCGAGAAGCATACCAAAATAATCTGCTAAAAGCCTGTCTTACTATTTTTACTTACTGACCTGACGTGACCCGACCCATCCCATCAACTTTTCTGGCTGTAAGAGGGGAATTTTACCAAAACTTCCCTCCTGGTCGAGCCAACATCGCGTTGGCCTGCATCGAAATATAACATGGGATGTCTCGCTTTGTAGACTGTTATCTTACTAACTAGGCACGATTCAATCTTATTTCCATAAATTTCTCCGCCATAGTGGCGAGAGGAACAAAGTATTTGAGTTTTTGAAAAACATTAATTTAATTAAATAGTTAAGTGTCCAAACACAGAAGATGATACCATTTTATAAATAAATGATTTTAGTTGTTAGTTTCTTCTGTAAAAATGTTAAACGTTTCCACTATACTTACCAAGAAAAACGATATTGACAGCTTTTGGTTTTGGTGGACAGTGGATAGCTACTTTGGTCACTATCCCTAATGTCCCTTCAGATCCAATAAACAGATGTTTAAGATGGTAACCAGTGTTATCTTTCTTTAAAGTGCTAAGACAATCAATAACTTCACCATCAGCTTTCACCTACAATATAATATGGCTTGTGACACATAAAAAATAAACAGGCAGTAATAAAAATATAGAAGGAAAAACATTTCTAAATGCTAATAGTCTGTAATAAATTACTTTTTCAACGACAATCCTTAGGAAGGTGTTAATGTTTTATTCCAAATATGGTGCTAAGCACTGGTTTTGATTTTATTATTTGCAACTTTAATTTGTGATGGTATCTAATAATATAAAAAATATTGAATCTAAAAATATTATTTTAATATTGTGATTCTGGTTTGAAAATATACAGAGGCATCTAGCATTTTCCTTGTGTAACATTTCTATATTTTATATTGGAAAAACAATTTTAGCCATTTTTGATTGGGTTTAAAACGCATTTATCTTCTATTTACTTCTCATTGGCTGTGTGTGTGTTTTATTTCTTTAACGTCGGTCTATTTCATCGGCTATGACCAATCACCGACCCCAGGGAGCAGATTCACCTCAATATCCCGGAAATTTTGCCGAACCCCTGCCTTTTTGTAGGGAAGGTAAGATGTTCTAAAGTGCCCAACATCGCATGGAGACAGGACCGACGGCTTTACGCCCCCTCCGATGGCCGGAACGTGAAGACATTCAACTTGCTCAAATACAAACCCACAATGTCAGTTGATGTTACTGTTGCAGTATGTACTGAAAAAGTGAAAGGAGAACCCTGGGATCGAACCAAGTACCCTTCGGTTCAAAGGCACACGTTTTTACCACTGGATCACCGAGGCTCTTGTCTCGACACACTTTGAGACATAGATTATGCCAAAAGCAGCCATCAAACATTATGTTCTGTAAAAGTAACTTCAAATTTAATCAAATAATTAAACATTACAAAACGGGCTTTATGGAGGGTTTTTTGCTTCAAGCTTTCCTTAATTCCACGGGTCCAAGTTTTAGTGAACAGTGAATAAGATATTTACCATTTCTTTTTTTAAATTTTAATTACAGATTGGGTATATAATTTGAATGTTATGTATTCTTTTAGCAATTTTTTTCCGTAGAAATCATCTCTATGTAAATTTTTCGTAATTAGTAATAAAATTTTAGGTAATAAGTTATTTAAACAAAATGTTTTCGGACTTTCGGGAAAAAAAACTGTAATTTTTCATGCAAATTTTTTGTGTAAGTTTCGTCGAAAAGCTGTTTGTAAATAATTATATCTTGATGGGTGGGTAAATGGCTTGAAGGGGTTTGTTCACCAGGACATTCGGACCAGTTTTTCGGAAAAATTGTAGGTTTATTTTCGAAAATTTTTTGTACTTTTTCAAAAAAGTGTGGACGGAGCAAGTGCGTTATGGTAGTGAATTTTCATAAAAAGATATATTCGCTATTAAAAACATCTTTATGAAAATTCACTGCCATAACGAACTTGCTGCGTCCAGACTTTTAAGTTAGGTTGAGAAGTTATATGTATAACATTTTTTCAAATTTGTTTGCAGAAGAAGAGCACCGTTTCGTATACTATATTATCTTAGCTACTAGGGACTTAAAACAAAACCATAGACTTACCATGATACCATTTCTTGTTAAAGATAATTTTATTATGCAAGACGCTTTTAAATGGCATGTAATTTTATCGCATTTCTCAGAACAGTAACAAGGATTACAAACACAAACTGTGTACAAAAAGCTCTTTAATGAATGACCCGACCTGACATTGTGTTCATGATTTTTTCCAATATTTATTTCGCTTTTAGTTGAATTGTAGTCACAGTACTTACTCCTGAAAGTGGCCCAAAATTTGTCGAAGTCTAGTATTAATACAAAGTGGCGTTTCTTTGAACTGGGCCTCAGGTTTTATGGTCGTTGTAGCCTTTATCAATACGAGATAGGTTCGCCGTAATGTGCGTTCATTGCGACTTTTTTAAAATTTGTGTGATCTTCTAAAATAGTGAATTTTTCTACGGAAATTCGCTAATATCTGGAAATAGTAGTGACAAAGACAAAGAACGTTTAATACCTACTGCTTCTAGTCCCAATACAGATCCATGTAAATTTCCGTATCTAAAAAGCCTCAACCCTCCTGCATTAGTTGATATGTTTCCTCCGATATGACACGACCCTTTTGCACCCAAGTCCAAGGGCATTATAAGGGAATGCTCGGCCAACTTATCCTCTAAAGTTTCCAATACACATCCTGCCTGGCATACTAACAGTCCTAAAACACGTTTGTAGATGTTTAAGATAACACAATGTAATAAATGATAACGTGTATGTTATCTACCTGAAGTGTCATCTATTTTAATTATCTCATTCATCAAAGAGGTGGAGAGCACAATTTCATCGAATACAGGTACAGAACCACCAACTAATCCAGTATTACCAGCTTGGGGACAAACGGCTAAGCGATTATCATTGCAAAATTTTAGGATTTGGGATACTTCCTCTGTTGTTTTAGGTTTGAGAACACATCGACTAAAACCTGCGAAGGAAAATATGTTATTTATTATTATTATGATGGCAGCCAAAATATTTAGGAGGATTTTAAACTGTCAAATAATTTAAATATATTTTTATTCTTATAGATAATTGTTTCCTAATTCACTTGCAGTTTGTGATAAATATTATGTTTCCATCTGAAGTACCCATATAGTAATTATTTATAGGTATTATGACAGGACTCTTCGGACTAGGTTTGAGATTTCTTAATTGCTTCTCAAGAACTAAAAACTACTTCTTGAAACTTGCCACTACTTTGAAAACTTCCCTGAAATGTCAAAACAAGGAGCCTGTATAATTTTTTCTTGCAGTCCTCAGGGAACAAACTATTTAATTAAGAAATACGAATTATATAGTTATATTCAATCCTTATTCAATCTAGTTTGCCTTTCTAAACCGGAATAAACAATTTAGCTTGCTGAAAGAATTTAGCTTGCGGAAACAATTCAGCTCGCTGGAACAAAACTTGAGTAAATTGTTAAATCTGTAATCCTAATGCGTTAGTACTTTTTGCTTTCGGATCTGTGAAAGTCTACTATGTTCGATTCTCTTTGTTTTGCCTGTCATTGATGCCCATCAGTATACGGTCTCCCTTTGTATGTGTGCATTCTTTTACTCTCAGACGAATAGAGAATTTATATTAGCTTCCCTTCTTTTCTGAACTTTCACCAAATAAAAAACTGACCAGTTAGTTGAAGTTAGTGAGACATGGCTTCCCTAGTGGACGATGAGACGGAAGACAGAACGATCCAGTCATCTCTGTCACTGTCTCTGGATAATCTCGTCACAGTTAACTAGATTAATGTGATAGGTTGATTGGAGACACTCGCACGCACTCGCATGACTCCCAATCCAGCATGCGAGCCTGGAATCGGATCACGAAACTAGTGGGGTAGAAAAATATCCCACGTTGCCAAAGTGTTAACAGAAAAATGAGTAGAGACTTCAAATAGCACTGCAAAAGAAATACAAACTAATTGTGTATTTTAGTTTTTGTGCTTTCTCTTGCAACTTTAATCTGATTTGTCAAGTTATCTGCAAGGCATGCACTTTATACTTAATTACAATGTTACTTACTTTATACTAAAATCTTTTCCGCAGTATTGATTTTCCAATTAAAATGGCGAGTGAGGAGATTCTGGACAATTTTCACAAATATTTCTTTTATCACCGGGTAAGGGACTAACAGTACTTGCACTCAACAGCAGAGGATCCCACGGGCATAAGTAATGATACCGGACACGTTGTTGCAAGCAGTGAGGTAAATACCTACAACTTACTGCGCTTGTGTCATCTACGGCGATCCAATCCTAATTATGCCTGGTTACATCATCAATTGTGATGCAAGCGACAAGATCGATTACATTTCCAATTATAGGAAGAGATACCTGAGCAAGGTCTATTCAGATTCAGCCTGGCCACTGAAGAAGTTAGCAGCTATGGTGCGCGAAACGTCTGGCAACCCACCAAGCGAATTTGACCATCACAGAACAGCCAAAAGCAATCCAGCAATCAATTTAGCGACACATTTCATGTGATTATATTCTTTTTATATCCCGCTTAGTAAGACCTCTACTAAATAATTGTCAGCAGCTTTTCAGCTGCATTTAGACCCTCATAGAATAACCATTTGATGATATGATGATGAAGTTCAAGGGCAGGAGTTCCATCAAATAATACATTCCTCTGAAACCTACCAAAAGAGGATACAAATTTTGGATAATGTGTGCTGAAAGTGGGTATTATTGTCAATTCCAGATCTATACAGCCCGAGTAGCCAATATAACAAAACACGAACTTGGTTCTGGGGTGATCAATGAGCTTACCGGTGATCCTGTGGGTAGCGGTCATTCTGCTTATTTTGATAACTATGTCAATTCAGCTGATCTCCAATAAAGCCTCCTACAGGATTTCATATATACTTGTGGTGCAGCATTGAAAGGTAAAAAAAGCATGCCAGTTGATTCGAGAGATGATAAAGAACACCAGTGGTAAATCTACTTGTAGAATATACAAAGATGAAATTATTTGTTTGAAACGGAGGGACCGGAAAGGAATATTGCTTCGGAATAATCACCAAACTCAAACTGAAGCCACAGTCGTACTGCGAATAGGGAAGGATGGATCTCAAGAACAAATTATTTCTCCCAAACTAGTAAAATATTACAAGGCTTATATAGGATTCGCTGATAAAATGAACATATTGAAATCTCTGTATGAGGTTGATGGCAAAATGTGGCATCGAATCTTTGGAATTTTCTTAATTTATATTGTAAATTCATTTACAATTTTTGACAAAACTTGGAACTTAGTCACTAAAATTAAAACCCTCCAGACTTGTGACTTGTTCTGACTAGTGCGGACCCAGAAACCTAAGAGTCTAAGAGAACAAGTGGGGGAGGCCAGGCTAGGACTATACAGACTAGCCTGCAATGGTAGACTGAAGATCAACCCGGGCTTCAGGGGCCACTGCAAAATTCAGGAGATCATGAAGGAACCCTTGCTTGAAATGAGGTCAGACTTCGCGATCCCGCGAATGTGCAGGGAAAACAACTTTACAGTGGAAATCCCCGACCGCGAGGCATGGCGGGAGGAGACGCCGGGCAAACCACGGGACGCGGTCGTCTGGTTCACGGACGGATCCGGCGGGGAGCATGGGACGGGGGCAGGTGTTTACTCGGAAGGACCGAGGGTAAGTCATAATGTTTCCTCGGAGCCCATGCAATGGTGTTTTAGGCCGAGATGTACGCCATCCTGCGCTGTGTGCGGGAGAACAAGAGGAGAGGCTACACCAACAAGCGGATCATCATAGACACAGGCAGCCAGGCAGCCCTTAAGGCACTAAGTAGCCCACAGGTAAATTCCTGGCTGGTGAGTGAGTGCCGAGACGAGACGAGCGACCTGGCTGGGCAGAATGAGGTGACCCATTTCTGGGTGCCGGGTCACTCGGTGGTCAAAGGCAATGAAGAAGCTGACAGTCTCGCGAAGAGAGGCTCTGCAGAGCCATTTATGGGACCAGAACCGGCTCTGGGCGTGTCAAAGAGCACTGCCAGGGGAGCCATTAAGTCCTGGGTCAGAAACCAACACAAGGTGTACTGGGCGGACTGTCCAGGGCTCAGACATGGGAAGTCAATAATTGACGGACCCAGTTCAAAGAGAGCTGTGGAGCTGCTAAATCTTAGCAGAGGACAGATCAGAAACACAACAGGTCTCTTGACGGGACACATGGCCGTCAAGGAACACCTGCATAAAATGGGGCGGTTCGAAGGGAACCTCGCATGCAGACTCTGCGGCGAGGGGGAGGAATCAGCCCAGCACATCTTGTACGAGTGTAAAGCTCTGGACCGCAAAAGACAACTGATCTACGACCAGTCTAGACCGGAGACAGAGCAATATAAAACTTCACCCTACCAATCGCTGTGCAGGCTAGTTCAAGGCACAGTGATTTTTGAATGGGTGGAGTAAGACTAAGGGTATGCACAATCAACCAAAGGTTGCAGTGCTATCAGGGCGGCAAGGCCGCGGACGAGCCCTGAGGGAAACAGAGAAAACAAGTCAAGAAAAAATCGGTTTTTCCAACTACAAACCCATAGTTTCTCTGAAAGTAAGATTTAGCAAATGTTCTAATATCCCTGCAGATAGAAACTAAGGCTATGTGCTCAGTGTAACACCTACAAAGCATTCTATAAATCCAATCGCAGGTGTTATATTTGCAATGTTGGTCTGTGCCTCAACAACAAGAATAAAATTTCATTTTATACCATGAACAATAGATATGAGTGTTAAATAAATAATCATATATGATGCAACAAATGTTTAGATATGTTGTAATATCTAATTCCAAGGTATCTCCTTTCACCCTTGAGAACATGAGAGACCTCCTGAAAGCTGAAATGAGCATCATTGAATAGTTCTACAATAAAGTTCCATTGCATGTCCCAGCATTAGACCAGAATTCGTGTAAAAAAAGCCACGCTTTAACAATTTTTAATTAAGCGTGCAAAGGGTTAGTATCTCTTATAATACTTTGGGTTTGGTATAGATTGAGAATAATAGGTATATCCCCCAATCTAATCCAGCTTTCTTCATTACATAAAACAATATTGTCCAATCCACATTATCAAATGCTTCTTCTAGGTCTACAACAGTAATAAAAGTATATCTATTTTTCTCAAGCCGCTTTTATCCAATTGTTTTGATGGTAAGCACAACTTCCCTAGTTCCTCGGTTAGGAAATCTGAACTATTCTAGATTACATTTAAATACACAGATTGTAGATCTACAAAAATTATCGTCTACTTTCTGGAAACAAGTATCTTATAATATTATCATTCCCTAAGAACGTTATGAATGATATACCCTTCTCTGAGTATACAGAAATATCCGACTATTTGACATCACTGTAAAAACTAGCTTAGGGGAGCTTGTGCAGCATACCTCTGACGATCTTAATCCAATCAACGTTGTAGGGTTCGCAATCGGAGGGTTCTGTGAGCACCCTGGTCTCTCCCAGCAACTGTTTGAAGAACTGCAAGTGCTGCTGGTCCACACTGTTGAACTCCCCTCGTTGAACGTTGTATCGATCCTGAAACAGACACAGAACTTGAATTTGGTTGGTAGATACCTCCTGGTTTTACTTCGCTCCTGCAAAGAGCATGATCATAACGTAATTCGGCTTATTACAGTAAAATATTTGGTGGGAAAGGTGTAAAAAGATATAGAAAAGTTGTGTCATCAAAGAAAAAATTTTGTAAGTCAAATTAAAATTGTAACAAAGAAAGACATTTTGTAAGATAAATTTAAATTGTGACAAAGAAGTTAGACTTACATTAGGCTTCTAGACAAAAAAAAAACGCAGAAAATGCATTTGAAGACAATAACGAGGCAAATGATAGTGTATGAATTTTGTTTCACAATTATATCAGATTATTGACTGTACATTTATTTACTTTTAGCTACTAACGAAATACGTGGTATTTTTTAAAGAATAATATTCCATGTACTTTACTTCTAATTCATAAAAACCTAGAGATATAAAATAAAGAAAATAAACTTCAAGTATACTAATTTATAAGCAATTCATATCCGAAATTCCAGATAGGTTAGACTGGGAGAACATTCAAAAAGCCTGGACGCAGCAAGTGCGTTATGGTAGTGAATTTTCATAGAAATGATCTGGCACAAAATATTTTATTATAACTTTTTTTTTCTTGTAACATAGCAATATAAGTTTTGGTGTATTGTTTACTTTTTATATCGCAAATCTACCTACCAAATTTGGTTATCATAGCTTTTTTATTTTTTAAATTTAAAAATTATTTTCGAACGAAAACTCAACATTTTTCCGGAAAGTCTCATCCGATTTTTCTGGCTAACGAACTTATCCAAGCCATTTACAAAAGGAGGGTACATGCCAAATTTTAACAAAATCGGCTTATTATTTTTTGAGTTATCGGTGTGATACATACATACATACATATATATATATATATATATATATATATATATATATATATATATATATATATATATATATATATATATATATATATATATATATAATATAAAAATTAGCAGTTTTAAACATCAACAAAAGTTGAAGCTAAAGATGAGGCCTTGCTCTTCGCAACATAAAATACTGGGTGTTCCATTAAAAAAAAATCGTTTTCGGACTTGGAATGCGCCCAACTTTAATCGCTATTTACGAACAGGCTGTATAAGTAGACACATCGTTTATACTGCAACAATGTAATGTCATCTATGGATGAACAACATGCCAAATTGGGGTCTCTAAGTTTAATAATTGGTAAAATAACGACATTTACAAGCTGCATGTGAATTTAATTTTTTTTAAATAAAATTCAAAATATCTTTAAAATTACATTAAAAAAAGTATGTTTGCTTTGTCTTGCAAATATGGGACATCCTGTATAATCACAAATAATTTTAAAACGTGCAGCCTTTTGTAATTACATTTTTTTCTATTGTGAATAACATTAATATCGAGCCTCACCGCATATATATATATATATATACATACATATATATATATATATATATATATATATATATATATATATATATATATATATATATATATATATACGTTACTCACGGTCGATGGTAGGTTAGAGGAGAAAATTAGCAACAACTTTGATACCTTAAATCAGACATCCTGTATATTATTGCATTTTTCGCTTCACTATTGCT